>CM031242.1:534968277-535360777 GCA_018340775.1 Taxus wallichiana var. yunnanensis | reverse complement strand
ATTCACACTTCTGGTCGACTATCGACCTGGATCCCAACTGTACAGACCCCTTAGAAAATGCTAGAGAGTATAGAATACAGGGAACAAGGCTGTCATGTTCCATATACAATTTATATTTACATGGGAAACTTCTGAGTATCCATGTGAAGCACCTGGGGATCTGTGCATGCTGTTTAGATCTACAGTCCAGGACTTATGTCGGCAGGGATGAATATATTTGTTACATGGGATTATATTATTCTGATCTGCATTTAGTTGGATGGTATTATAATAAAGAAAGGGTGTTTCCTGCAATGCCGTCTGTCTCAAACAAATCTTCGCAGAAGTTACAATATATGGTTGAAATTTCATGGATTTCAGTTGGCACTAATTGGCATTTCGTTGATTTAAACTTTGTTTATTTGAGGCCATGTTAGCAGAGGGAACAAGTAATCTTGATGGCGATTTTTAGAGACGTGGTGGAAATTAAATATGATGCCATAACATTTAGTTTGTGATCTGTTGCCTGCAAACAGTTTGCATAAAGAGCCGGTGATTTGGTCGTTGATTGATTGAGTGTGTTGCTTACGTCACCACACACAAATGGAGGAGTTTATCTCTTTGACACACTTTTTTTTGCGGATTTCGAGACAGTTCGAAATATGTACAGTTGACATTTGTTTTTAGCACTTGTGTGTGAATGAGAGCAGCAATCGGTTGGGTTTGTGTAATTGAAATGAAAGACTTTTAATGACATCTATGAGACCAAAACAGTTTAAGGGACCAAGAGCCGCATCACTAAGAAACTTTCAGGGTTCTTTCGATGTCGGATCTTCTACTATGAATCTTGATTAGGAAGCCAACCATTTTGTGGATCTTTTCCTTGTCAAATAACTCATTTATGCTGCCCACCTTCAAATCATACTCTAAATGGATATCCTCATATCTGCACATTCCAAAAATGAAGCGCCATTTAGTTTTGTAGTGCCCACATTTTTATAGCCTCAATTATCTATTGACTTCTTTATTCATAGACATGATTTGTCAGGATTTGATATGTTGGATAGTATGTTATGATATTTGACCTTCTTGGACATGTATGGATATTTGGGCGCGTAGCACCAATTTGATTTGATTAGTATGTTGACAACTTTTTCATTTGATGTTGCGGATACTAACTTATTTCGATGTTGGTTAGACCTAATTGAGATATGTTAGATACTTAGTTAGTCGCATGCTTGGATTATATGGATGTATGTCACTTTTATTTATCTCTAGGGCTAACTCATGGTAAATTGTGTTGTAATTATGCATGTTGTCGCATTTTCAATTCCAAGATGATGATATGCTAGCATAGATTTCATTGATCGCTTATTGAGTAGTTGATTTACATTGTATCGGACAGGTGCGTTTAATGTGTGCAATGAGTGTGCAGGTGACAGGTCACAGGAGAACGTGGGTTTCAGGGCGGCTACACAAATTTGCACAAGCGGCCCACGGGGCTAAGTCCTAACCGTGTTTATTGTATGAGGCCTTAGTATTAGATTTCATTATTTTGGGCACCATGAGTGACCCTCATTTGTAATGTAGTATGTCATGTAATATTAATCTTGTTTAGGATGTTTAGTTTGCTTTGTAAACTTGATTTGGGGACTTAATGGTCCCCACTTGCATTAAGTTTTGTGTTTGGGTAATGGTGTATTTAATTAGAGGGGATTAGGGTCACATGTGAACCCTTGGGTGGGCCCCACATCCTCTACACTTGTGCCCAAATGTGCCAAACCTGAAATTTGGCTATTTTAGGCATTTTAAGTGACCCCTTTTTAGTTTGGGAGTTCACTTAGCATGAAAATAGGCCCTTGGACCCTACCTAATAGGTAGGGGCTTAATTCCAAGGCATAGAGGGAGTTTCCCTCCCATTTTGCCTCCCTTTGGTCACATCCATGTAAGGTGGATTGGTATGTGTGTTTTGTAGAAAGTTGCACAAGTTTGTTTTGTTTTTCATTTTGGGTAATTTGGGAGAAGAGTGTTAAAAACTAGTTTATCTTTTCTCTCTTTTATTTTGAGAATCTTTGACTTTGAGGGAAGAGAGGGGTGACACATGTCACCCCCTCATTTGTGAGGAAATTTTTTGTCTTCTCTTCAAATTCTCCCTCATGGGGGAAGAGAACTTTTTTGGGGAGATTTTACTTGGAGGCTTGGGGATTTTGGAGCTAGAGCTTGCTTGGATAAAGAAGTGGAAAAGTTAGAGTGTTGGAGAGCTTTTGGAGGTAGGCTCCTTGAGCTCATTTTATGTTTTATATTATGATTAGATCTTAGCCTTGTTTTGTCTAAAATGTGTGTTGTTTCTTGTGTGTGGCTATTTGTTGAGTATGCTTTGTGTTTTATTTTTCTCCATCCATCATATGGCATGATGGATTTTGGAGTTTATGGGGGAAGAGAGAGGGATTTTCCCTCTCAAATCTCATGGCTTGATGGGCAAGCCATGTAGATTCTTCTTACTCCCCTCAAATGGTTTGAGGTGGGGAAGGTGGTTCATATGGTTTGAACCCCCTTCCCCATTCTTGGAGAGGAAACCCAATGGGTTTGAAAACCCTCCCAAGAAGGATTTTGGTGAATGGATGGAGAAATAAGGAGGGTTTGATTATTTGGAGAAATAAGGAGGTTGTGAAGATTCTTGGTTGTGTTCTCCAATGGTTGGACCACACTTTTGGCACCTTGGATATCTCTTCTTCTCTTCCCCATTTTGGAGGTAATATATGGTTTTTCCTTCTTTTCCTTGCAAAATTTAGTATTTTTATTAATGTGTGACTTGTCTTGTATGTGAAATTAATGTTGGATTGTCTCCCTTAATCTTGTGCAAAGTTGGTGGAAGCTAGTCCTTTATCCCATGGGCTTGGGGGAGGCTAGCATGTCTTCCAACCTAGGAAAGACATGTAATGATGCCTAAAGGTTGGGTGGTTAAACAAGCTCTTTCTCCTTGTGTTGGTCCTTGAAAGGCATTGGAGTTGGAGATCATGTGGAGGATAGTTGGAGTTACTTATCATCTTGGTTACCATTGTCTTCTTCATCTCTTGTGGACATCATTCTCATGGTATCTTGAAGAGTATGGCTATGTGGAAGTTTTCATTTCCTTGTAAATTCTCCATTTTGTAATTGGTACTACTTGTAACTTGAGTCATATTTGCTTGAGCTATCTCCCTTCAACCTTGCAAAGAGGCTTGTAATATGTTTTTCTTGAGTAGCTCATGTATCTTAGAAATACATTGCATAGTGAGCTTGAACTCCTTGAAATGAAATCTTGTATTAGATGTTTCCTTTTATATGAACTTGTTGTAACCCCTTTTGAGGGAAAGTTGTTCTATTGGAAATAATATTATTCTTGATGTTGGTCTCCTTGTTGAATCTTGTAAAATGATTGTGTGTAAAATAAAGTATCATTTTTGAGACACATCTCTTCTTATAAATTTTGCATTTTAGAGAATAGAATAAAACTAGTTCCACTTTCCTCCTGGTCAACTTAATAGAATAAAAGAAATAAGTAAATAGTATGTTCCTACCTATCTCACTAAGTGTTAAGCTTAGTCAAATATCCTCTCTTTGCATTACTTTGTTACATTATTTGTAATCTCAAAATAGGAAAATCATCTTAATATACATAGTTATTGAAAAGTTTTAAGTTTTCCTACTTTGCCAAGTTTATAAATTAAGATATGAAATTTTACAATTCGAAGGGAATATTTCTTCTACAATGTATATAAAGTAATTTTCAAATATATTTACATGCCTAATATAGTTTTATTTTTATAAGGTAAGCATATTATACTTAACAAGATTTTTTTAATTAATTGTTATATATATATATATATATATATATATATATATATATATATATATATATATATATATATATATATGACTATTAAAGGAAAAGAAATTTGAAACAAAAACTATGGTGAAATTTTACAAGTTGTAATCTACAAAAAAATGAAATGAGAAATAGGGGATGGACCGAGCCCTCCCCCAACCTGCATAACACCCTCCCCACCGCTTCCATGTTGCCACATCCACTCCCCACACCTCTACGTACCCACACAACAAAAGCTCCACCACGGCCCACCCTCCATACCACCGCCCAACCCCAATCTCCCAACACCGCTCCCCTCCCCAACACTACAACCTCCACACCCTTCCTCCACACTTCCCACGTAGTCCTCTCCCCCTATCTTCACGCGGACCACCTTCCTCCCTACACACAGGCCCTCCTTCTCCCAAGTCCGTGGCCAAAATTAAACCACCGCCTAGTTTTTCATTATACTGATGATTCTTTCATCCGGCTTTCAAATGAAATTATTGTTAAAGTAATATATTCTCTTTTACATATATAATATATATATAAAAGAACTTATATATATATATATATATATATATATATATATATATATATATATATAAAATAACAAAAAGAGATAAAATATATAATACAAATGGATAGCTTGAGCATCCATGAATCCATTTCTTCCATGGTTCTTCAATCAACCTGCTCAAACAAGAAAGGAAAGGAAAAAGAAACAAAATAAAACCCAAATGGAGAAAAAGAAGAGATAAAGTTGAGATAGGTTAAAATTAGGGCAAAAAAAAAAATCAAGGGTCAAGATTTATTTGATCCTAGGGTCCATAAGTGACCCTACACACCTTTAAGTGAAGCTATTTCATGGGAATGGGAATTAAAATAAAGAAGGGTGTGTGGGCAAGTTAATAAATAAAAGGGGGTTTTCCAACTAATACCAAAAGGGGGTAGACTCCTTCTAGGGTGTCCCTAGCAAACGTAATAGAAATTAAATAAATAATATTGTCTAGGGCTAGCGATTAAGTAATTGGGTAAATAAATTTAGTTTAAAATAAATATTAACGGGAATCGATTTTGTATTATTAGCATTTAATTTCAAAAAAATTTACCCAAATTTTTAGTGACTTATTGATCTGGTTTCGGGGTCCCGAGGTGGGGCATTACAAGTTTCAACCACCCTTTTACTACTGAGAAAAATACAAGACTTTTCTTCCCAATTTTTCTTGGGGACCGTCCATCTACCAGTCTCACACCTAAGATGATGTGATCCAATCTTCAAGTGAGCCACCGACATCCTAGCCTTACCCTTAAGAGAATCCTATAGATACACTTTTTCCCCATGCTCCCATGTGGGGTTTTAACATAGTATGCTTTTTTTGACCAATTTTTCTTGTCCACATGGCAGTCTTAAATTTTTCTAAGACAAATTTTTTTATTCCCACATTGGTGTTAAGACAATCTTGTAGCTCAATGTCCCATTTATTCATCCACTTGTTTTTCTGCTTCATCCACGTCTACTTCCTATGGTCAAGCTCCTCCTTAATGACCATTTTGGGCCGGCGATGGTTATCCATGTTTTCAACTTTTTAAAAATAACTTATCAACCAAGTTAATGTTGATGCCTCCATCGAGAAAGTCCATATTTAAGTCGAAAGGATTTCATACGAGAACTTTTTCTTTGACTTCGATCTTTATTAGTGATTAGATGCTTTTACATTCTCTCTAGTTGTCTCCACTTGTGATTTGACATACTACTCCCCATACTTCACATCCATAGAGGAAAACTGGCGTGACTAGTAAACCGAAGAGGGTTTTCTTGGTTTTCAATCCCATAATTCTGCTTTCCGCACTTTTGTCACGAAGTAGGTAAGATTCTCTCCACCCTCCTTAAATCCTTTTCGTTCTACATGTATCCCAACTGAACCTATAGTGGAAAAAAATTCCAAGGTATTTATACTCTTCAACTATTTCTAGCACGAGTTGCCTTAAAAAATAAACGTAACATGTTGCTTCTTCGTTTTTAAGGAAAAAATTATGACTTTGGTCTTGTTAATGTTCACTTACATCCCAACCTCATGGAAAAAGAGTTCTAAGGCCCTTAAATGTTCTCTTAAACCATGGGTAGTTTTTGCAATTAGAATAAGATCATCTGCATATAAAATTAGATTCACCACATAGGCCTTGACTTGATGCCTCCCCATCTGTTTTGTTTAACCATTCCTCAAGTTTATCTAAGTATAAACTAAAAAAGTAGGAGATAGAGGACATCCTTGTTTGACTCAATGTTGCTACCAAAACATTCAAACATTCCCTCACTAGTTCTAATTTTAGCTTTAACTTGCTCATAAAGTTTATGCATTGCAACTCTATACTCATCAGGAATACCAAGTTCCTCCATCTTTCTCCATAGTTTTCCTAGGCACCGTGTCAAAGGTTTTTTAAAGTCAATAAAGTAGCATAATATTGCTTCCCCTTGAGTGTCCCAAACTTTTTCAATCAAGTGTCTAAGAGTGCTGCACCGATCAATGGTGGAATGCTTTGGTCTAAAGTTTGCCCACCCTTTAGCCCATCTTCCCTCTTTTTTCAACCAACTACCGATTCTTCACTCGACCAAGATCCCAATTTTTTTTTCAAGAAGAGTGTTGACCATAATAGTGTGGTAGTTATAAGAGATTGATTGTCATGTTAACTATGGGAGTTTAAAGTTTCTCTTATGTTTACTCATATAGGTGTTTCACATAATCTATATATTGGCCATCTGTCATATTATTCTCTATTTGTTTTCATTTTTGTTGTAACTCTCTCTAAGAGATTTTGGGGTTGTGTTTACTTAGAGGGTAAGTGCACCAAAATGGGGGATCAAAAAGTGGACAAAATCCCAAAATTAGCTAAAATACGCACACGTTATATTTTGTTATGTTTGGTATTTACCAAGCCTATAACGCGTACACATTATAACGTGGGGAAGGGGCACATTTACTAAAATAAATGTTAAGTATAATAAAATAAATATTATACTTTAAATTTATTTTAGTAAATATAAGAAAATAGGGTCGGTTTGCACTTGATGGAAGTGGTCCCGTAGCTTCAACAATTATAATCTAGAAAATAGTTTTTAAAATCTTATCGGTTAGTACTTACTCATTTTTAGGATTTGGTAAGGATGTAAAGCTTTCATGGCATATATATTGTAGTCGAGTCTTTGTTTCAGGAAAACATACAATAATTTTATAGGTTTTTGACCTTCTAGATTGAATTTTGTCCCTACCATTTCTCAAATTGGTACCAATTTTGAATTTTGGTCCTGATTCATTTAGAGACCACGAATCAACTCTATGATGTTTGTGTACTTCTTATTGAAACAAGATCCTCACTTTTCGGTAGAGTATGGTTCCCTGAATGGGATTCTTGTCTTATGACCAAAATGAGGTGATTGTAATGTGCCTCCTCCTTAAGGTCTACTAGTTTTTAACGAGTTTTTAAGAACAATACACCAAGTGAATTGCATCAAGTGAACTGAGATGATTGGTCATTCTTGGAAATAGGGTGCTCCATATCAAGATCATCCCCTCACCTTTCATCCCTCTAATATCATCCTTGAATGAAATTTGAGGACGAGTTACATTTTCTTAACCTCCATACTTCATTGAAACACTGCAAATCAAATTTTACAATAAATAAAACTATTCTAAAAATCTAATTCTACTTGCAACTCAAAATTTGAGTCCTATTTCATTTTAAACTGGGAGGGGCAAGCTGCAGAGTTTTGAAGTACCTCAAGAAGTATTTGATCCTTAAATCAATATTGATTATTCTACCTTGTAGAGTATTCTAATATTTCCAATGCCTTTTTTATCACAAATCTTTTTGGAACTCTTGGAATCATCCAGAGAAGTCAACTTTCACCGTTTTAGCTTTCATTCCTTGCATCTAAAAACCCAGTCTTAAATAGATTGCTCTGAATGAGATTTTATTTCCTAAACTTTCCTAAATTTACTTAAACATCTTCAATTATCTATGAAATAACCCTCATATTATTTATATTTTCTCTAAACACTTCGGAGGGTGTTCAATTAGCTACAAAATGGCCAAAAATGGCCTTTTTAGGCCTTCGGTGGAAGTAGTCTCTCATCAAATATTGAATGAGTTAATCAATCACCTTAAACACTATTCCATGCACACTGAATGATATTATTAGGAATTTACTTTGAGCCAAGGTAAAGGTTGAATTGATGACAGGCTAGCCATAGGAAGGATGCATAGTGATTGAGAAGCCTTATTTTCAATTAAGGGCTTAGTTGTCATGCTTCAAAATTTTCAATTTTCATGCTAGTTATTTTGGCCATTATGGAGCTAATCAAACACCCTCTCGGGAGAGTTTAGGAAAGATATTAAGAATCCAAAGGTGATGTTGGGGAATCTTGGAAGTGTTGGTGGTAATTTAGGAATATTTAGGAAATGTTTTCTCATTCAAGGACTATCTACTTAACAACGGGTTTTCTAGGTGCATAGGGAACAAACACTCTAATGGTGAAACCTGACTTCTCCAAAATATTCCAGGAGATATGTAAGGAGTTAGGAGGAGAAAAATAGGCATTGGAAAGCTATGTGAATCCTATACATGTTGGAGACATCCATTTTTATCTAAGGCTTGAAGGTTTCATGAAGAATTTCAAAACAATGCGGTTTCCCCTTTTGGTTCCAGACAAAAATGGACCAAAATTTTAGGTTTAGGAAGAATCAAGTATTGAAAGTTGTTCCATTCATCTTAGAATGTTTCATTCAATTGATATTATGATCTTTCCAATCATGGTCAGGAGAGTGAGTGGAATTTGAGACTCAACATGAAATAACACCTCAAACTTCACTTCTAAGCTCTTCCACCACCTGGAACACTTCAAGGGCATCCCTACCAACATTCTCAAGTACTCACAACCATAAGTCACATGGAGAAAACCTCATAAGCATACTTGTTCTAACTAGCTTCTTGACAAGCCTAATAGGGCTTATTAGGCCATTAGGGATTAAGAAATAAATCACCTCTTCAAATCAAACCAAGACTTCAAACACATCATGTCAGACCATACCAATTTATTCATGTCCAAACAACCTGCTACATCATGTAAAATGACACACACACGCACACACTCTCATATCATCATGATTGGTTTTGCACTCACAAGCCCATTAGCGGTAGGGCACATTAGAGGACATGTTGCACCCATTTTCTCCATAGAACCTACCCATATCTCTTGGAAAACATCCCAAGAAAGACCCCACATAAGGTATTTAATCATGACACTTACAACACATAGTTGTACCAGTAAATATCTTCAAAACAGAGGTTTTTCTTCAACTTACCAAAACACCTTGAGCATGAAACCACCACCAAAAGGAGCTCAGAAAAATTATCTACTACCAACTGTAAAACTTTCTTAGTTCTATGCCTCAACTATGGTAAATGGATCAGGTCTCCATGCAAAGAATTCACATGCAAGTGAGCACTCCAAACATGGCCTTTGAGCTGGGAATGAGCATTTTGAGAGCTCAATAGAGCTAAAATTGACTTATCTTACTTTTTCTTCATCCTCATGTCCTGAAACTTGGCACACAACACTCTAATGACCTCCTCAATGATCTCCAATGCTCATACATGCTTGGATACTTCTACAACTTACCATGCCATCTCATTTTCCCATGCATTCTTGACTTTTCCTTAAGAACATGCCTCTAAAGGACCTAGAACATGCACTAAACTCTGAAAAATGTCATTTGGAAACTTCTACACATGACTTGCAATCTCAAAACACATATCACATACTCACATAAGCTTGCTCTGCATCATACTTCATGCCACCATATCACCTACTATGAACTAGGTCTAAGACTAGGCCTAGAATGGCTAGTTTCAACCCATGCTTCACACAAACTGATCTTTCCTTCACCATGCAGACACTCTAACAACTTTGACATACCTTAATAAACATGTTTGACACCTTAGAGACATCAAACAACCTTTGGAGCACACCTACAATCACCTTCATGCTAGACCCATGCACTCAACCATGCATGCAAACTAAGACACCATGACATGACACCAAAACAACATATCATGACAATAAAATTGGACACTACCAATCAAACTTCAAGATTGATTATGAATTACACCTCATACTGACTCCTTTTCCACCTTGACACCCTTTTCCATCAATGACACTTGACATCAATGACAACAACAAGACACAATGTCCAACAAATCCAAAAGGCCCCAAAACCTAAACAATGACTATATTCTTTCCCAAAATAGACATTGATTGTAGAATTTAAATGCTAAAAGCTTTAGGTTGAATGCTAAAATACTAAAAATTACCTATGTACTGACCAAATTAGATTATAAAAATTATCTCCTAAACTGTGACTCATGGAGTTGTGAGACTAGTTCAATAAGGTGTAGAGTGACTCTAATTTCTTATTTTTTACTAAAATAACTTTAAAGTTTAAGAAATAATAAAGTATAAATAAGAATTAATGAAAAAACAAACAAATATTTAACGCGCTCCCTTAATTATGCACCCAAACCAAGATATAACAGGCTTGGTGTAGTCACTTTTCCCAACCCTTAAACTCCCAGGCACGTTGACATATCACCCAGTCTGAACTGGGCGCTCACTCGAGGCATGTGTAGGTTCCGAGCCCCTCCTTTATGTGAGCTTTGTAAGAATATTCATCATTAATGGATGAGTAATTCATGAGATCTAGATACATACTTTCTATAACAGAGATAAATGAATTCGGATCATACATATGCACCATAATGTGAAGGAAAACATCATAATAATAGAGAGGAATCAGATTTGAACCATGAGCATTATCAAGAACACAAGGGTTTGAACCCATAAACATAATAAAGAACACAAATATTTATATCCATCTACCTAGATGTTTTAAAACAACCCCATTATATTAATCTATCAACATTTCAGTAGCTAAATACATCAAGAAATCCATGAATGGAATTGATACATAATTAGAGTTTAAGTATTCCTCTACAATGGCTTCATTACAAAAGTTACAACATATCCCTCCTAGCTCTCTCCATTTTCTCTACACTCTTCTCACCTCTTCACACGCATACCCACATTCACCTCTCTCTTGTTTCCATGTAAATCAATATATAAGGAGAGACTCGAAGGAATCTCCTATAACCGCTTCATCATTACCTCGGAGCAAACCACATGCCAAATGTCATCATATCTTTCCATACTCAAGTATCTTTAGCATACAAGTGCCAACTAACTGTAACTAACTCCACTTTTATAACTCCTAATCCTTTCATGATAACCATAATGATACCTCGTAATATTATTTCCTTGAGCTGCAAGTCTCTATGTTTTTAACCTTATTAATAATTAATTTTGGTCGCATCTTCATGTGTTCCTCTATCATGACTTTAACCATGATCCAAAATGTAGTTAAGTCTCGACCTTGTTCTACTTGGGTGCGAACCTCCGTACTTCCCTTAAAGTTACTTTCACGGTAACCTATGCACACCGCTAGTGTGTGAAAAACCCTTTCATGCCTCCGATACTTGGTCATTTCGGGGATCAACATCACCCCACACTAGTTTGATTGGTGCCCATGGAAATCCTTCACGCTCTTCGAATAAAACTTCATCAACCAAAAATTTGGTGAAGGCAAAAGAAACCTCGCATGCCGCAATGTCTAGAGGGATAAGCTGGAGTAGTTTGGCAAACTCCGCCTCTATCTCACCCTTGACTTCTTCAATGCTTACAACTCTCGTAAAGATTTTCCCAATGCCTCCCCAATATGTTGGGTACTTGGTCTAGTGTAATCTCTTCAACCTTCCCCTTCGATCCTATACCACCACCACCAACTCTGCGGAAATACCCTCAAACTCATCCATCCATTCTGTGATAGCATCCCAGAGTTCACCAATCATGAAGTCTAACTTCTCGTGCTTTGTTTTAATTTTATCTTTTTGCATTGTGGTTTCAATTATCAACCGGGCATGCTCAAGCTTGTTCATTGAGATTTTTTCCTATAAGGCCTTGATAGTGGCCTCTTCCGTGCTACTCACTCATCGACTATGGGCTCACATTTCTTACTGATTTTGAAGCCCTTGTTTGCCAAAATATTTTCCTCCTTGAGTTGGGTGAGAAAGTCCTTCAAATCTATAACCCAGGCTTCAACAGTGACCTTATTGTTTTCATTTTACTTTGTGAGCTCCTCAGCTGTTGGCCCCACACCATTCTTGATGTTGGTCAACAATATCCCCACAAAGTCCTCCAAGTACTCCATTTCATCATTATAATATGTCCTAACTTGGCTCACCAATGCCAAACATTCCCCAAGATCTTCTTCACTAAGGCACCGGCTCGATCATAGGCCTCCTTGGTCTACACTTGTTTTCCCTTCAATCCTTGGCGCAATATTTCAATATCCTTCTCCTTTCCCTTCTTTTCGCGACCAAGGTCCAAACAATTGCCCCCCTCGTCTAAGATCTGCCTTATTACCTTTGTAGTCATCTTCTGTAACGTGTTACATGCTTGCACGTTAGTAATGTAGCTTGGGTTCAATGTTTTCTACATCGCTCCTCCCTTCTTCTTCAAGTGCATGGTCTTGATCATGTGATCATTGAACTCAAATTCAAGCTCCTCTGCATGACAATGCAAATTCCAGTTTATCATTTTATTTGTTCTTGTCACAGCCCCATCTTGATCCAATAAATCCTCGCTGTGTAACTTTTCTAAGGCTGTTATGAATAAAACTTAGCTTAATTCATCAGTAGTTGATATTTGAATAAATGTAATAAGTTAAATTATTTAATTAAAATACTTTAAACTTATGTCAATAGGTATTAGTTGTCCTTATTTGTTAGTTAACTAAGTGATAGTGTTCTCATCCCAATGTTTGTAGGATCATGTTCTATCTTGCATATTTTATTCCCAGATGATTTTCATGAGGGGCAATAGGGGAAATTAGGGGCAATATGATATTTCTGCATATTTTCTCAGATTAGGTGATTTTTTCCATATATTGTGGATGGGATAGAAGTTGTACAATATCTATAAATATTGTAGCTCTCTCATTTGTTTTGTAATGCTTGCTTTTGATATTAATAAAATATACAAGCACCATCTTGTTTTTCGTGTCAAATATTCTTTTCAAGTATTCATTGTTAATATTTATTTCATCGTCAAGAGGGGAAATGTTACTCTAGAACCTCGCACACAACACCTTCATGGGATCATTCACGAAGTCCATGTGAGGGGACATGGGTGTCCACTTCTTCCTCATTGCCTTATGCTTTGAGCGTTATTTGTTTGATCATGGAGTGGACCCTTTATCCTCCTTAATAATGAAGGAGTCTTATTTATTCTTTTTTCCGGGTGGTGGGTTAGACAAGTGAATTCCCTTGCATTGGGCTCTTCACGGGATCCTCCAAAGTATGTGCTTTCTCTTCTCGCACGCATTAGTTACTACCTTGGTGTCCACCTCAGCTCTTCTCTTCTCTTCCTCCTCGAGCTCCGCCCGAGTTCCTCCACGAAAGTCATGTGATATTCTTATGATCCTATCTCTGTTGTCAAATTAAAAACCTCACGTGTCTTCTACTTCTTTTGTTACGGCTCTTCCTCTTCGATAGCTCAACCTCCTCACACTATACTTGTGAATCCTCAATATTTCCTTATTGTGAAGTTCCGTGTCTCCACCGCTACTTCGACATGTATAATGCTTCCTCTTCCAAGAAGTATCTAACTTTCCTTCACTCTCTTCTTCTTCTTCTCTCCTTCCACTCCTTTTTCTGGAATACCTTTATGGGCGGGATTGGTGCTTCTCGTGGCCTTGGGAAGGTGGAATCTGTGACCTCCACTTCAACACCCCCGAGTCTTCGAGTGCAATCGCACAAATACATGATGGATGAAAACCTTGATGGTAACATTTACCTAAGGATGCATATCTAAGAAGTTTGACTCCAAGGTCTCTTTATACATTGGCTTGGTGTCATACTTGTACATGGAGTGAAGGGTGTGAACATCAACGTCCACTTTATCAACATCGAAGGTCAAAATTTGTGTTCCTTCAATGGTTGATGACACACTTAATGTACTTAGAAGTGAATACAAATGAAAGTTTACACCATGGCCCCATTTCTCCTTTGGCCATCACAAAATTTGCCAAACAAGTGTTGCGTAGTCTGTAAATTTTACACGATCTCCTACAACTTATAGCAACTCGTGTGGAATGTGCCATTTTTTAAAGGCCTCGCATAGTCTTTCATACCACTTGTTCATCCAGGCCTTATTGGAATTTGAATTGAACCTATCATAAGTAAATTGTGAAAAATGCACCGCAGGAGATGAGTGTGTCAGTGGGTAAGCCCACACATTTACGCTTGGTCCATCGGAGACACCAATTTCCCAGATACTATCAACAATAGTATAGATCCCCATGTTATCTTTGCTACCACTTTATTCTATACTCATGCTTCCTCAATGATGGTGTCTCGCATTAAACTACGCAAATTTGTAGTGTGCCCACTTGGAAACCCTATATGCAACATAAAAGAATCTCTTGTTGATATTCATCTACCATTCTAATGCATCTAACTTACACTGATGAGTCAAGCTACAACCCTTAATGTCAGTCGGGTAGATCTGTAATGATTTGCACCCTTCCTCCCTTTTCGAGTTTAACTATTTTTCTAATTCCTCTACTTTTGTAGTGGCACCCAAATCGAGGTCCATGTCCTCACCAAAGTGTTCTGCGGGCTTATCACTATTTGAATAAATTGGTTTGTGAGTCTCATTCTCCTTCCTGCAAAGTAGAAGAAGTCCTCGTGCACCCACAAAATTAACCACCTAAAGAGAGGGGTGGATTTAAAAATAAGGGCACATCCTATAGCTATAAAACCCCAATCTTCTACAACTCCCGTTACACTGATTCGTCTACTCTAGGGTTTCCATGCTCATCTACCCCTGGGATGTCCTTGACTAGATCTACCCGCATCGACTTGTCATGTTCATTTGTTATGTGGTTAAATTCATTGATCTTGAACCTATACTGACTTCAAATTCCACTTCTCCACCTTAATCACACTTGGAGGATGTCGTATTTACGAGTAAACCTCAATGGTTCCCTCCTTCTCTACCAATGGTTTCTTATTTCTCCTCTTCTTAGGTGCCATATCTATGTCTCTTACTCTATGCCCTAGTACTCCATGCCCTAGGTGTTTCGATTTTCCCTATCTTCCCGAGCTCGTCGACTTCAACTACTTATCTTTCACACAACACCTTTCTTCCCTATTGTATTATTTCCCCCTTACACTACAACACTACAAGATTATGCCACGGGTTCGTGAAAAGTATCTCGCTTACTTATCAAACCCTCGTCACACTTCAAGCTTAGGAGCACAAAAATTTTCTAAGGTAAGGTAGTTAAAATGACTACCTTTACCCCCTATTTATACTTTTTCATAACCTCAATTCCTTTGATCCATGCATCCTAGTTACTTTATAATAAAGTTATTTTTCCACTTAAGTCAACTTATGTGACTCTAATTGGTGCACTGCATTCGTAACATTCTAACGCATCAATACTACTTCAATGCCACGGACCTCCTTTGAGTGCCTCACCCTGCCAAATTACATAACCTCTACATTGTCTACTAAGTAGTCTCCCATGGTGCCACCTACCTCATGTTATGGTGTGCGATCATTTCTCCCCGCCCGGTCTTCAATCATCTTAATTTTCTATAGAATACCTCTCATTCAATATTAGTCACTTTTTCTACCTTCGCGTCATTCCTCCAAAATGAGTTTTCAGTCAAACTAATCTCTCCTAGAGACGTGTCAACCATTTTCTACATTATTCTCAATCTATCCCACACAAAAAGTATACACAATCCTCTCGTGCATGAAACCACTTATGTTGTAATTAGAATTGATGCACTAATGCACAACACAACACATGATGAAAAAGATAAATAAAAAAGACAAAGAAAGGAAACACAAAGAAAGGAAAATGCATTAAGGGAAATCCTAAGCTAACTGGCAATACTGCCTTATTACAAACACCAAGAAGACTTATTTATAGTAGGGATTCAAACTACTCCCATTTAATAAACTAAGAAACTGTGTGCCATCCAAATCTTCTAATTATAAAGTTCCTAAATCAAGTATGTAAGTGATAATATATGGTCCCAACCAATATACTTGGAACTTTCTAGGGTGGCACAAAAACATGGAATCATACAGAAGAACCATTTTTCCAACCTCAAGCTTCTTGTTCTTAATTTTTTGATCATGTTAGGCCTTCTATCCCACTTTCTCCATTCGATGGCTCCATCAAGAAATAGCGTGCCTCTCATCCAACTGCATTAGTTTTTCTATTTGTTCATCAAGCACTTTCTTGTCCACTAAACCTCTGCGTGTGCAATACGTAGGGATGGTAACATAAAATCGATGGGTAACACCGCCTCTACGCCGAACAAAAACTGAAAAGGAGTGGCTTTGTTCAACTTTTTATAGGTTGTTCTATATGACCAAATCACATCAAAACTTTATCATCCTAATCCTTCCTTCCAACATCCCGGATCTTTGTCAATGTGAGGCTAAAAATCTTGTTGAAAGATTCAACTGTTCCATTAGCTTGAGGGTGATAGGGCGTAGTTTTGTGATGGCCCACCATAAACTCTGCGAACAATATTCTAAAAGTCTCATTCAAGAAATGAGTACCCCTATCACTTGTTAAA
Source organism: Taxus wallichiana var. yunnanensis (assembly GCA_018340775.1). Classification (NCBI taxonomy): domain Eukaryota; kingdom Viridiplantae; phylum Streptophyta; class Pinopsida; order Cupressales; family Taxaceae; genus Taxus; species Taxus wallichiana. The sequence continues at coordinate 535,344,176 of CM031242.1, read as the reverse complement.
ATTCATGGACATCGATACCTACTTATAATGTTCTCCCAAAGGAACCTTTCCGCAGTAGCTTCCGTGCGTAATCCTTCATAGGCGTAGCCTTTGCCCACCTTGTAAGATAGTTAGTACAAGTAATAATATAGTGTGAACCCGTTACGTACATTGGTGGGGAAATAGGACCCATAAATTCAATTTCCCATTTCTCAAAAGGTTCTGCGCTTGCTATATGACTTAACGACATTTCATCTCTATGCCTAGGCTTCCCAAGGCACTGAAAATGATTAAAACCATTGGCATATTATACGCGAGTCCTTGAATAATATCTCCCACCACAAACCAATCATTAAAATCTTGCGTGCGGTTGCTCTACCTACATAGTGTCCACCAACAATCCCCCATTAGATTCCTCTATAATACCCATGTGCTCATGCTCTAGCACACACCAAAAAAAATATCATCGTGACCAAGTTTGTAAAGATCCCCACTTACAAGCATGTAAGGTGTGACGTGAATTGCAAGTTGTTTTCTCTTTATACCCTTCATCCCACTAGGTGCCACACCTATTCATAAAAAGAAAACAATATCCTCCAAATCGAGGTTGCGCTTAAGATGTAGTTTGAACAACTGTGCATTTTACATTGTATCCTCAATGCTCTACACATCCTCACTGAATCAATCCTTAAAAGTTGGTCGAGGTCCTGAATCAAACTTTCTGGTTTCACCTTGGTGAAAAGTCAAACTCCTAAAATAACAAGATCCAATGGCATATGTGCCCGTACAAAACAGGCTTGTTCACCAAGTACTTGAGTGCCATATGATCCATGTAAAAGATAAACAGAGTAGCCAATAAGTATTTCTGAACTTATGCAGTGCATAAATCATAAATAACACTTCACTCTCTGTCGTCATGTAATTATGCTCAACTGGAGTTAGTTTTCTACTTGCAAAACACAAAGGGTGATCAATAATCCCTTCTCCAAGATGTACAAGAACCACTCCAATTTCCATCCCCGACACATCCAAATGTACATAAAAGGGCTTATCCCAAGAGGGAAAGAGTAAAATGGGCGCATTAGTAAGCTTCTCCTTCGACGTATAAAAAGCCATCTGTTGCACCTCATCCCAGGTGAAATTTTACCTTATGCTTAAAAATTCCTCCAAAGGCATGAAAATACTGGGATAGCCCTTGATGAACTTCTTGTAGTACCATGTATGCCCTAAGAACCGAGTGTAATAACGCTTTGAATGGTAGGATCCTCCAAATCCAAGATAATAACAACTTTGGCAGGATCCACCAATAAGCCTTCCTCTTGCAAATACTATGACCTAACAACGTGCCAAAAGGAGTAGCAAAGATACATTTCTTAATGTTGAGAGAGATGCTTAAGCTGGTTGCACCTCTCAAACATCAACCTCAAATTTTCACAATGGTCCTTTAATAATATATACACAAGTCTAATCATCAAGGTAGACTTGCAAAAATTATGAATAAATTCTGAAATGCTTACACCACAATGCGTGAAAACATAGCGGGCGCATTCTTAAGCTCAAATGACATAAAACTAGGTAAGAAAAAAATTCCCCAATTAGTGTTGAAAGTAGTCTTTTATTTGTCCTCTACAATCCTTACTGGTGATACCACGAAAATCCATCTATAAAATAATAGATTTCTCACCTTGTTACTCCCTCTAGAATTTCCTCCATAAAAGGTGTTGGAAAAGGGTCTATCACACATGCAACACTCAAATCCCTGTAGTCCAAAAATATCCATATCCTTCTATCTTTCTTGATACTAATCACGATTGGACTAACCCATTCATACTCTTTAATAGCCTCAATGATCCCATATTCCAACATCTTGTCAATATCTTCTTTCACCTTAACGCGCAGATTAGGATTCATCCTATAAGGTATCTTCCTAATCGGGCACGCACCTACCTTCAACTTAATCCGCATCTCTCCTAGTGATTGATGAACCCCTTTCAACCGATGGTATCCATGTGGAAATAAGTCTAGAAAATTTTGCAACAACTCAATTATCTTTGAAACCTCTTGGTCCATCTATTAATCACCAATGATTACTTCTTTTGGTTCTGCTTCTGTGCCAATGTTGACATTTTTTGTCTTTAATGGCTCATGGTTGCACGTGCCCTCTCATTCACACTTTCCAAGACTTTTCTCGTACCTTTTATATGATCAAAATTAAGTTATCCATCTCCTCATCACCAATCAAGTATACCAATTTTCCTTCTCCCCTCTCTAGGCAAGCGCACTCAAATTATACTTCATTTGGTTCTTCTTCCTCAAAACGCACCCCGGATCGAGTTCTCCTAACAAATCTTTAAAAAGTCCTCGAGACTTGGCACTATCTCCCAATGTAAGGTGCTTGACCACCTGTAAAGCCTCATTCACTAATGACTTAGGAGATAAATAATCAAAATTTCGAACAACACCTACTTGCGCCGATTTTTTCCAATTTCTTGTCTATCGTCACAACTCCGAATAGACATACTATGTAAGCGCACAACCTTGTAAGGTGGAATAACGTTTTTACACCCATAGAGAAGGGGGAAATGCTTTTGTCCCTTCTTTCTAGGTCCTCTCGCACTCTTGAACATGGTACTTGTAAGCGAGATACCTTCCCATCACGATCGCATATCTTATTAGGCACATTACTTCGAGAAGTAATCCTTACTACATGTAATTCCATAAAATTATCATGATGGGTCATCCACCAACGTGCATCCATCCCATGCAATGTATAAACAAGCACATTCCTTTGTTTCTACTGCACATGTCCACTGGACTTCCATAGCGTGCAAAAGGACATCAGGGTTACCTTCTCCGTGTAACGTGGTAAGCTCATCTTCCTCCCATATGCCTAATCAAATGTGCTTTGACAACTCAAGTCACATTTCCCTTCAATTCTCTCCCAATGAGATCATAAGTCCCATGCACCCAATTATCACATGCAATTCTAGTCTTATCACTCATGGACTGAGAACATCATCCCATTGAATGACTCCTTCTCCCGATGGTTGAATAAAGTCTAGGTCTCTGATGGTGCGTACATATAAATTATTTAAATATTCTTCTCCCAAAGGTTCTACATAAGGTGCTGACCTACCATATTTTAGTGGAATAATCATGTGCCCCTTCTTATTCTCAAAACTGATGTAGCCCTTGTTAAAACACAAATCAAAGTTGTTTGCATAACACCAAGGGTGCCCAAGTAGAGCTGGAACACTATCTTCCTTGGCAGCGCTAAGACTTCAAAATCCCTAGTGAACTTGGCCCCTTGAATGGTTATGGAAGCTTCCTTCAAAATCCGATGGGTGTAGCCTTAGTCCTATTCGGCATGTCTAACACATTAGAAGAAGGCTATAATGACGGCCTCCCCATCCGATTCCATGCATCCAGAGTAAGAACATTGACTTCAACACCTATATAAATCAAAATATTACTCAAGAGCCAACCATTAATGAAAAAATTCAATGTGATTTCCTTTTCGTAATCAAGAATATGAGGGGGTACTTTAGCATGTAATATTTGCCTCTCGTGCCCACTTATATTGTGTGGTACCTTCTCTCTCACCATTATCCCAACAAAAGAATTATATTCTCTTGGGGCAACATCATACATAACTCTTTGATATCATCAACATCCTTATGAGGGACCTCAATATTCTTCACCTATTCTAACTTCCATGACTATTCTTTCAAATAACGGATCTCCCCTTGCGGACTCCTAATCACCTCCATAGTCTCTTGGTAAACCTCCTTCGGTAATTCGGATCAAGGTACTTTCCATGTAACACCTCTTCTCTTGTAATGAGAGGTCTCTTCTTCATAATATCCCTTGTGCATGCAACCTCAACGTGTGTAGTTACCAAGATAGGTTCTAACTTTGCATTAAACACTACCTTAGGCACATACAACGACTCAACGTGTTTTACACTAACCATTCCTGCGCCCTTGTCTTGTTTCTTTTGAATTTGAATCATGTGCTCGTACAACTCAGGGTAATCCTCATACTTGTGTTTCTTCCCACACCATAAGCATTGCAAAAAAATTGGGCATTCGCATTTATAGTTCTTTGTAGATCCATAGTTGAAACAAGTTCCATGGGGGAGTCACCTCTTCCTCCACCATGACCATTATGGCCTCTAAATACTCGAAAAATCCTCTTCCTCTTCCTCCACCATTTGTGTACCCTTCAAACTGATGAACCTCATCCTTAGAATTATTTGCAATGCTGGTTTGGCACACACTAGTATAAATGGCATCATGATTCGATCTATCAATATACAATCCTTGGTATCATGAGTAGTAGAGGTAAAAATATTACAATAGAAAGACACATCCTTATGTAGCATGTGTTATAACAATGGGTATCTACTTGGATCGGGATCTCCATGACATATTTTACAATCCAATGACATGACACCCATTGAATTTTGAGGGAAACTATCCTTGGCGTGTCCTTCCAATTCAAAATCCATACACCGAATCCCACTATGAGTCTCATGTGCTGAATTCACAGATGATTTCTCAAGTTGTTTTCCATGGAAGTAATCCGAGCTTCCAAAAAGGGACTTGCCCAGTGTCACCGCTTCGACGCGTCCTCGGTGCACAGAGTAGCCTCCAAGGCCTTGCGTAGATATGTGAAAGTCTTATGTGAGAGTGCCCATTTGAAAAGCATTATCAGGTCCTCTAACAAACCACTGAGCATCGAGAAGGATGAATATCATAAGATAAATTTGACAAGAGAGTGTTAAAACATGTGTCATACTCTCACACACTCTCCTCCATACCTTGTTGAATCTCCTTGAAGCCGATGCTATTTTCCTCAAAATCGGGAATATGAAATTCCACCAAGAAGTCATCATGTAGTGTGTTCTAATCCACCACCGTATAATTTGGGTCATACTTTTGACACCAACTATGTACGTGCCCTTGTAACGTGGTTGCAAACTAACTTTCCTTCCATTCTCGAGGTAGTGATCCCCTTAGCACGCCCTAATAATTCACACTTGTGCACATGCTCTATAACATCCTTAACACCTTTATAGTCAAGTAAATGGAGAGACATCTTGTAAAATACCTATTGTCAATTTTTTTCCCTCTTGGGAAAAATTGGATAATGGGAGCCAATTGTACCCTGGGACCAAAAATCACTTCATGAGCACTCTGGGTCATTTCGGGTAATTTTGTAATTAGGGAGCATTTATGGTATTTCGGGAATTTTGGGATCACCATGAATTTTTTTCCCTTATCCGGGTCTTGGAGGTTTAAGGTTTCTTAGGGTGATAAATTTCCCCATGGCGGGTCCACATTCGTCCGACAAGAGCAATGATCAAATTGATAATTTTGTTTTTAAAAAGGTCCTTTATGCTCCCATTAACTCCGTAGTCTTGATAAGAGTCATGAAATTTAACAAATTAGGGCAGGATCATATTTGGAGAGCAAAAAAGGGTCGAGCTATGCATTAGGCAACTGAGCTAAAAATATCTCAATTTTTAATTAGGGAGCTCAATCAAGCTTGACAATGGAAACAAGAGGGAAAGCCCGAGATGATTTGGAATCGAGCTTTGGGTATTCAAATGGTATAAGTTTTCTTGTGGAGTCGAGATAACTCGAAGGTCGAGTTAGTGAAGAACGAATCGATTGGAGCTCGTAGATGAAAATCTCGTTTATGATGACACAAAGATAATTCTTCTTAGTGTGAGGGATTGAGGCCATGAATTCGGTGAGCTAACCGAGTGTATGGGGGAAAGAGTCATTTTGAGCAATTCGGGATTTTTATTTTTATTTGCACAGGGTTGTATTGAGGTTGAATTCTAATATAGCCCATGTGAGCTTGGGAGGTGTCTGAGTTTGATCTTGAGAAAATTTGGTGAGTTATTAAGCGTGAGGCTCAAGTGAGCCATGGAACCAAACTTCTACAGAGTTAAGAAAATCCTGAGTCGTCAAAGATAATGGCTTGTGATGGTGCTAAGGGGGTATCATGATCGACACAATACAAGAGATCCTCAAGTTAGAAAAATATCTCAATTGGAGCTTTGCAGCATTGATCTTAGGCATGGTTTGTTAGATCATCAAGGGCTCAACATAAGACAAATCGGTGGGTATATAGGTGAGCTAAGCCATTCATATTGATGGCATGAGTTAACAGGATAGGTATGTGTTTAATGGCTCAGGTCTAATGAGCAAGTCACTCAACACATGTGTCTTAGAAAATTGGAACTCAATGGGGTGAACTCATCGGGTAGAATGAAGGTTGAGTGTTAATTTAGAAAGGCTAGGTGGCATTGAGATTGAAGGCTTGAATGTGGAGGAGGATTAAATGAAGGGTTGAGCCGATCACCGAGACATTTAGAGGTGGCTAGGTGATCATGGGCAAGCTCAACCTCAAGCTAGATGTTGATTCATTTAGGCACAAGGGAACAAGTCACCGAGGCAGAAACATGATGGCTCAGTAATTAGACATGGAAAAATTGTTTATGTCACAGATCAAACATATGGGCTCATGAGATTCACAGGTGAAATGTGTTTATGATGATATCTTGGAACCGGAGTAATTTGAACTCAATGTGGACACTAAGCCATGACAATAGAGAAAGGAATTAAAACATGGGATTGAGAAATTTTTGCAAACTTGAGCTTGTGTCTATTTGCCTTAGAAATGTTGGTCACGAAAGTGGGCCACGGTATAAGAATTGGATCGACATATACAATCTAAAAGCTGAGAAGGTGGGTGAAGGGTTGGTTTGGTGAGTTCATATGTCATGATTGGAAGAAGTAGGGAAGTTTGTAGGAGAAGAAAATGGCTTGGGCTCGCCATTGTACCAAGAGCTCAAAGGATGGCTCGCCAAGTAGAACCGAGGCAATACAAAAATGGTGAGCTCGTAAGTAACATGGAGGGGATCAACCCGACATTGGAGGATTTCTTGCTTTCTCGAATGAAACAATCACCAAAATGTTAGATGAAGGATAAGTTATAGTGAATGTGGGGAAACATTTTTGGAGCTCGATGATTGTAAAGTTTGAAATGGTGAGTCGGGTGCTGGGGTCTACATGCACTAGCTCATTTTGGGGTTGATGATTCAAAACTCACCCGTTGAGTTGAAAAAAATGAGCTTGAAGAGCTCGAAGCCCAAAATCCCGAAACTCAAAAATATTCGAGTTTTAGATTTTTCAGATTCAGAAGTTCTACAATGTTTGGAGCTTAGCAAATAAGCGGTGGTTGGGATTCCAAAATATGAAAAGAAGCTCGGTTGATTTTGAAGTCTAAACTGATTAGTGAGGGCATCATGGTGAGTTGGTGGTATATTCAATTAAGAGCTGAGTTGAATGCCTAGGTGTTTAGTGAGTGGGCCACGTAGCTCAACCAATATGTGGAGGTAGAGCATTCTTCGAAATTGTTAGCTTTGAGTCACTGACACAAACAAGGGCTCACTAATTGAACACAATATGTGGCGAGTTGTGAGGATCTCAAGCAAATTCACTCGATTTATGTAAAATAAGTGATTGGAAGTTCATGTCACATGGGAAATGAATTATCGCCAAGCTAACAACATTGGGGTTGGTGAGATTTGAACAAAGGTGAGTATCAAGGTGTTTTTATATGTAAAACATGGGCTAGTCAATGCATAAAATTGGCATCAACATGTCAACATGCTTCATGTGTTTAAATGGGAGCCCTTGAATTAATATAGAGATCAACCAATGTTTAATGTAAAGATCAAAGTCGGTGGATAATTTAATGCAACAAACAAATGATACGCCATGATATACACGGGAAACCAATTGAGGCAAACTTGGAGTTGGCAAGTGTAAGAGTATAAGGTGGTGGGTTTGCAAAATATAAATAACGCAAAGTTAAGAGAAGAGCTCACCAACTAGCTCAGTGAGTTGGATGGCGAGCCATTAACAAATCCTCTTTATAAAACATCCTTCCAATGCAAATTTATTCAAATGAGATTCGCAAAAGACTCAAGATAAATTAAAAATTTGAATTTATGAAGAATCATGAAAAACTATCAGAGAACTATTAAGCAAAATTCCCGGAAGCCCTAAAAAGTTACTTTCACTCAGGAGACCACAATTTCCTTCATGGCCATTTTTACAAAATTACGATTGTTGGAATTAGGAAAATGAGAGATATGCCATGAAGTCATAAAAGTGGATTTTATGAGGTTTAGGTGTTCCAAATTGGGAGATTTATTCATTCCAAAAACAGGGCATCAAAGGTGGAGTTGCAATGAACGAAGAAATCATGTTTGGCCCATTCAACTACATTCTTGCCTAGTTTTAAGGATTCTTCCCTCTTTCTCTCAACAACTCAGAATTTTATATAAATGTAAAGGGGTGATCATTTCCAAAAAGGTTAGAAATTTTTGCAAGCTTCCCCTCTCTTCAACAGTTGAGTTATTGTGAATTTGTAGGCTTTCAAGCCTTTCTTCTCAAAATTGTAATGGCAAAATATGCCTTTCCCTATTGTAATGATGCATTGTGCAAGTGCTTGAAGTAATGAGAATCATGTTTTGTGATCAATTATTTTTCCTTACATCATTTTGCTGCTTCTATTGCCTCTCTCATGTTTGCAGGTGAATTGTGCAACTAGTGTTTCTTTTGCAAGTTTTGGAGGTCATTGTGTTTATCAAGGAGTGAAGTACTGTATGTAAATTGGGTTTGTAATGCATGTTCATTATTCCTCATGATCATCTCTCTTCATTGGAAAGATGAAATTTTGTCTAGCAAAACCCTTTCTTGGTGCATCACCACTTCTAATTTATGGTTTTATTTCTTACAAATCTCTCTCCCTAATCCCTTGAAATGTTAGCATAGGTCTAGTTAGCCATTTTTCTTACATTAGGAGTAGTGTAGTGCTTAGTTTAGGAAGAGGAATCCAACCTTCTCTGGAGGTTCACCTTGAGCCCAAGTCCCACAACTTGAGAGGTGATCCCATGTTACCCAATCACACCAAATTTTGTGTTCACCTTCTCACCATTTGAGCGGTGCAGTGATTTGGTGATAAAAATACCTGCGATGGTGTTGTGGTCCTTGTCTACCAGATCCATAACCTTGATTCCCTCCTATGTTTCCTCCACCATAAGATCCACTAGCTCTAGATCTACTAGATCCTCCTCTTGTAGTAGGTACATGGCACGAAGTAGTGCTTTACTCTACATTCCCACTTATTACTAAACTAATCTCCAATAGTCTATAAAGTTGAACTGCTTCTAGATGTGTTACCCACACTCAACATGCCTATACCTTACCCAAATAATGTGCTTGATAGAATACCACTAAATACGAGGAACGTCTGCATGGCCATAGAATAATTAAGTGAAAAATGATATCTACTGATGTTACTTGCTCACCAACACTAACCATACCAAAAGTGCTTGTCTAAGAATTTAGAAAACTAAGTGTAAGGGCTAGGTCACCAGGTGGGTTTAGATGCGTGCCTTATGCCCTTCTTTCCTCATTTGATGAGCTCTCATTAGAAGCCGAGGGGGTTCTTCTCCTTGCTTTCCAAGATGGTGTAGCAAAGACTACTCAGGTTCCATGTCCTCTGCATGAACCTCAAATCCTTCTGTAATGTCTACCTCCATACATCCATCACTCATGTAATTCATCACTATTTATCCAATTCCCTCTCTCACACTTCATTGTACTTGAGCTATCTCTCCTCTCTTTCCACTTCGTTATATGATCCTCCATCTCTCACCACATCATCTTCCATGCCCCGCGCCACTTTGGGAGTTTAGGTAGTCATAGGAAAAGATTCTACACTCAGAGTGATGATAAATATCTTAATGGCTAACATAACAACACATAAGAAATATCCTCTTGGTTCTAGTAATAAATTGAAATCAACAACTTCTGGGAAAGAATAAGTAGAAACCGTGTATTCTAATGTGCAGCTAGTCAACACACCACTCCACAAACGATCAAAAACATGATTTTAGATCAGATTGGCATCATGAAGCTGTTGATAATATTCTTGATTCCAACCACAAGCTCTATAATACCAGTTATTTCTTGATGCATATGACGAAAACCATTCATACAGTTCTACTAGAAAATAACAAAATAATGTCTCATAGAGCTCATGATATAGATGTTCCTCTACCCATTTACATGCATCAAACTCAGGTCTAGTGTTGAATCTATGTGCAAACTCATCCTCTATGTTCTTAAGCCAAGTTTCCACACTATCCAAGGTCAAGTGTTCTACCATCACACACCATTCTTGCAACAACTTCAAAAGAGGTCTCAAATGGAACCAAGATGTAGTCACTTTCCCCAACCCTTAAAATCCTAGCACACCGACATATCATCCGGTCTTAATTGTGCACTCACGAGGCATGCGCAAGTGCCAAGCACCTCCTTTATGTGATATTTACAAGAATGTTCATCATTAATGGATGAGTAATTCACATATATAGATACATACATTATATAATAGAGATAAAGAAATTCGGACCATATAGATGCATCATAATGTGAAGGAAAACATCATAATAATAGAGAGGAATAAGTTCTAAACCATGAGATTTATAAAGAACACTAGGGTTTGAACCAATAAACATAATAAAGAACACAAATATTTAGATCCATCTACCCTGGTGTTTTGGAATAACCCCATTGTATTAATTTATCAACATTTTAGTAGCCAAATACATCAAGAAATCCATGAATGGAATTGATACATCATCAAAAGTTTGAGTATTCCTCTACAATGGCTTCATTACGAAGCTACGACATATCCTCCTAACTCTCTCCATTTTCTCTACACTCTTCTTGCCTCTTCACATGCATACCCAAATTCACCTCTCTCTTGTTTCCATGCAAATCAATACATAAGAAGGGACTTGAAGGAATCTCCTCTAACCACTTCATCATTACCCAGAAGAAAACTGCATGCCAAATGTCATCATGTCTTTCCATACTCAAGTATCTTTAGCATGCATGTGCTAGCTAAGCGTAACTAAATCCACTTTTACAGCTCCTAATCCTTTCATGATAACCATAATGATACCCTGTAATATTCTTTCCTTGAGCTGCAAGTCCCCATGTTTTTACCTAATCCATGAATAATTTTGGTCACATCTCCAAGTGTTCCTCTATCATGACTTTAATCTTGTGATCTAAAATACGGTTAATTCCTAACCTTGTTTAGCTTGGCGCAAACCTCTGTGATTTCCTTAAATTTACTTACGTGCCCGACCTCGTGCCCTGCTAGTGCACATCAAACTCTTTTACGCCTCGAAACTTGGTCATTTTAGGGGCTCAACACTTAGTAGTACTTTGGTTTCCCAAACCTATGCTTTGGACCTATAACAACACAACAACTTGCATGTTTTTGACAAAATATGAAAAAACTCACCTTTCACCATGATAAATCCTACAAAAATGATTGTTATATTTCTTAAAACATTTCCTACAATGTCAAGAAAACTATCATTTTTCTAAATATATAATTTTTATATTTTTTTGACTATTCTAAGGTTTCCATTTATATTTATTTCAAACTATGTCTTTTATACCTCTATTTTTAGTGATTGTAAATGTTTATCTTTTGTCATGTATCTTTTTTTCACTTCTTGAAATTGAAAAAAAAAAAAAAATAGCCCCAAACTAGGACTATTTCTATACACATTAAAAAAACTAATTTTGATATTTTTGAGGTAGTTAGGGGGCACGGTCGATTATCCATTATTTACTAATTTTAAAAATATTTTTACTTGAAAAATCAATAAAAAATCTTAAAAAATTCTATCCCAAAGTAGATGCTCCTACCTATCTTTCTACCAAAGGGTTTATAAAATACTAAATAGTGCTAAAAAATGGTGGGGGCACAATTGAATGTCTACTATGTTTTTTTGCAAAAATAGGAGCACCTATTGACATTTTATATATTTAACCCACTTACACTTAACCGTTTATTTTTTTAGTATTTTAGAAAGTAGACTCAAAATGCTACAATTCATGTTCTTATAACATCTTCAAATTTTGAGTGTAACTATCTCAAATAAATCGTACAAGTTGAAGTTTTTATTTTTCAGAAAAGTCTCCACTTCATACCTCCTTTTGGCCCCCCATTTCCATGAAATCACCCAAAGATATTAATTTTTTCCTTCTTGATAGTACATATTTATCTTTTTAGCTTTTATCAAGTAGTCATATTTTTTTGTGCTTTGTTTGTAGTTATCATTCTCTTTGAGGGATATTTTCACTTCCTTGCATTCATCGTCATACCAAAAATTATCTAGGAAGGTTTACAGCCCCTTCATAGGTCAAGACCTATTGTAAGCCTTTAACACCTTGTCGATTAAAGGGATCAACATCTCGCTGCATATATGAACACTCTCTTCATTTTTTTCTTCGCTCCTTATGTAATTTTTTTCATCGAAGTTGTTGTTTAAGTGCTGCGGTGAAGAGCTAATTTTTTTGATTCAAAAGGATTTTCCTTTGGGACTAGGTCATATTTTGCATGCGTTGGGCTTATCCACCTTGCTGGTTATTTACGGGAAAGCCAAAATTCACAAGAAGCAACATATGATCAAATTTTAGCTCCCTAAGACAATCCCCAATATTGAACTCCATTATCCTAGAAATAGAATTCTAAGAGAAAATTACATAGTCCACCACAATTTTCCCATTATATGTTTTACATGTGATACCTCTTGACCTTGGCCACCTTCTCATGCCATTAAAAATTACCATGCCATACATGCTACATATCTCTAATAGTTTTACCCCAAAGTACGTTACACCCCCATTTCCATCTTGTGAGTCTCTTTTCCAAAGTTGGTCCCCACTTTCTTCAAGCCATAGTGAATTTTAATCCCCTCCTTCATCGCTACTCAAATGAAGGGATTGATTTTTTTTCCTTACATTTAAATTACCTATTAAGATAATTTTCCCTAAAGAGTTGAAAAAAGAAATGCCTTTTTTAAAGCATAATAAGGATTTTCACTATCTAGATTTTTCTTCTAGTATATCTTTGAGCCTTTTTGAGAAAAGTAGTAGGAAACTAACCTGATTTTTACTTCACTATATGTTATTTTCATCTATATGAATTTATTATTTAGGTACTCCTTTTCTAATGTTATGGTTCCACCCCACAATTCCCTTATTAGCAAGTGACTCCTCTATGCCCTTTACCTATTTTGTCCCTTCGATCCATACTAATATTTTCTTGTACCCTTAAAAGGCTAGGACTTTGCATCTATCATGTTCATGTGTTTTCATAAGAATAATAACATGTTTCCCCTCTACTATGGGCACAAACCCTAGTCCTCTTCTCCATGGGAAACCTCTACAATTCCAACTTATTATGTGTAGATATTATCGTGTAGCTCTGTATCCCTATTTCTTGTGTTGAAAACACTTGCTGATTTGGGATTTCCCATTCTTCAACCACACCCAATTTCCAACATCTCTTGCTATTTTCACTTTCCCACATTCCTTCTTTCACTCCTCTTTTTGGGAAAATGTTAAATTATCTTTAAAGTATATATGAGTGCTTGTAAGCAACCGCATGCTCTTTAGGATTACATCTTGTCCTCCATACTTCTCATGACAAATCTTAAATGCATATTACTTCCTTCTTCTATTTTATTTTCGATCCTACGGCTTTCTGAAAAAACATGTCCATAGGGAAGGCTCTTGTTAAAATATCAGTTGTCTCCTTCTCTCCATAATCCTTCAAACCTTCATCTTCCCATAAAAGAGTCCACGTGTTGGTTCTTTGTTGATTGAACGTGTCGGTTTATTATATCATTAGAGATAAAAGTGGTGAATATATTGTACATTTAGCCAATGAATGCATGATTTTAATAAGGTTTACTAGATAATATGAACTCTATAAACTAGACATTGTACCCAAAGGTTCAATGGTTGCATCAATAGGGTCACATAAGAAGTGCAAAATGCTCACGCATGAAAAACAATTATGTGATTAGATTTTTTGAATAACCAAAAACAAATAATGTCATCAATATTTTTTTTTACCTCTCCTATGGTAATTCTTATGACCCATCAATTTTTAGAGACCGTGTCATCTTTTAGGGAAACTATTTTGCAACAATGTCTGATTCAGATTGTTTACATCCCATGCTCGATCCAACATGGTTTTGAAAATTGACAACCACAAATATAATGAAAATTTAGAAACTTTTTGCATGGCATGAAACATAAACAAAGATATTTTTTGGATTCAAAATTTAACAAGAGGAAAAAGAGAGAATGGAGTTTGTTATGGCTTGAAGCTTAGGAAATCATAATCAAAAGATACTTTGAGAGAAATTTTTCTTAGGAGAGGAAAATGGATTGAAATGCGATTTATTCCCCTCCAAAGAAATCCTAGTGTAATATTTCTCCGATAAGATATTTGGGATGCTTTAAATGATGCAATGATAGACATGTTTTTGAATGTCTTATTTTGACCCACGTTAACCGATCAAAAACATAAAAGTGATTGGGATTGAAATCTACGAGGATATCAATACCATCACTTGGTTGTATTTATAGTATTCCAAGTTGTGAGTGTTGATAATCCTTATAGTTTTACTGGGTTTAATATTATTAGAGGGCGATCGTAGATTGGAGTGTTGAAATGGGGAATATTGTAATGTATATCAATTTAGTTAACTAATATTTTTGTTTAAAACCCCTGAACCAACAAATTCCTTTCTTCACTCTTACACTTAGGTTATATTTTGATTGTATGATGGTACGATTTTGATAAAACCCTAAAGAATTGTGTTTAGCACATCAACATGGAGAATCCCAAACATATGCTTGTTTACAAAGAAAGAGAGAGTAGAACATACAAACATTTCAATAAATTCTTTAATAAGATAATTTGTGGACCATAACCAGGTTTAGAGATGAGAAGAACAACCATATGAAAAATTTAATTGGTGGAATTTTTACTAATAAACTAATTTTGGATGCCTTCTACCTACATATTTGAATAAAACCACATTTCTTCTACACATATAATACATGTTGATCTTCTTTAGCATTAGAAATATGGGCTTTTATCGAGAAACATATTTTTGGAATAAGAAAAGAACACTGGGACACATACACATACACATACACATACACATACACATACACATACACATACACATACACATACACATACACATACACATACACATACACATACACATACACATACACATACACATACACATACACATACACATACACATACACATACACCTACACCTACACCTACACCTACACCTACACATATCAAACAAAATTCAATGTCATAGAAAATGGAGAAAAATTCTAAAAAAGAATAAAATAATTTTACTTTGAATAAATCGGAAGACTCCATTATAATTTTTCGTTAAAAAAGTATGCATACGTATAACTTCAAAGTTTAAACATCAAACATGAATATTACTTAATTTAGAATATGTTAGTGTAGGATATTATTTATTCCATTTATTTATTTATGTGGATTATTCCTACACTTTAGGAGTTAGTTTTCTTAGGTGTGTCGGTCATAGGTGTTTCATTTGGAGTTAGTCACATGAATTACAATTGGATGGATCTTTGTTAGCTAAGTGAGAGTTATTCTTAGTTTGAGTATGCTAAGTGTGGGAGTTACTTTTCTATTTTAGGCTCTTTATCCACTAATCATAGAGGAGTTACACATTCACTCTCCTATATGTACATCTTCATTTGTTGGAAGCATAATCTTTGAGGGGGTGAATCAATGTCTTTACAAATTTTTAGTTTTGTTATCTTTATGCATTTATCAAACCATCATCATATGAGAAATGTCAAATATGTTAAGAAAACCATAAAAGAAATATAACAACCATCCACATGAGCATGAAAAAGAGAACACATGAACACCTTATTTATGTGGGAAACCCTCAAGGGAAGAAAACCCACTGAACTTTTCCTATTTATCAATAAATTTAATATTTAGTGAAGCACCAAATCCACAAAGAGCCCTAACCCCTAAATTTATCTAGAACCAACTATACTTTAGCAAGAAACCACTTCCAAGTAGGATACAACCCCTTGATTTATTGAAGCACCAACTCCATAAGGAACACCAATCCCTAGGTTTTAGTGAAGCAACAACTCCCTAGGTTTTAGTGAAGTACCAATTCCACAAGGAAGACTCAACACCAACTCAACCACCTGAATGTTTGTCACCTTCACTTTTTTGTTGATCAACTAATGATGACACTCTCTTAGCTATTCTTTTCCTCTCAAACGGCCATGGTATGCTTCTTATTTGATCTTCTCTATCTTCCGCTCTTCTTCTTATTCTTCTTGGTATGCTCTCTATCTTTGATGTATCCTCATGCTCTCAAGCCTCTTGAGCATAATCTAATCATCAAACATTAAATTAAATCCATACTCCTGCTCATATTCTCTTGAAGGCTCTTCAAACTTCTCAACTTTCTTATTCACTCATCATCATCCTTCACCTTCTCATGGACATAGAAAAACTGCCTTTCATAGCTAGATACCTTCATATTTTCAACATAGATACATTCTCCATGGTTTTTATGACCTCAAAACCTCTATCAAGCCCTTATAGGTCATTCATTCCTTCTACAACACAACTAGGAATCAAAGTTGTTTCTTAACTTCTTCCTTAAACTGAGTTATGAGGGTCACAATTGTAGAAATATGCTTCATGTGGCTCAGCACATCAGCCACTCAATTTTCTTTTCCCTTGATGTAACTAATATCAAAGTCATATTGGGATAGAAATTCCAACCACCTACGTTGTCTTGCGTTTAAATTGGGCTACGTAAAAATGTATTTCAACCCCAAATGATCTATTTTCAGTTCAAATGGCTTTCCTAACAAATAATGCCTCTAAGCGTTTAAGGCATTGACTATGGTAGAATCCTCTAAGTCACGGGGAGCATAGTTCTACTCATGAGCGTTCAATTTTATAATTTAATATGCAATTATGTGGTCATTTTGAAGAATTATTCCACCCAATCCTTCACCCGAGGCATCAGTAACCATGGTAAAGTTTCCATTGGGATATGAAACCTTTAATATAGGTGCAAATGTAAGTTTTTCTTTCAACAAGTTAAATGCACTCTCACATTTTTCAGTCCATATAAACTTTTAATCCTTTTTCTGTAATGAAGTAATTAGTCTAGCCACTCTTGAAAATTATTTAAAAAATTTCTATAATACCCAACCAGTCCCATAAAATTTCTTACCTCATGTACATTTTTAGGTTCTTGACCACTCAATAATAGATTTGATTTTGATGGGTCAACAGAAATCCCATCCCTATTTATGATATGGCCAAGATATTGTACTTTA
Source organism: Taxus wallichiana var. yunnanensis (assembly GCA_018340775.1). Lineage (NCBI taxonomy): Eukaryota > Viridiplantae > Streptophyta > Pinopsida > Cupressales > Taxaceae > Taxus > Taxus wallichiana. The sequence continues at coordinate 535,326,843 of CM031242.1, read as the reverse complement.
CTTTGATAAAAGGAATATTTTGAAATATTACCATAGAGTTTCCTTTTTCTCAATACTTCCAACACTATTCTTAAGTGTTCATTGTGTTCATCAACATTCTTTGAGTAAATCAGAATATCATCAAGAAAGACTAGAACAAAATTATCTAAGTATTATTGAAAAATGTTATTCATAAGGTTCATAAATGTTGTTGGTGCATTAGTGAGTCCAAATGGAAAAATAATGAACTCATAATTCCCATAGTGTGTCCTAAATGTTGTTTTGTGAATATCCTCATATTTTATTCTTAACTGATGATAACCATATCGTAAATCAATCTTAAATAGATGCATCTCTGATCTGATTGAAAAGATCATCAATTCTTGGCAAAGGGTATCTATTATTTATCGTTTCTTTGTTAATCATGTTACATTCAATGCATAACCATACAAATCTATCCTTATTTTTAACAAAAATGACTAATGTTCCCCAAGGAGATACACTAGGTCAGATTAATCCTTTTGACAAGAGTTCATGTAGTTGTGCTTTTAGTTCAACCAACTTTGTTTTTGTCATCCTATAAGGTGCTCTTGATATTGGTTATGTTCCTGGTTTAATGTCAATTATGAAGTCAAACTCTCTTTTAGGAGGAAGTCTAGGAAATTCTTCCAAAAATACATCCTTAAACTCACGTAAAAGTGGAAAATATTCCAAAGAAGTCTTACCTTCCTCACTAAAATATGAGATCTTAAAGCATACGACACATCATAACCTTTGTTTTTGGATTTCTTAAGTTACATTGCATATATTTTTATAACTTCAAAATCTCTCTTAATTCCCTGAATGATGGTTGTTTTCTATGTGTCATCAAGACATTTTATACACTTCTCAAAGAAATCCATTGTTGCCTTGTGTTTGGATAACCAATTTACTCCTATTATGATGTCATAAGACCCTAAAGGAGTCACATAAAGGTTAAGTTTAGTGGTAAAATTGGGTAATTCCAATGTTTCTTCAAACAAACATTGGTCCATCGTATGAATAACATCATTCCCGTATTGGACAGTCTAAGTGTTTTCCATAAATATAGATTTCTTAGATAATTTTCTAGCTAACTTACTTGAAATAAAACACTCAGTAAGCACCGGTATCAAACAAAATGGTAACCGGAAAACTATAAATCTTACCTAACACTTCTACGGGGGTAGCTTATTTTTTTGCTTGGCGATTACCCACTGTAACATGAATTATTTGTTGCTGGTTATTACCTTGATTATTTTGGGGACAATTGTTTACATAGTGATCACCACCATATTTGAAACATCCCCTCATAGGTCATTTCCTTTCAAATTTATTTTCCCAAAATCAATATTGTTCTTCTCATTCTTTCTCATGTTTACAACAAGTTTAGTTGTTTTATTATTCCCAACATACTTCATTTTGTTTCCCTCTTTCTTCCACCAAGTTTTCTTAGGATCAAGTGGTGCAGGTGAGCTAACACTCTTCTTGCGTTTCTCTTCCCTGAAGGCTGAAATGGCTTGCAATTTCTATTCCTGCCTTATAGCCTTTTCAAACACCACTTCCATTGTAGATGGTCCATGAACATCCACCTCACCTCCTATGTTTGGGTTTAATCCCATGATGAACTTATGAATCCTAAAATTCTTTCCTTTTTGTATTGGGGTACGCATTTTAACAATCTTGTACAACATTCCCAATGCTCTATGAAACTCAATTTTTTTTAGTTAAGTCATGAAATTATGACATTCTCTAATGAAAATAAAGTTGAGATAACCAACATTGACAAAAATATAATTTAAACTGCTCCTAAGTGATGGAGGTGGTATTTATTCCCAATTCCATTATACGGTTATCCCACCATGAGGGTACTTCATTAGAGAATTATAAGTTCCACATACTACTTTAGTTTCCTCAGAAAAATACCTTATTTCAAAGTACTTATCCATCTCACTTAACTAGTTTTCAACACCATCCCCAAGGTAATTCCATAAAATTTGGGTGGGATGATCCTTTTTATGTCTCTAAATAGTTCAACAACTAAGTGAGCTCTTTTATCCCCTTACTCATTTTTATTGACATGTGCTTCAAGGTTGTTCTTTCTCATGCTCTCCATTTTCACCCCTACCTTCTACTCAAGGAAGCTATTTGGTTACTGTGTGTCTGAAGGATTTTAGAATTTCATCTAACTTATCAGTCATCAAACCTTTAACATTAGCTAAACTAGTTCTAGCTTCATGGTTCACCCTTCTTCTAACCATCATATCCTATTAATGAAAGGATAAGATGTTTGTTAGCATTATAAACCCATTGAGTCCAAGAGATGATAAACCTATAGCTCTGATACCAAACTGTAACACCCTTGTTATGATTAACCAAATTAAGGGATTTTTTTAAAGCATACCCTTAATATACAATCAATGCTACCAATGTTTAACATTATTATTTAGCTTATTGTTAATTAATCCAACATAATTAAAATATTCATAATCCATCTGATAACATATAATAACCATGTGCGTAGTTGTAAGGGTATATCCAGATCTCCATGATCTCCCTTAAGTCACTCTAACCGAGTGTGTACACTTTTGTATACTTGGTTTAACCTTTTACAGGTTATGAGAACTATGTGCATCTCTTAAGTGCCTACTTAAAATATATTCATGTAACTTCCATATGATATTTGATGCTATTTATTTAAGGGATTGGTGATTAGAAAATGTATTCAGCTAATACATTACTTTGGCCAAAGTTTCAATCATTTATTTTAAAGCTTAGTTCCAAGACCGCACACTAGCCTACGAAACTCATCTTCCGTCACCACACAACCATCTCAATACAGTTATCTGGATTCTTTGTTGTTTAAGAAGGTGAACTAGCTAAGAAGAGGGAGAGTCCATTACTTGGCTCATTTCCTATATGTAAAGAATCCCATCCATACCATCTTAGGATTCCTAAGGGAAACATAGGGACCACGTAATGATTACCCATCATTACGTCCTCACTACCCTTCCCGTAGCCATCCTAAGTTGGCACTAAGCTAAGATTCTAGTGAGATGACACAGGAAAATTATGGCCCACGCTCCTTATACTTAGGTTACCTTAGTTGAGTAACTAAGTCATTAAGTCGTCATTTTAAAAGTATTATTTCACAATACTTAATAGGTTTCCATAAGAGGGTCATAGTAACTCAACGAGTTACTAACTAATATTAGTTCCTCTTGTTGTACTTTTAACAACTTAGTAATTATCATTAGGTGTAGGTTAATTATTCATTTTCATACTAAGTTATTTAAATACATTTACTCGTCATGATTAGTCCATTATTACTATAAAGTACATAAACATCTTTATTTTATTTCCTATGTTATCCTTTTGGTTTATCTGTCGATATTCATTTTACTTTGATTATTCTATCTGAATTAATGAAATCGAAATAATCACATAACTTAAGAAATTATCACTTAATTAATAAATCAACTTTATAAGTAAAATATCTACATTTTCAGTTCAAATAAGATAAGTCATAAGACCAGATTTCAAATAAGGACAAATATCCTAATCTTCATTAATAATGATTTACAATAATCAACAAGAATAATACATTGGGCCATAATGCCCTTTTTAAGATGTGATGATATTTCAATCGCATAATCAAATTGATTACAAATAATCCTTTTAGATTTATTCTCAATAAACTCAAGACATAAAAACAATCACAAAATATAATCCAAGTAGTTACTTCAAGTATGTTGACATTTCTACAAAACATTGAAAGAGAGATAGATATGGATCAGTTCATAGAACTGACATGAGTCCACATACTCTTATTCTATGTTGTAATTATAATGAAATAACAAAATAAGAGATCGACTAAGAACTATTCTTAATCAATGAGTTATAATCATAAATTCCATAGTTTATATTATGAAATCTACCTTATAAACATATCTTAATGAAACTTCTTAATTATATAAAAACATTATGTCCATTGTTACTTGTATACAACCAACCTAATATGAATTAGACATTTAGACAATAATGGGTCATTTATTGCATCACAAACATCAATTAAAGATGTAATATCTACTAATATTTTTCCCACCTTTCCGCTATTAATAATAACTAGAAATTTCATAATGCAGGAGGTCAATAATGAAAATAATTTATATAACAACTCATAATTTAATAGATTTTAACTTCATAAGGTTGCAACAATCAATCATAGCCCAATTAGAACCTCAATCAACTGAAAACTAATGAAGTACTATTTTAGAGACCCTTTTTTTGAGTTGACTACACATATATATTATTGTTGTTTACAAGAACATCTACAATTCCATGTAAGGACTCATTTAATCATAACAAAAGTTAACCAAAATGTCTAGTCCCAAGAAGGGGGAGAGAGAGTTCATCAATAATAAATAATCATCAACTGTATTACACATATCAGAAATAAATAATAGAAGGAGACATAACCTTTATTCCCTTCCTAAGAATTCCCCCAACTAACTCAAAAAGTCATGCTTAGTTATCATAGAATTGAGTCATTGTTCATATATATCAATAGCAATAACCCAAAAATATCCCAAACTAAAATCATATACATACAAAATGAAAAAGGTTGTTTCCTTCACTATTGTTAACAATCAATGGAGTTGAACATTGTTCCTAAAATTCCCATATTCAAAAATTGAAAGCAACAATCAACTAAAATGTATAAGTCCAGTTTACGTTTTCCATAACCTTCCTCTTTTCAAGTTTCCAATCACCCAACAAAACATTTCCATATTTTAATTATTTCCCAAATAGAAAACAACGTACAACAATAATCTCATGACTTAAGTAAATTATTTTTCCAAGTTTTAAACCCACAAAAATATAGAGTAAATTAACTCCAATACGTCCATGAGGGAGAGGATTCCATGAAACAACAAACAATCCATACTTTTATAAAACCAGACTTCCCCAAAACCGAACCCGATTTTTAAACAATAACCCAAAATCCATTTAATCCATGCACTCAGTAGGGTTTTACCTCCACCATTTATTCATAACAAAAAGAAGGAATGATAACAAAAATGCTCTAAGAAGGATCTATAAAACTAATCAAGTTTATTTTTTTATTTCACACTAACTCCTTATTTCATTTTCTAGATCTCACATAATAATCCAAAACCAAAACATATTCACATATCTCACATAATAATCCAAAACTAAAATATATTCACATATCTCACATAATAATCCAAAACCAAAACGTATTACAATATCTCACATAATAATCTAAAACCAAAACGTATTACAATATCTCACATAATAATCCAAAACCAAAACGTATTAGTTACATCATTAAAATAACAACAAAGAATAAGAGTAGAAAAACCCATGCCTGCATATTTTGCCTCCAAACTTCTCTACACTTTTCCAAGTTGAAAACTTCAAAACACTATGTTCATTAAATCTTTCAACAACATATTTAAACAAGAAAAACACCATAATATCCGGAGATAACAGCAGTGAAATCTCCATGCAATAGTCATCAAAACAATTATTCTCCTAAAAACTCCATGCACAACCCTCAAACAGAGCTCCAAAAACAATGATGAAAATGAAATAATGTGTTTACTTGCATGCCCTAGCTTCTCAAGGAAGCTAACATTTCCCAAGGTGTCCCTACTGTCCACATTAAATTTGCACTAAATATCCATAAATTCCATGCCACTTTGTGGCTTATCAGCGAAAAATAACCATTCAAACCATAAAACTTAAAATATGCCATGTAACTTAGGTTTTAACCTAAGTTCTATTAACTTTCAAAACCACATAATCTGCATGGTGGGGTGGGTCAAATCTCCACCTCACACAATTTCATTAACCAATTAACAATGCCATGTAACAACCAAACTAAACTCCATAAACACATAACATAAGTGGTCTCATGACTGATTAATATGCCAACAATGCCAAAACATAAATGTGTGTGTGTGTGTTATTAATTCATTAAATCATCACCAAACACTCCTTTACTAGAAAAGTAATATGCGGTAAACAGATTAAACACTCATTAACAAGCGGGTGTGTTAATATCCTTAACAATCACAATTCACAGTGCTTGGCAAAATTCCATAACGTCTTTCTAACATTTGAAAGATCAAACTTAACTAGTAAAACCAATTCACAATACATGTTGCCTTTGTAATGGCCAGTGGTCAATAAGCATCCTGTTAAAGCAATGTCCATAAAATGGTTAAACTTTTATAATAACGATCTTAATAATTCAATAAATGAATTTAATTAAATCCAGGATGTTACAGGTGTTGTATGGTAGATGATTGTAATCACCTCTAATTTAGACTTCCACCAAGGAAATGATCCTATATTTTTGTAATATGAATGCTTATTTCAATAAATATGAACATATTCCCATCCAAGCAACTAAAAATATAGCTCTCATTGGAATTCGATATTACTGATTTTGGAGTCCAAAACACTAAAATAGTGATAAATTTCTACCAAAATTTGTAATATTGGAGTCTAGCTTCCTGTAATATTTCCAAATTTACTAAAATAATTGTTTGTGGGTTGAAATGTTTTAGTCTAATATTTGGTAACAAAGATATTACATACAAATTTTGATTAATCTTAACGACAAACATTACGAAAAAAATTAGAATATTCAATGAAACATTGTTGTATGTAATATTGGGTTCCTATTGGTAACTATTGTAGACACCTAAAATTCGCTTTTGTAATTTTATTAGTTAAATTGCATTGACAATCTTCTTATCCTCTCATTAGGTCAAATAACGACACTTCGATAGCTAACTATTCTTCTATTCACTCGGGATGTCAAATAACGACACTTCGTTAGTTGTAATCCTCTTAATTATCTATTATGCATTAATTAAGCCTCTAATCTTGAATTTAACCAATAAACCTTCTTATTGGCTAAATCCCACTTCCAAAATCTATCAAAACCCCTTCCATATGCTCATGAAAGCTTCCTAAGCCTACTTAGGATTATTAACTAATCCTAAAAAGATTAATTAACTTCTAATCCTAATCAAAAAGTGCATTGACTTGTAAAAGTCTATTTTGCTTTACCTTTTGTCCCACATTCACTAGGATTCTAAACTTTCCCAAATGGAAACCTATAAATACAAGCCTAGTGCATCACTTTCAATTTTACACCTTACACCTCATATCACACCTCATTTGTATTAGCAAAAGCTATAGACATTTGATCTTGAGCCATTCTCCATTGTAATAGCTTCTCCATCTTGCATCCATTTCTTCAAGCTTGGTTAGTAAGAGAAGATCTAAGTATGGCCTTGTAGCCATTTTAGAAAGATCTCTTCACCATATTGAAGCAAATAACACAAATCGATTCTTTGAATGATCTAACTAGGTTCATGTTTAGTTAGCAATCTAAAGAGTAAAGATAACTTAGTATGTTAGTTTGATTCATTCAAAGTTTCATGCATTTGAAGAAGTTAATTTTTTTATAAGCTCTTATCTTGATGTTCTTATTTAGTTAACTTTGTTTTGAAGCTATTAGGTGTTATTTTCAATTCATATGGCATAGTTATCTTTTTATGCATACATTTGGCATGCCCGGTGGGACGGATCCTTAGTCCCTTGTCTTTTTTTTCAAGTTTTGTTTCAAAATTGCTTAAACTAACCCTCTTTTGCATTTCTTCTCTAAATATAAGGTTTCTTAACTTGTCTAGTTAGGATTACTTGGGTTTTTGCTCTTTGCAAGATCAAAGGAGGTGAGGTGTTGTCGAATTTGAATCAAATGGACAAAATTTTGAGTTTTTGATTTTTTTTTGTCAAAATTCATGTGTTTTAGTGATCTATAGGAAAGGGCACGTATATGTTCTTAGGGGTGCACTTTGGTGTAATAAGGGGCACACATACACCATTAGGGGAATGCATATGCTATTAGGGGTGTGCATATGTCTTGTTGGCCATGTATCCATCATGTTGCATTCTTGCTCTTCGTGTTCCTTTACGAGAGGCAAACATATGCTACTAAGGGTGTGCATATGTCATTAGGGGCACACATATGCTACTAGGGTCATGCATACGTCTTGCTGGTCATGTATCCATCGGGTTTCCTTCTTGCTCTCTGTGTTCCTTTACTAGAGGCATGCATATGCTATTAGGGGTGCGCATACATCTTTCTGGGTCGTGCATACATCACTGCTTTGCCTTCAGTTGCTCTTTGTGTTCTTTTACCGAGAAGTGCACATACGTCATTAGGGCGCACATATGCTATCATGGGCACATATATATTGTTAGGGGCGCACAAGTGTGATTGGTTCAAACTTGGTTCTATTTTCAAAGTTTGCATAATTTGATCTTGAATATTTCTAACATCTTTCGTAGGTTTTTAGTGCTAATCTTTATTTACAGGGTGTTTTTAAATCATGTCTTTTCTTACTTATTTGATGAATGGTAATGGATGTACCTTCACTAATTAGACCAAAAGTTATGTATGCTCTTCCCTCGCAAATTTTTGGGTGATCTTGGGAATCAGAAATAACTCTAAGTCTTGTTTCAAATTTCTTTAAAAACACTTCATTAAAATTCTTGGTCAAAGGAATAAACAAATTATCACACTTTGCTTAAAGTTCATTAAGTTTTTAGGCTTTCCTTCACATTTATCTAATTGAACCAAATCATTTCTTATGCTCTTCTCTTGTGTCCTTGGACGATCTTGAGAATCAAAAGCAACTTTGGTTTAATTTCTATTTGGAATTCCTAAAATTATTTGTGCGTAGGACCTACATCACTTTTCAAAAAATCGGGATCAAAATTGTAACTACATGTGTGTTGTAGGTTGCCAAATCTATTCTAGACATCATTTCTTAATCCAAAAGATAAAAACACACCAATTATATTCAACACACGATATGTATAGGTTTAGGTTAAGAGCTATGACTCGTTTTCTTTAAGCGGGGAAGTTCCTTGGCATAAGCCGTAATACCCGTGAGGATTCCCCATGAACCCTAAAGTAGTCCACGCAAGAGGGAACCTTATGGATGAAACGGGAAAGTGTTTCACTACCCAATTGATTAGTACACATTATTGTGAGATTAGAATCAAAATCATTGTCACATGACCCCGGTGAAAATATAAGCTGAACGCATTTTATTACTCATTATATTGAAGGGGGTAAAGTAAATTTGAGATACTCTAAGATTTAGTCAACACGATTTTCTTGGAAAATGTGCTTGTAGAGATAGTTTGTGACATCGAGAGAGTGAGCCAATAGGAAGCTTATGAATTGGAGCCAACTAGAATTTATCCACCATGTTCTACATAACTCTCACGAAGTAAGAAATTATTTTGGAGTCAAAACCTTGTTATTTCGAACAAGGGAAAGTTCATCGAAGTTTGAGCCTAGTGTTATTCATCACGAAATTTATGAAGTATTACTTTTTTAGCTTTTCACTTGTCTTAAGACAAGGTGAAGCTTTTCCGAAGTAATGCCAAGTATTTTTCACCCCCATTTGATCTAATCCTTTGTTTTCTTATTTCCCTTTTGGGAAAAAATAAAACATACATACCTAGTGCTATTGATTGATTGTGTCCACCACTTTTACACCCATTTACATTTGTCCTTTCTTGAGACTGGATGGTAAACGTTGAAAGTGTGTTGAACGCGTCTTCTTATCTTAATAACCATTAATCTTGATATCCACGTCAAGACATTTCATTATAGTTAGGATTGTTTCATCATCCACTTTCCTTTGAGGTGTTACTTTTCTCGCATTGTCTTGATACAATTTTTATACTTATGTCTTGTTTCTTGTAAACTTGATTTAAGTGTCTAGATTGTGCCATTATGCTGCCCACATTTTGACAACTCCTTGGTATACTTTGACTTTTTTTTATTCCAAACATTTCCTTAACTTTGAAAAGTATTGTGGTTATGTTGTTCGCATCGTATCAATACTATTTTGATACTCATATCTTGATTTTTCACAAGGCTTGATTAACATATCTAAGTGGGGGTTACGTTCCTTGCAATTGTAACTTCCACATTTTGAGATTCAAGCCTTGTTTGTATCTAGATCGGTTATATTATACTTTGAGTCGAAGCCACTTCAATCCCTCGTTAATAATTACGCCTTGTTTATCTTAAACTTGAATTCAATGTTGATCATCTTGCATCAAACTACATTGTTGAGATAATTTTTGGGGGATTAATTTATTTTTGGATGGATTAGTTTGCGTGATTGTCACTTGAGATATTTCATCTTGAGGACTCATTTCCTAGTACAATCCTATTTTATCCTTTGATTCTTTACCATTTGTTATTCTTTGACCATTGTTGGCATTCTTTTGCAAACTTTACGGTTGTCGCACTATAAGTTCTTACCTAGGTTTATTGTATCCTTGATTACATTTTAATGAAACCTTTGTACACAAATTCCTCCATGCCCCTATCACAAGGATGAAATCTAGGATATTGGGGTCTAATCCTTTCATTGGTCATGATTTAGGACCCCTTTTCTCCATGGTAAAAGATAAATATGACTTAATTGATCATAGTGGTGATGAAGAAGACTCACCTCGGGATGATTTCGAGTTTGATCCCGCATGCTTAGATGAATTCCTTTATCTTAATAAGGATAGGGTGCTCACATGAGTGGTATAATTAGATGTCAAGATGCCACCTAAATATGAATGTTTTCCACTTACCTATACCACACACGAATACGAAGAAATGAAATGTCCTCTTATTAAGCGTGACGATGAATTGAAACATCGACATGCCTCCACTTCATATTACCAAAATAAAAACATTGAAACCGAGGTACCCAAACACATGATTGGTTATGAATTACCACCTCTTAGAATGCCTCATAAATTTAGGGTGGAATGTGAGCACAAAGAGCCACCTCCTACGCATGAAAATTAGGAAGGACCTAAGGATGGCGAAGTCACTATACAACAACAAATACAAAACCTTAGCAGATAAATAGCTAGTTTGGTTTCCCATGTGCAGAAATATACAGTAAAGATACACATAAAAAAACCTAAGGTTAAACATAGTGAACTTCATATCGAAGACAAAGAGGGTGAAACATCAAAGTATAACAGGGTGTACATGCCAACTTCCCCTACAAAAGATCAACTCCTCACACAAGATTTTCAGGTCCATGAAAATGATACTTGCAATCCTTTAGGAAAGTCATGTTGGACATATCAAAAGTATCAATTTAAAGAACTATGTCCTTATCCCTTTGACAAGGCTATGTTACGCACACCATTCCCTAAAAATTTTGATTTCCCAAAATTTTATAAGTACAAAGGGAAAGGTGACCCATGAGATCACGTCAAGGACTTCTACATGGCATGCCAGGAAGTGGATTATAGTGACAACTACCTTATACGCTTATTCTTACGAAGTTTAGGGGTCAATCTTTAGAGTGGTTTCTTCACATACCTAAGGGGTTTGTCTTCACATGGCATGAATTAGAGAAATATTCGTATGACATTTATCATTCAATGTAGAAAGTGATGTCACCATGTTAGACTTATGTAGCATGAAACAAAGACCTAATGAGACCTTTTCAGTTTCTTGCAATGATGGCGGGGTTAGCTAGCCGCTTCCCTTGTTCAATTCCAAAAAGAAATTGGTTAGCATTTTTGTACCCAATATAAACCTGACATTTCTTTTCATTTACAAATGCATTGTGTCAATAACTTCAAGAAGTCATAGAAAAGGGTAGCCAAATTGAAAAGGCTTTGATAGCAAAAGGGACATTGAAACCCTTTTCAAAAGATAATCAAACATCTAAACCTATGGACAAACCAAAGTTCTTCAATAAAAATAAAAATGTCATAGGAGACGGTATAATAGATTCTAAGCATATACAAGTGGTTAAAATGGTCCTCCTTTCAAACTTACTCAAGGACCTATTCAACCCATAGTCAAACATCGAGTGTTCACTCATTTCATGGAATCTTTGTCCACGATTATGAAATAGTTAGACACAGTGAGCATGGTTCAATACCCTATGCACCTAAACCATCATGGTACAAATACCATGAATATTATGAGTATCATCGCGTCAAAGGTCACAAAATAGACAAGTGTCTCAAACTAAAACACTTTATCCAGGACCTTATCGATAGTGGAGAGATGAATGTGGACTCACCGAACCTCATCAAAACCCAATCGAAATATGGGGATATTCAAGGAACATTTCCCTAAGCATGATAAAAAGGTAGAGAAAAATTCAAATCATGGTGATCTTCCAAAACTATAAAGCTACTAATTATGTTTACTCCCAATCCAACAATCCATTTGACTCACTTATTGGTTGTGTTCATCCCTCTAACAAGCATGGGAACACTATAATAATCAATAATAGATATTGCATTGTGGTAACGTGGCATGCTCATCTCGCAATTCTAGATCCTCCTCTGTAGACACCAAATTTGTGTCTTACGACCCCTGTGACCCGCATCTCATCTCGCAATATAACCTCATCACCTAAACCTTACACAATTATTTATTAATTACCTTGTAATGGATAAATCCACATCACCTTACCCGCCACCTCATTTTGCCACTTCATCATGACCCAGCCCTAATCCTAAACTAACCTAATTAAGACCCATAACTTGGTCCACACCTACACCCATAACTAATGACCCCTTTTCTCGCACTCCAAAACCGACCTTCTAGTCATTTGACCAAGCCGCAACTCGATCTCTCGGGAGAAAAGCAGGGAAAGGTGGGCTATTTTACTAAAAATAGCCTACTTTTTCCTTACCGATGCCGGTTCCTACTCGACCGCCGTCGGTTACGTAACCGCCATCGGCTCCCTGTAAATGGGCTCCCCGAACCAAAATCAAGGTGGAAGGATTTTGAATCAAGAGAAATCATTGGGAGCGATCAACAGAGTCCAGATCTTCACTTGACCGAGCAGAGACAAGTGAAGAAACCAGAAGCGTTTGCAGCAAAGGAGATCAACTTGCATCTTCGTCAAAACCAGTAAGTCACATCTTGCATGTCTTCTGTTATAACATTTCTTATGCCTTTTGAATCACAGTCCTCATAAATCCATTTCTGAATCCACTACCCAGCGTGCCATTTCATCTAACCATCATTCATCTACCTCTCATCACCTCATTTCCTAATATCACCCATTTACAGCCTTACAAATAACACAGCTACCAAACAACACAAACACCCCACAAAACAACCAACCTACAGATCCTAAACCCTACCGACATCGGTTACCAGAGACCGGTATCGGTTACCCTGACTACAACCAGAAATCAGCCTTTCCCCTATCCATTCCAACGAAGTAATTTAATTGATACTTTACAGTCTTTTGTGTTAATTCATATTAGCAGGGAAACTGACCACCTTCGAAAGGAAGTTTTATATTTCCCGGCCCAAGGCGTTTCTCATTTATTGTTTAATCAAAATCTGGTGGTCTTGTGTTCTTATTTGCAGGTAGTCCTTCCAAGACAAAAAGGAGTTCTTCGCAGTCAACCTGATCTTTCTCTACGGTACGCGCACACCATCTCGACATTTAACAGGTATCCCTCCTAGCCCTAACCCTATCTGTTTCTAAAAGGAATGAAAGGATAGAAGCAACTCTATCCCCAGAAGCCGAAACATTCCGAGCGAAACATTTTGGCACGCCCGGTGGGACCCATTTTGGGTTTCTTTATTTCTTGCTTGCTCTCATATAGGGAGCATACTTGCTGTTTTCTTCTTCTAAAGATATTCATAAGGTTTTGTATTATTTTGGTAAAAGAACTTGCTTTGTTTTTGCATCTTGCATTAGTAAAAGTCATCTCTTTTGCTTCATCGAATATCATTGTCGATTTGGGTTTAAAACACGTGCATTGCATCCTTTCTTGCTGTTTTCAATTCTAGTGAACATAGATTAAGTAACAGGTCGTACACGTGGGGGTGATATCCACGGTATTGACAAGAAATTAATCTTACATTCACTGCACAACACATACCGAATCACTTCACAATTAACACAACAGCTCAAACATCCCCCTTTTTCCGCGGTATTCCTCCGCCCGATTGAGGTAACTTTATAAGCCAAAACAAACTTGACATTTCCCCTAGGTCTTGTTGTTTAGGATTCTGACATCATTCTACGTCTAAAGGCATAAGCCCACAAAAATTAAAATTAACCCTAGGGTTAGTCTCTGGATTTGCGTGTGCATCTTGTTTGTTTTCAAATTTTGTTTTCTCGTCATACTTTGTCTTCTCGTGATCAATAATTTGACAAATATACTAAGCGTTGTTAAAAATCAAATTAGCAGCCTTTTATACCTTGTTATCCTAGAATTTTGACACCGGCATCGGTTAATCGACCGACGTGGGCTATAGTATAACCGACATCGGTTACTAGACCGATATCGGTTATTGTCTTTTTCCAATTTCGACAAACCAAAGAACCTACCAATTTTACCGCCTCGAGTTTGTTTCTATTCCTGACAGATTGAAACCCTACTGTGAACTCCTGTCCATGGTTGTTATCACTGAAAGCAAGCCGCCGCCATGGTTTCACATGCTTGCTCTGCTTTCTTTTCCTGAATCACCCCCTTCACATTCTGTGGGGAATCCTATGGATACCGGCGAGGTTCCTAAAATTCCCTGTGGGAGATAAGGACTTTGCCAAGTTTCTGGATGCTAATTCTAGCGCTGTACAATACTATTTGTCTCATACCCCTGACCGTACGCCTGATGGTCAGCTCCTTGTTGGTATGCCTATTAGTATAGCTGCTCATTTAGCTCCCACTCCGCCTGATAATACCGCCTTGCTTCCTGCATCTCTAGCCCCGTCTCCCAATCCAACGGCTTCAGAGGTTCATACGACTCAGATTGGCTTTCCGTTGGTTAACCTCGGACCCCACATATCATTACCACCGACTGCCCCTACCTCATCTCTCTTGCAGACTGCTCCGTTCATGACTTGCTCTCTGCCACCTATCCACACGAGCTTTCCTTCTCAAGCTCCGCCTACCTTTTCATTCCCATACACGTATCCAGTGACCTCAACATCCTATATGGGACATCCCTATTCGGTTGCCTCAACATATTCATCCTCCACACCTTATCAACAATTAACCCCACTGTGGTCTAAAGCGGTGGTCCTTGGCCCAATTTGCCTCCGTTTACCACAACCACACCATCATCTCATCCAACTACTGATCTAATTAAACAAATGATGGACAAAATGCAAAACCTGGAGGCTTCTGTTTCGGGAAGTCGTAGCGCCTTGACATACGAGCAAGTTTGTCGAGAGCCCATTCACCCTTCTGTCCCCCTTCATTCATATCCTCCTCAATGGGAGTTGCCGAAATTTACTCGTTTTAATAGTAAAGAGGATCCTCAACAACACTTGCGATCATTTAGACATGCTTGTTATTTGATTGCCCATGATGATGCCTTGTTACTCCGCACCTTTCCCATGTCCTTATCGGGACTGCGCTTGGAGTGGTACGTTGCTTTAACCCAAGACTCAATCTTCTCTTTTAACCAACTAGCCCAATCTTTCTTGGATCATTTCTCCATTAACATTGGCAAGAAAGTATCTATCACCGACCTCTATGCCATCCGACAATTCAAGACGAATCTATCATGATTTCGTTGGACGATGGCGGGGCCTTATCAACCAACTTACATATGCCTTGCCTCAAACCGAACTTATCGAATGTTTACGCGGGCTGTGTCGCTTAAGCACATCTCCCTACCCTCCAAATTCAAACTTTCCGTACATTCGATGAAGCCTTTACTATGGCTCGAAAACTAGAGATTCGAGCCTTAGAGGAAGAGAAATTGCATGGTTGCAGTAACAAAAACCCCAATTTCTGAACTCCTGATTCTACCAATAAACCAAATACCACCACTCCTCACGCGTCCACTTCTTCTAAATCAAAAGGAGCTGTCCATGCGGTGATGGTCAAATCCCAACCACCATCTAATACTCCGCCAAAAACCACTTATAAGTATAAAGTAGAGCCCATCAACTACACTCCCTTGGGAGAAACATATGGTGTGATATTGGAAAAATTGCTCAAAGCAGGAGCCATTACATTACCTCCTGTTAAACCTCATTCCGGGTTTGATTCCACTCGCGCCATACCTTCCTGGTACAAAGAAAATGACTTCTGTAACTTCCACCGCGTGAAGGGACATAGTCATGAGAACTGCAAGATGTTGAAAAACATAGTGCAGGAAATGGTTGATGCTGGGGATATAACCCTCGATAATCCTAATGCCCCTGCCAACCGAAATTTGAAAATCTTCAACAAACCATTCCCGAATCACTCTTCCAACAGCAACGTAAACCAGGATATCTTAGCCGAGGAGAGTGTTCATGAGATCCATGCAGTCTTTGATACCCAGCCCAAAGCCTCTATCGACAAAATTTTGAATCAAGCCTCTTCACTAACACAGGAGCCCGAACCTCCTTTACCACCATCGAACCAAAGCGAAATCATTCCTTTACCCATAAAGGAGTTAACTGCCTAGACTTCTCTTCCCATCGATGAGTCTTCTTATACCACATCCCTACAAGATTGCGAACGGATGTTATCTAACCTATCTATTTCCTAGATTTCCCCTTCTACCCCTCTTGCTGCACAAGAGGAAGGTACGCCACTCCTTTTGACATCCTTAGACGAGGAATCTCTTGCACCGACATCACCAAATTCTTTAACCATGACGGATCCTCTCGAACATGCCCTCTTACCTATTAGTTCTTCATCGCCTAAATCTTTTCAACGACCGGTTGACCTCTTGACATCTATTGATACAGTGCCTCATTTACCCCCTGTATCACACCCACAGTGGACCGGAATCACAACCCACCTTTCTTCCGTACAAAATTTACAATTCAAACCTGAAGACTGTCATTCTCCAGAAGATAGACGAATCCTATGGGAACGTTTGAGTACTCCCTATTCTACTCAAATGCAGATGACCGATCCCGATACCTCTACCATATACCCGAAGCGTTTACAGAAACTCAAAATGCCTGTATCCTCATTCTTACCCCCCGCATCTATACCAAGTATCCCATCCACCTCTATCCACCTAACCAAACCTTCCCCTACACTTGGGACCTCACCAATACCTAGTCTAACACACCCGCCTAAGCGACTAGATTTATCCAAAAATAAAGCCGCCCCGCCACCTAGGAGACACACTCAACCCGTGCCTCTATCACAATCAAAACCATCATCGTCATACCTACCTTCCATATTGGGACCTCATCCTTCCACCTTGCACCAATATATCATACCTCCTGCGTTTTCTTCAAAACGACCTACGCCTTCTGCGCCCATACAGGGATCAAAGGGTATATCAACATTATCACCCCACGCATCCGGTCCACCAATCAACCCTAAACAAACTCCATCATCAAAGGATTTATTCTCTGCTACTCCCCTTTCTCCGTGGTTGTGTCCCACTACCACGTCATCTGTAGCTTTATCATCTAACCAGCTGAATGTAGCTTCTGCGCCAAAGAAACCACATTTAGTGAAACCGCGTGTCAACACCCTCGCTAAACCACCACCCGCACGAACCAACCATACCCAAACATTATCGAAACCCAGACAATCAATACCCTCATCCTCTTCTGATTTTGACCCACTCAAAGGATCTTATGCCAAAATCCTTGCTATGTTAGTAGAGAATGCGACCATTTCCCTACCCCCACTTAGACCTTATGACCCGTCTAAACCTCGACCTATAGGTTATGATGAGTCTAAGATCTGCGCTTATCACCGCACACCAGGACATGATGTGGAGGGATGCAAAGCTTTAAAAACCATCCTTCGTCAGTCACCTCTCCCAGATAGAAAGGTTAAGAAAGACAACTTACGAAGGGAGAGACCTTTAGTTTCCATTCCTCTCCTATACCATCGTCCCCGCCTCACCAAGATCTGTCATTATTACAACCCCACCTCAAGACCATGATTTGTCCCAACCATCTTCCTCATCTCAGGTCTACGAGATTAATATGATTAGTGTCGCTACTCGAGGGCAGAAAAACAATGGGAAAGCAAAAGAAAACACGCCTGCGGCACCTCTTTCTTCGTCAACCATCCCGATTGCACCACCACCTAAAGTGGTTATTCGCGGACCCGCTTACCCCGTCTCTAATGGAGTTGCCCACCGAACTATGATCAAACAGCTTCACCAATCGCCCGTAAAATTGACACTGTATGATCTCATTCAGACTTCTGAATCTCATCGACAAGCTCTCGTTGAGATCCTTCAAGGGATAGAGGTTTTACCTAATGAAACCTTGCCTGTTACCTCTATTCTAACACCCAATCATGTTGCTTCACTCACTAAACAACCTATCTCCCCAACCACTTCGTCTCTATACCACAAGCTGCTGCAGTCAGTTTCTCTGAAGATGAAATTGTTGACTTTGGTACAGAAGACCCTGACCCTACCCTTTTCATCTCCGCTTACGTCCGGGACATTCGGGTACGTCGTGTTATGATTGACGGGGGCGCTAGCCTAAACATCATCTCTTCAAAAGCCTTCCAACAAATGAATATCCCTTCTTGATACATGTGTGCCAACCCCATCATGTTGCGGTCATTTAATGACGCTATTACCTCTACCTTAGGCACCGTGATCCTCAACATTCGGGTAGGACCACGTACTTTACCCGAACTCTTCTATGTCCTTGAGGGAGAGTTCCAATATAATATATTGCTGGGTCGTCCTTGGATCCGGGCCATGGGATGCGTTCCCTCAACATTACATAGATGCATAAAATTTGAGTACGAGGGGAAGTCCTACACCGTAAAAGCTGATCCTCCCCCTTTAAAACCTGTAATATGTTATACCGCCCAAACGATGTGCTTGTACCAATCAAGACACCCGTTCACTCAACCCAACCATCTTCTTCAACTGTGCCTCAAACATCCACCTCAACCACACCTATGCCTTCAACTGATGAAACCACCGTCGCAAAACCCACTTCCCTTCCCGCAGCTAACATCCCAACCGTGGACCCCTTAGTAGATGTTTTTCAAGCGCCTTACGCTGGGGGAGTATCGCCTATATAACGTTAGTTCTTTCCATACCCCACAGGAGTACGGACAGGTACATGCCCATCCTAACTATGACCGTCGTGTGGGGGAAGTAATCTCCTACGGACCACCTCACTGCCGCACTAACCTAACGTATGGGGGTGTCGACGCGTCTTCCGTTGCCCCTGAGCCTCCTCTTGGTGTGGTTCCTTTCCAATCCGATTTTCAATACCTGACAAATCGTCGCTTCGCCCTCACCTTCTTGACTCGCTGTGCTTGGAAAGGCTTTGGTTTTGGTCTTTATGAACAAGGCCGACATACGCTCATCCCCATCACCACACGCAAACATAATGATCGTAGTGGTCTCAGATTTCCGGAAACACTTACATCGACAGAACCTCGTGACAGTTGCCTTCTGGAAGAGAACGACGTTACCCCTACCAAACCATCATCACCCACTTTGCCATCGTCACCCACTGAGTCGATAGATCACGAATCTATCCCTCCTAACTTTTTTTTTTCATAAATGCTATCTTCTTAGGTCCTCTCACTTATCAACGCGATAATGAGCACCCCTCTTCTATTCCCCTTCTATATCCAGACATGATTGAAGAGGACTCCCCTTCAATTAACGTTGTTGAGTGCCAGGATGATGACTCCATCCTCACTTACCTTGGCGCGGATGACTCTTATATTCAACGAGCCTTACCATCTGAAACCCAAACCATGCTGAACGAGTCTACTATAGAAATCAACATCCACATGGAGGAGGATCCTCACATTGTGAAGATCGGACAATCCCTTAACGCATCAGAACAAGTCACCTTTACTACTTTCCTCCGTGCTCGCAACCAAGCTTTCGCTTGGTCCTACGCTGACATGCCAGGAATTGATCCTGACATTGCTGTCCATAACATTACACTGAAACCCGATTCCAAGCCAATTAAACAGAAATTGAGAAAAATGCATCCACGCATTGCCCTCTTGGTCAAAGAGGAGCTCAACGACTCTTTTTCTGTTTCCTTCATTTGCCTATTGACTATCCTCAATGGATTTCTAACATCATACACATCACTAAAGCGATGGGGGACTTCGGATATGCACGGATTTCCGGGATCTTAACCTCGCTTGCCCTAAGGATGACTTCCCCCTACCTAGTATTGACCAACTTGTTGATCTCACTGCAGGCCATGAGATGCTCTCTCTCATGGATGGCTTTTCAGGATACAACCAAATTTTGGTTGCCCCTGCCGATCAACACAAAACTGCCTTCATAACTCCTTGGGGAACCTTCTGTTACCGTGTAATGCCATTCGGCCTTAAGAATGCTGGTGCCACCTATCAGCGGGCTATGACCTACATTTTTCATGACATTATGCACACAATCCTTGAAGATTACGTCGACGATCTTCTTGGCAAGTCTAAACATCGCAGTGAACATCTCGATGTTTTAACCATTATTTTTGATCACCTGTTACAATATTCTGTCCGTCTTCAACCAAAAAAATGTGTCTTTGGTGTCCTTTCGGGAAAACTTCTTGGCTTTATCGTCTCTTTGCGTGGCATTAAGGTCGACCCATCTAAAGTCAAAGCTATTCTAGAAATTCCCCACCTACTAATCTCAAACAATTGCGTAGTTTACAAGGTAAGCTTCAATCTATCCGACGTTTCATCTCCCAACTCTCGGATCGATGTCAACCTTTCCATCACCTCCTTAAGAAGGACATTGATTTTCAATGGAGCAAAGAGTGCCACCAAGCCTTTGAAGCTCTCAAAACTTATCTCTTGCAGCCACCCGTGTTTATCCCACCTCAAGACGACCGCCCTTTCTACCTTTACCTTTCCGCCACTGACCACGCTGTAGGGGCCATGCTTGCACATCATGACTCTGAGAATAGAGAACAAGCCGTTTATTATATAAGTCGTACTTTGGTGGACTATGAGACTAGGTATACACATGTAGAAAAGTTGTGCCTAGCCCTATCATTCGTGGCTACCAAGCTCCGACACTACCTTCTGAATCACAAAACTTTCGTCATCACCAACACGGACCCCATCCATTACATGTATGCCAAACCTCATCTAAACCAACGCATCGCCGATGGCTCATGCTCCTCGCCGACCTCGACCTTGAGTTCGTCCACCAGAAATCAATCAAAGGACAAACCATCGCAGACCAACTTGGAAGCCCTTTACCCGGGAACAATTTACCAATTTTACATTCCCCGACGAACTCATCGCCACTCTTTCACTCAAGGAGGAGTCGTATCCAATGACTCTCTTCTTCGATGGATCCAAATGCCAACGCGGTGGAGGAGCCGGCGTTGTTCTTATTCCTCTCGACGCCGAGCCTATGCCTCTTTCATTCCGACTCGATTTCCCTTGCACTAATAATAAATGCCGGAATACGAGGCCCTTGCTCGGGTCTCCAGTTGCATACGCACTTAGGTATCAAATCTATCAATATTTTCGCGACTCTCAATTGGTAGTCAATCAAGTTATGGGCATTTACCATGCAAAATGAGGAACTTCAAAATACAAACACTACGTGGATTCGCTTCTAGCCTTATTTACTCATTATTCTATCCAAACCATTCCCCGCTCCACTAACAAATTTGCGGATACTATGGCTTGCTTAGCCTCGCAAATTCCAGCTTCATCAACTGACTCTGAATTATTCGTCGTGGTCCAACAAATCTTTGCCCCATCCTACTCAACCCCGGTAGTTTGTATGATAAATACTGTGTCTACTAATTCGCAGGATACCTGGTACCACCAATTTCACGACTATCTTACAATCTCTGTTCTCCCACCTGACCTTACTAGTAACGGTAAACGTGCTTTTCTTAAAAGTGTTTCACGTTATGTTGTCATGGGGGGACTCCTCTATAAACGTGGCTTTGATGGTATCCTCCTTCGCTGTCTAACCGGCGCGGAGGTCACCTATACCATCCAACAAGTCCATGATGGGATTTGTGGTGGACATTTTAGTGGCCTTGCCGTGGCTAAACGAATCCTTCGCCTAGGTTATTATTGGCCTACTCTCAATAACGACTGCTACGAATATGTTAAGCGTTGTGTTATGTGTCAACAACATGCTAACCTTCAACATACTCCTAGCCATCCGCTGCAGGTCGCACGAGATCTTTGGCCTTTCTCACAATGGGGTTTAGACCTTATTGGTGAGATTCACCCGTCCTCTTCACAACGTCACCGATGGATAATCACAGCCACCGAATATTACACAAAATGGGTGGAGGCCATTCCACTCATTTCGATCAAAAAGGAAAAAATTGTAGAGTTCATTAACCACCACATTATTTGTCGTTTTGGTGTTCCTCATCGCCTGATAACAGATAATGGAAAATCTTTCAAAAACAAGTTGTTGCAAGACCTTTGCGACAACTTTGGCATCAAACTTAGCTTCTCATCACCCTACTATCCACAAGCAAATGGACAAGCCGAATCCTCTAATAAAACACTAACCAAAATCCTCATGAAAGTTGTCAATGAATCCGGCAGAAATTGGCATGATCACATCCCCTTTGCCCTTTGGGCTTATCGTACTAGTATTCGTACCTCCACTAATGCCACACCTTTTTCTTTGGTATACGGTACCGAGGCTGTTTTGCCTCTCGAAATACAAATACCCTCCCTTAGAATATCTCTTCAGGATATTCTCACCAACGATGATTTCCGCCAAGAGCGGTTAGCCCAATTGGAGCTTCTTGACGAACGTCGTCTTACAGCTCTTGATCACCTTCAAATCTATCAAAAACGCATCAAACGTGCTTATGATAAGTGACTTCATGAGCGTACCTTTAAGGTTGGTGATCTTGTCCTCAAAGAGAATCAACATGTCACCAAACTAGAAAAGAGCAAACGTGGAAAATTTGCTCCCAATTGGATTGGGCCTTATATAATCACTCACACCTATGGATCAGGCACTTATCGTTTAGTTTCGCTTAATGGTAAACCTGAGCCTGAGCCCCTTAATGCCTTGCATATTCGACCGTTCTACTGTTGAATTTAGTGTTATATCACTTCTTATCTACCTACTGCTCGTCCCTTGAGCTCATTTACCGCTACATACCCTTTGTTTTCCTACACCTCATAATAAAAATCAAGCTCACATAGTTTGATTCTCACCTCACCTAAACGATGCCTTCCCCTTTTTAGTCTAGTCCATGACTTCAAAGTATTAAAATAAGCCGTATTCTTATAGGATTTTCTTGAGTCAAACTTCCTACTAAACTAGATGCTTCACGCCAAAAGAACATCTAGTCATCTAAATTAAATATAGACTGCTCCCTCGAAGGACAGCTATATGCCGAACTATTGCTGCTATTATATATAGACTGCTCCCCCGAAGGACAGCTATGCACTAAAATCATATCTGCTACTATAAATAGATCGCTTCCTCGAAGGACAAGCTATACATGGGGTCGCCTTTATCAGAAGCTTCTCGCATTGATCAGCTTCGTGAAGACCTCAAGAATAATACAATCAATATCCCTTGTAGACTTCCCGCATCGATCAGTCTACATTCAATAAAATAAAAGCCTCATTCAAAAGAACTTTTGAGTCATGGACTTGTCTATTTAGGGTAGGTTCTCTTTCGTCAGAACACTCACTTTGTAATGAGTTCTCCGTACCTCAACTATACCATTCACCTCACCTCACCATTTATTCAACTCAAGGGACGTGTCGTACACCTGATAGGTTGTGATCATACAACTCTTTTCACCTATTGACTTCTCGTCTATGCACCGGTACCTAGGGCTTCAAGTGCGTTCTATGTTGTGTGGTTTGTTTTGCTCTTTTCACCTACGGAGCAATCTTTCCTTTTTTGCCTCGCATCTAGGATTGTGTGTTGATCTTAATCAGGACATGGTTCCCTACCACTCGGGTAGGCTAACTTTCGCTTCTCTTGTACCTTTTACAACGTCACCAATTCGTTGCCAACACCATCAACCTTACCTTACCAATATTACTATCAATACCTTTACCAACCAACCAATCGCCTAACCATACCTAAATTTCCTGAATTCACCTCTCCCTGGTCCTAAGGGAGAACTACATCGGTCTGAGGCCCCTCCTTGCTTTGTGCAATGGGCTATGTAGGTAGCACTTCGGAGACATGGGGTCTCCCAAGGTTAGCTCGACCATCCCCTACCATAACCTATCATGTGTGGTAAATATAAATATTTTTGTGTATTTCTATTTAATCACATTCCTCTTTATCCTTTTTCAAAACACCAAAAGTCAAAACGAAAACATTCTTATTATTATAACTCAAATCAACATACATATCTCGTTTTATTTAGATGTTAAACAAATACATCTTCTCTATCATCGACACGCAGGTCGGTACTCTTATTTATTCTTATACCTTGCTAACATTTATTTAGACCCTCACGCCTCATCCCGAACCCGGTGATGATCGTGATTGTCGACGCCTTTCGCCAGGCCTCTCTGTCCTCAAAGGTACCACGGCTATTGGTACCACCCACTGATCTGCCAATCTCTCCTGTAACATATGAATACGCTCCCTCGCATGGAGATCTCTCGTCTCTAGTCCTTGTGCTCGTGACTCCGCAACCACTAACAATCTTCTTGCCTCATTCACCTGCGTTTGGAGCTGCTGAACTAAACTCTGTAGACGATCTCTCTCTGCTGTAATCACAGCTATGTCAGGATGATCACGTATACCTCGCAGCTCCGCTACCCACCATAATCTATAGGCCTCTGTCGTTCCTGCATCCATTACCCTGCGATCGGCGGCTATTTCCTCTGGCCCTTCTGGAGGTGTTGGCCGGGGAGGTGAGAATGCTGCCTCGGCATCGATCCTCATATATGGTCTATAAGCCTGGGGTATATCCTGCACAAATCCAAATTGTCGCCGCACGCGATCTAGAGGAATCCTCTCATACTCACCCGGCCTGTGCCCTGCGATCCACCTCAATCGCTCTACACCCCTCAACTCCTCAGCTATGTTCTCTGTTACCATATAGTTTCCGTATGGCCTCCAACAGATATCCGCAATCGTCACCATCTCCCATACCTGCCTATAATACTCAATGTCACCCGTCACTGCCTGGGATCTTGCCTCTTGTTCTGTTTGGACCCATCGTCTGAATCCCAACCTTTGTACTCCGGTCTCTCCTGACTGGATGGGTCGGCCTATTGGTCGCACACAAACAATGTGCTCATAGGCCCAACAGTGTAATAAGTATGAACAATCCAGCGTCGTCCTGTGATTTCACCTACAAGCCCATAGACCCCTGTATAGCTCCGCCAAATATGCAGGTGCCCATGCAAAAGTCACGTTCCTTTCTATCATCTCCCAAATAACACACATCAATGCCTTTGGAAATCTTCCCCCATCCGCCCTCGGTAACGCGTAATACCCTACCGCTATCATTAATATCACTGCTAACCTTGTCTCCTCAGGGTGTGCTGCATACATTATCCCATATGTGAATGACAAACCTCGCTGTGTTAAATCTCGTGCGTATGGACCAAATACTGCTGTTATCGCTCCCGTGCCACGCTAGGTAATGCTCGATATATGGCTTTCTATAATTGGGAGTCTCAAAATACGGAACACATCTTCCAATGTTACTGTCATTTCCCCTGTTGGCAGATAGAAGGTATTTTTCTCAGGATTCCATCTTTCAATCAACGCCTGCAACATAGCATGGTTCCGTGTAATTCGTGAATAATAGCGGATCCCACTTAACCCCAAACGATTTATCAACATCCATTCAGCTGGTGTTACATCCGCTCGGATTCGTGACAACAGCTCCTGTACACTATCATTCATCCTTAGCCCTGCCTCTGCCTGCATACGTCACAAAAACCAATAACTGTTCAATAAATCAAATCACCACGGGTTTTTTTTTCTCACATTCTGGAAGTTCCTCCAGTAACCGGTACCGGTTATAAGTAACCGCTATCGGTTTAGTAACCGATATCGGTTATCCCTAACCGGTATCGGTCACTGTCAATTATATGCACCTTGCCTAAAAACAACCACCTACGACAAAACATTGATCGTTTATTCCGCTCGGTATACACAGACATACCTGAAAACCCCCGATTATCTACCCCATAACACTCACCTCATCTATAACCCTTGCTATCACGTTTTCTTTCTCATATCTACCCACTTACTCTCCCTCAGCTTATTCCCAAAACATGCAGTAGTCAAATCACAAACAAAACGTTACCTCTTGGGTTGCAGTAGCTTGAGGTGGCCCTTGTCTTCCCTCTTGTCCCTGCCTGCTGGATGTTTCTCCTCGTCCTGCCATTATCACCACCTTTTTCAAACCTGCCTTTCTGTCTTCTGAATCTCAGATCACAATCACTTACCCTGTCTCTTTTCTCCTTATCACTCAAATCTCTCCTTCAAATACCTGTCCCAGTCGTCAAAAAGCGTCGCGTTCACGTATTTAACTTCTTGCATGGCTCTCAAAATTAGAACTTAAGTTGCCACCCTAGCTTTTTTATTTTTAGAAAAGCTCATACCTAAATAACCGGTATCGGTCATGTAACCGATATCGGTCTACTAACTACCACCGTCGGTTATCTAACCGATATCGGTTATACACACCGCCTTTTGAAACATGGTTCTTTTCTTCATTTTTTACCTAATTTTTGTCGCGCCCACCTCTTTTCCTGCATCTCATCACCATTATCCATATTTGTCCATCCACCACACATATCATTACAATTTCATTAACATCATCTATTTTACAAAAACAAACAAGTCATCAACTAAGGATACCAAAACAAAACAAAAAACTATCTATCTATACATCATTTGGATCCAACTCATCAGATACATATATAACAATGTCCCAAAACCAGCACCAAAACATGCAACATTTCATCATATAACACATCATCCATATATCAACATGTCAATTAAACTCATCATACATTCTATATCATAAACCATCGACAAAATACTTAAAAACATTTTGAACACAACATGTGGATCAAAACATCATCTCTATATATATATACAAGTTTCAAATATACAATGTGCCCTGCATCGGGGCCTCTGTGATCTCATCATCCAACAAAGCCGGCACGTAGGCCGCAATAAAGGTCAATAACCTCGACTCGGCTCGCAGGCCGGTCCCTCATATCAAAAATATACTCGGCTCGCAGGCCGGTATCAACTATACAACCCGTACTCGGCTCGCAGGCCGGTATACAAAAAAATGAATGAATCAATGAATAATATGTAGGCACGCAGGCCTCTATCAACACAACCGGTTCGCAGACCGGTGCCCATGTCTATATACAAAAACAATGCAGGGATCCCTCAGCTCTCCCCACCGCCCTCGGCACCTCTCCCTGCTGGTCCCTGTGGCGCCTCTCGCCTCCTACCTGTAACGGACACGCCGGCTGTGGCTGCGCCTCCCTGCGATCTCTGACTATGCGAGGTCTCCACTCGGTGTGCCGCATATGGCTGATACTCAGCTCCGGTACTATCAAGGACATCCTGATAGTACCGGGCCTCCGCTCTCGCCTCCATGTATCTATCCCGTGCCACCATTCCAGACGGGGCTGGTCCCTGACTCCTACTTGCGCACTACCCCGTGCTCGTCTTTGGTGGTGCTCGTGGCTCGTGCCGCATTTGCGGTGGTATTCTGTACTTCGTGCTTGGGCCGTGGGCTGCACCGGCCGCTGGTGGTGGTGGTGCTCGTGCTCGTGTGCTGTGCACTGTACTGCACTGCGCTGGGCTAGCCGCCTCGTAGGACACCTATCTATGCTCGTGCGAAGAGCCAACCGTCCTCGTAATAGCTACACACTGCCCCGAGCTGATCTCGCTCGCTTATCATCTGCTGCTAAGTCGGGTCTGGTAGGCGGGCATATCTGGCTGCTTCTCGACCAGCCCACCAAACCATGAATGCCCCCGTACACCCAGCATCATCTACACCATCATCTGCCGCCTCTCAGCAGCCCAATCTGGATCCACGGGCTATGGTGCAGGCAGTGGGGCCTCTACATCATCCCTCTGCATCGAGGGAACGGAGGTGGCTCTCGTCTGCCGCAGCCCCATCTATCCGCTGCGTGCCTCTCTAGGGGTATCTCTCGTACTTCTCCCGCCTCCGTCCTGCTATCCAGGAAGGTGTACTGGATCCGGGCCAGAATGTGTAAGCGAGCTCCTCTGCGCGTGGGTGATGACCTCGTAAGGTCTCCATACAATGTCTACATTTGTGTGCCCTCTAACAAATGTCTATATAATACGCCACATCCCGACTGCAAGAACCTGCCGTGGTGGCCCACGACCCCCAACCATCTCTCGAAAGCCATATCTCGTATATGACCTGTGGCTCAAGGTTCTTGGGTAACCCTATGTTCGATGCATATGATGTGCTCATATGCCCAACAGTGAAGTAAAAAGGTAGAGCAAATCCCAAATCGCCTCATCCGGCGATAGCCCCATAGCTCCTCAGATAATCGCACTGTATACTGGTGCCCAAGCATAACAGGTGTGCTCCTCCACCATCTCAAGCAGCACCCCATCAATGCCCGTGGAAAATGGCCTCCCTCTCGAGTCCGGGAGGGCGAAGGTGTGATCCCAATCATCATCGCACGGCGATGGGTCGTGTCTCGTGTCGGTGCGCACGGTACATGTCACCATACCCGATACTCGCGTTGTGATAGGTAAGTAGTGCGGCTGCATCTCCAAAAACCTGCAGGATGCTGTCCATCGCCGCCTCTCGATCTACCTAGAACACTGCCTCTCCTCTCGGCGGTTGAAGGATGCGATACACATCCTCCAATGTGATAGTCATCTCCCTGGGTCGGGAGATGGAACACATTGGTCGCCGGATCCCATCTCTCGATGAGGGCAACCATCAGGCTGTGATCTCTATCAATAGCTCTGTATCGCTGGACTCCGCCGAGTCCCACCTCGCGCATGATCACCCAATGAGCCGCAGATACGTGTGGCCACATCCGCACCAACAAGGGGGCATCCTATCCCGCATCGTCAACTGCTGACGTGCCTGCAAAACCAACCCACATCCTTAGACCTACTCTTTATCACAACATCTACTTTACCCTCTAAACCCCCTTTTATCCCCCCGACCACACCCCAACTCTATACCACCCCCCTCTAGCAACCTACCTTCAACCACCCAACCCAAAACCCACCCAACCCCAACCCATACAAATCCCATATCTACCCACAACTCAACCCACCCAAACCCCTACCCGACCCAAAGCCCAAAATCTACCCAAAACCCAACCCAACCCCAACCCATACAAATCCCATACCCATACAAACCCACCCAACCCACCCAAACCCACCCCACCCAAAACAAACCAAACCCACCCCACCCAAAACAAACCCCACCCACACCCCAAAACACACCAACACAAAACAAGCCCAACCCAAACCCAAACCCACCCAACCCCAAAACAAAACAAACCCACACAAACCCAACCCGACGCCGGCCGATATACGACCGACGCCGGTCCATCCCAACGCACCCTGTCCACACAATTTCATGACATCGATGCCGCCGCTAAAGCAACCGACATCGTGCCGCATTTGTATTTTACCGGAGCCGAACCCCCGCGCGGCCCCCCCACCCACATTTTTGCATTTTTCTACTTATCTACCCACCCAAACACCCTAAAAACCTACCCACCCAGCCGCCTTGCCCTATTTTACCCATCTATCCTCTTCATTTTTCAAATTACGTCCATTTACTCATTATTTCCTAAAACATGTAAATTCCTACCCAAACCCCCAATTTAGCTTAATACCATTCAAATGCACAAAATAAAGAGTTCGAACCTACCCGAACGACGACACGTCGTCGTGGTGGGATGGGTGGTGGTGGTCCAGCTGGTCCAGCCCCTCCTGCTCCTCCCCGCCATGCATAGCTCCACTTCGATCTCGCGGGTCCCCCACCAATCAACTGCTGCCTCCTCCTCACTCGGGCCCGCAAACAACTCACTCCTCTAGCAAAATAGCTCCACCTCACTCAATAAAACCTCCAATCTCAACTCTCCACGTCAGACAAATCAATTTGGTTTTCAAATAACACAAGTGACAATGACAAGCCGTATTTTTCTTTTTATAGGTTTTTCGCCCTTAACCGATATCGGTTTCATTTTGCCCTAATGAACCGGTATCGGTCCCTTAACCGATATCGGTCATGTAGAATCGACATCGGTTTTTCTTCCAACTTTCCCCCAATTTTTTTCCCTTATTTACCATTTGCCCCTTTTTAACCACATATCGCCTATATCCACTCACGAACACCATTTGTTTACCTATTCGGCCCGACCAACCTACCTATTCGGCCCGACCCAAGGCCTCAACCTACCTATTCGGCCCGACCCAAGGCCTCAACCTACCTATTCGGCCCGACCCAAGGCCTCAACCTACCTATTCGGCCCGACCCAAGGCCTCAACCTACCTAACCAGCCCGACCCAAGGCCTCAACCTACCTATTCGGCCCGCCCCAAGGCCTCAACCTACCTATTCGGCCCGCCCCAAGGCCTCAACCTACCTATTCGGCCCGACCCAAGGCCTCAACCTACCTATTCGGCCCGACCCAAGGCCTCAACCTACCTATTCGGCCCGACCCAAGGCCTCAACCTACCTAACCGGCCCGACCTAAGGCCTCAACCTACCTATTCGGCCCGACCCACGGCCTCACCCTAACCATTTGGCCCGACCCAAAGCCTCAACCTACCCCCCCGGCCCGAGCCAAGGCCGCAACCCAACAACCTGGCCCGACCCATGGCCGTACCACCTCAATACCTTACCTAAAATCAACACCATACACTTTTATCCACCCATCCTGTAGTTTTTTGTTCAATCGAGCTCACCTGTTTGTGTTTTAGCATGATTAGGGTCCTTGACTTGATCTGTCGACCAACTTTGCCTAGACCTAGACCGTGACGTTTATCTCAACCAAACCAACCATTTGGTACTGCCGAACATGCCTAAACGTTCCTGTACCTTACCTGTTATATACCCTGGAGCTACTTCCTATGCCTTGGATACCAGGATTATATCACCCTTGTTTGGATAAACTATCGACCTTGCCACATGCACCGCTTTGGTTTGCGTCACAAATCATGTACCCTAGTTGTACGATTGCATTTCAACATGCGTCTGCTTCCTTGGACCTACCCCACCACCTTACCATCCCCTCTACACCATTTACCCTTTATCAACCCTATCCCTGATTTCACATTCTCTCAATCTGTGATAGATTTGAGGGGGATTACCTATACCCTTAACAACGGAAACCACTTCATATTATTGTCCGTGCAGCTTTACAAAACAAGCTACACGACAATAAGGGGCTAATGTAGACACCAAATTTGTGTCTTACGACCCCTTGTGACCCGCATCTCATCTCGCAATATAACCTCATCACCTAAACCTTACACAATTATTTATTAATTACCTGTAATGGATAAATCCACATCACCTTACCGCCACCTCATTTGCCACTTCATCATGACCTAGCCCTAACCCTAAACTAACCTAATTAAGACCCATAACTTGGTCCACACCTACACCCATAACTAATGACCCCTTTCTCGCACCCAAAACCGACCTTCTAGTCATTTGACCAAGCCCGCAATCGATCTCTCGGGAGAAAGTAGGAAGGTGGGCTATTTTACTAAAAATAGCCTACTTTTTTCCCGACCGACGCCAGCCTCCTACTCGACCATTGTCGTCGGTTACGTAACCACCATCGGCTCCCTGTAAATGGGCTCCCCGAACCAAAATCAAGGTGGAAGGATTTTGAATCAAGAGAAATCATTGGGAGTGATCAACAGAGTCCAGATCTTCACTTGACCGAGCAGAGACAAGTGAAGAAACCAGAAGCGTTTGCAGCAAAGGAGATCAACTTGCATCTTCACAAAACCACCAGTAAGTCACATCTTGCATGTCTTCTGTTATAACATTTCTTATGCCTTTTGAATCACAGTCCTCATAAATCCATTTCTGAATCCACTACCCAGCGTGCCATTTCATCTAACCATCATTCATCTACCTCTCATCACCTCATTTCCTAATATCACCCATTTACAGCCTTACAAATAACACAGCTACCAAACAACACAAACACCCCACAAAACAACCAACCTACAGATCCTAAACCCTACCGACATTGGTTACCAGAGACCGGTATCGGTTACCCTGACTACAACCAGAAATCAGCCTTTCCCCTATCCATTCCAACGAAGTAATTTAATTGATACTTTACAGTCTTTTGTGTTAATTCATATTAGCAGGGAAACTGACCACCTTCGAAAGGAAGTTTTATATTTCCTGGGCCCAAGGCAGTTTCCTCATTTATTGTTTAATCAAAATCTGGTGGTCTTGTGTTCTTATTTGCAGGTAGTCCTTCCAAGACAAAAAGGAGTTCTTCGCAGTCAACCTGATCTTTCTCTACGGTACGCGCACACCATCTCGACATTTAACAGGTATCCCTCCTAGCCCTAACCCTATCTGTTTCTAAAAGGAATGAAAGGATAGAAGCAACTCTATCCCCAGAAGCCGAAACATTCCGAGCGAAACACCTCTGTCTACCCCCGGATAGTCAATATGAAATTTTAGAGAAACTCGAGAAGACTACTGCTAAGATCTCAATCTTAGATTTTCTCAAGATATCAAATGTGCATAAAGACATCCTTTACAAAACACTTCAGGGGTCAGGAGTGTCAATGGATATAGATCCTTCCCACCTTCAAGCTGTGGTGGAAAATCTTGCATCAAGCAAACACATCGCCTTTAGCCATATTGAGATCCCAAATGATGATCACACACATAACTTGCCTCTTTACATTAAAGTATTTGTTACCCGAAAGAAGATAAAGAGGGTTCTTGTGGAAAATGGGTCTGGGTTGAACATATGTACATTAAAGCTACCGAGACAGTTGAGTGAATAGAAGTAGATCTAGAATCCCACATCATCACAATCACAACATACGACAATGTAGAGCATGAATCGACTGGTACCATAACATTGTTGATGGAAGTAGGACCTACTTTTCATAACACCAAGTTCCATGTCCTAGATTTGGAGCTTCCGTATAACATGCTTCTTGGCCGCCCATTGATTCACATTATATGGGCCATACCGTTAACCTTCCATCAGTATACTAAACTAAATTATGAGGGACACACCATCACCATTCAAGGAGATCCAAAGCCCTTTGCTCACTATAGAGATTTGAATAGCTTTTCATGATTAGGTGCTTATAAATGTCCCTCTACGATGACATTGTTATACCTCTTCAATTTGAAGCTCTCATTTCACGTGTGGATTCAGAGACACTACATTACTATGATGATGGTGATTTTATATCCATTTCTCCCTTTGTTTTATGGGAGATGAAAGACATTGAATACGGATGTGGATAGTATGATATCCAACATGCCCTCTTGGTTTCAAATCTATCCTTGTCACCCAAGACAAGAGGAAAGCCCAATTTCGATACAAACGACCCATAGATGATTTAATTATCGAAAGTTCCTACCTGGTGCCCTATTAGTAGAAGAATTTTTTTTGGAACTTCCCACAATTTGGATCCCTAAAGACACTATGGCCACATGCTACCAATAGCCCAAGTATGTTATCCCCAATAAAATGATGTATACTATGGGATACAAAGGACGTGGCTATGGAATCAAAAAACAAGGTACAATGGAAGCTCTTCCCATACCTCATCGTAAGGTTAGTAAGTATGATATCTTGTATCTCGACCGTATGGGTCTCATCCCTCAAAATTTTATGTTACCTCTTTTAAACGTGAGGATAGCTCTTCTTAATTAGATAGTGACACAGATTCTAGTCATAGCTAATATGAGGATCTTTCCTCAATGAACCTATTCCTAGACACTATTTTCTTTACCATAACCCCCTCTAAACCCCAAGTTAACCTTGTTTATCCTACTCTGGTTGATTGGGACCAAAAACTTCACGTGCCTATGGACCTCTTTGAAAATGACAAGGCAATTGTAGAATTCATGGGTATTCGTGACAACATTCCTATCGGGGACCATAAGAAAGGATTCTTCATTGACCTTGATACCTATGCATAATTTGGGGAGGAGGCTGAGTTACATGGTCAAAAATGAAAGAAAAAGTGACAGAAAAAGTTATTCCACGAAGCCCTCGGAAAAACAAAATTCTGAGTTGCACAATAAAAACCTCTTTGAGGCACTGGCTGACAAAAAAATTGAAAAAAATGAGGAGATAAAAGTGACCACACCAATGGTGAAAATATCATTAAGATGCCCATGGAAGAAGATCTTAGCCTCCCACCTAATCTTAATTGTATGGAGGAGGCATCCAAGATGTTAGAAGAAATCATTGATGTCAAGCATTGGCGTAAAAGAACAACCTAAAATAATTAAGTTGGGAGCTTCACTTTCAGCGCAAGAACATAAGATTTTTGTAATGCTTCTCGGAGATTTTGTAGATATATTTGCTTAGTCCTATGCAGAAATGTTGGGTTTAGACCCATCATTGGTGGTTCATAATCTTGTTGTGTGTGAAGAAGCAAAACCCATCAAACAAAAGCTCAGAAAAATGCATTTGTGGGTGGACCTTCTATTCAAGGAAGAGCTTGAAAAGCTTATGGCAAGTTAGATTTATCGGACAATCAATTATTCATAATGGATATCCAATATAGTTCCAAGACAAAAGAATCCTACAGGTATCGAAATCTATATTGAATTTAAAGACATCAACATGGTATGTCCAAAAGATGACTTACCTCGCCCAACATCGACATGATTGTCGATTCAACTGCTATCTATGAAATGCTATCTATCATGGATGGATTTTAGGCTACAATCAGATTAAGATCACGGAAGAGGACCAACATAAGACTACCTTCACAACCCCTTGGGGGAATTTTTGCTATCAGGTCATGCCCTTCGGCCTTAAAAATGTTGGTGCAACATATCAACGGGCTATGATAGTGATCTTCCACGACATGATTAATGACATCATGGAAGATTATGTTGATGATATCCTAGGTAAATCAAGAACAAGAGAAGAATACCCTAAGGTCTTGAGGCACATCTTTGAATGTCTCAGAGAGTATAAAGTCAAGTTGAATCCGAGGAAATGTGTCTTTGGGGTGCTATCAGGTAAACTATTGGGTTTCATTATATCTAGAAGAGGGATTGAGGTTGATCCTACTAAAGTGACTGCAATTACTGAAATGTCACCTCCTAAAAACCTCAAAAAACTGTGCAGCTTGTAGGGAAAAATCCAATCCATTCACCACTTTATATCATAGCTTGCAGAAAAATGCCATCCATTTACCCATATGTTGAAAAAGGATGTTAACTTCTTGTGGGGACTGAATAGTAGTAATCCTTTTCCTTTCTCAAGAAATTTTTGGCCAATCCTCCGATCCTCATCCCGCAAACCCTAGGTGAACCACTATTGCTATACATATCCGTGACCCAATTTTCCATTGGCACCTTGCTCACTCAATACGATATTAGTCAGAAAGAGAAAGTGGTGTATTATCTCAGCCGCACTCTGATTTATTATGAGCTTAACTACCCCCAAATTGATAAATCTTTCCTGGTTGTTGTCTTTACCTTCCAAAAGCTTCACCATTATCTTCTGAACAATAAAACTAAGCTTATAAATAAATTTGACCGTCAAAGTCAACACTTATTGGTAGGATGGCTGATTGGATCATCCTACTCAACAAGTTTGATATTGAATATGTGCATAAGAATTCAATTAAGGGGCAAGTGCTTGCATACCAACTAGTTGAAGCATCTTTAATTGGAATAGAGGCGTTGTGTCTAGATCTGCCGGATGCATCATTAATGTATATTAAAGAATGTCACATGGAAAGTACACTTTGATGGATCATTCACTTTCCATGGTTCAAGAGCAAGAGTAGTGCTCGTCACTCCTTCTAGGGAAATTTATATCTCAAAGCTTTCCACCTTGGGT
The DNA here is from genome assembly GCA_018340775.1 of Taxus wallichiana var. yunnanensis. Taxonomy (NCBI): domain Eukaryota; kingdom Viridiplantae; phylum Streptophyta; class Pinopsida; order Cupressales; family Taxaceae; genus Taxus; species Taxus wallichiana. The sequence goes on along the minus strand of CM031242.1, from coordinate 535,290,793 downwards.
TTGCATGTAAAAACAACATATCATAATTTGAAGCGCTCATCATTGGGATGAAGCTAGTTATAAAATGGAACATCCAACAACTTAAGGTCATTGGAGACTCGTAGTTGATCATCAAATAGGTCAACGATGAATATAAGGTCAAGGATGAGAAGCTCATCCCATATAAAAAGTTAGTAGAGACTCTCAAAGAGTATTTTGTGCGTATCACTTTTGAGCAGATCCCAAGAGCACAAAATTGATCTCGCATATACTATGGCTACAATAGGTTCTTCTTTGTGGATTCCAGAGAAAATAATAACAAGCCATTATTTGTTAAATAACTTACGATAACCCGCATATGACATGTTAGAATCATGCCTAGATTGTGAAGTTGTTGGTCTTTTCCCCCTTGGTATGATCATATCTTTAACTACCTACAAGACAATATGTTTCCCTGAATATAACCCACTCTAAAAATTGGAGCCTTATTTAAAAGATAGCCCACTACACCCTCCTGGAGGCACCCTTTATCGTTTTTGATATGACGGGAATCGGTTACGTTGTCTAGATGTAGCGGAGTCAGTCCAAGTGATTAAAGAAGTACATGAAGGTATTTTGGAGCCCATACCAATGGAATGGTCTTGGAAAAGAAATTATTGAGAGTAGGCTAGTATTGGCCAACCATGGAAACCGACGGTTGCAAGTATGTCAAGAAGTGTGCATTGTGCCAGAAATACGGGAAATTTATTCATGCACCAACGTTAGTCGATCTGATCACAACACCATGGTCATTCTCTAAGTGGGGACTAGATCTCATAGGAAGTGCATTCCTACATGCTCAAGTGGCCATACCCATACGATAACCATGACAGAATACTTCACAAAATGGGTGGAAGTTGTTCCTCTTAGGTATGTTACCGGTGCTCAAATCTCCAAATTCATCATGAATCATCTTATCTACCGTTATGGCATCCCTTATGCCATTGTATCGACAAATGGTAAATCCTTTAAGAACAAGACTGTGAAGGCATTATGCCAATGCTTCCAGATACATCTAAAGTTGTCTACTCCCTATTACCCTCAAGGTAATGGAAAAGCAGAGGCCTCCAAAAAAACCCTTGTTCGGATTATGGAGAAGATAGAAAATAAGATTAGTCAAAATTGGCATTTGCAGATCCATCTCGCCTTTTGGTCTTATAGAACTTCCATTCACACTCCTATTGGTGAAACACCCTACTCCCTAGTCTTTGGCACTGAGGCCATCATCCCCTAGAAATTGAGCTTCCCTCCTTGAGAATATCTCTCAGAGACTATCTAGACAAAGATGAAGACTACCATGTGGCTAGATTGGAAGAGCTCAAACTGCTAGATGAAATATGCCTCTATGTACTCAATCACTTAAAATTGTATCAAAATCGAGTGTCCTATGGCTATAACAAGTGTATCATACCTCATCAGTTTGAGGTAGGAGATATTGTGCTAAAGGAAAATGAGTTCAACACTGTTAAAGAACGAGAACAAAAGGGTAAGTTCAAACCTAATTGGTTAGGACCTTATGTGATAGTGGCAAAAAGTATGGGTCACGAACATACCAACTTTCCTATCTTGATGGAGATGAGCTGTAAGAACCTATGAAAAAATAAGAAAAAAAAATCAAGAAAAATTAAAGAGGAAATAGGTCATCCAAATGTGAAAACTATGCAATCGTGGCACCTTGAACAATTCCTTTGGTGAAAACCACTTTCCAGACACCTTGGGAGGATTCGTTGTTCATAAATATTCTCACATCTATAGGGAACATTTGTTTATCCTAAAGCTATTTTTCACTTGTTTTTAAGTTTTATTTACGCCTATCCTCTATAGCCTTGATCCGTATATTTCTCCTCTTATATATATGTGAAGAGTTTGTCTTTATACATTCCCATCTAATGTTGGGGGCATCTTTGCATCTTCACTATCTTGTACATACGTGTGGCATTCTGCCCTTGTACATCCCATCTATCACTGGGGGCATTCATGTTTCTTTCCTTTCCTGTACATAGCTTTGGGAAACTTTAGAAAATCACAAAAATATTCATAAAACTTTCAAAGATACCACAAACATTTGTAAAATTCACAAAAATCCTAAAAATTGTAAAAATTCAAAAATTGGTAAATGACATGCACGTAGCTAAAGCCTATATCAAATGCATTGTACTCAAACATAGAAAATTTTCCTATAAAACATATTTCTTGGATTCTCGCATGTTCTTGTGTGCGACTTGCAAATCATGTGGATCTACCCTCCATCAACGAAAGTAGGTTGACTTGTTATCTCTATCTTCCTCGCACTAAAGTGTTGCTTTGGGGTAGTTTCATAGTGCATGATTACTTTTTCAGTGGGTCTCACACGTTCTTTATTTATTCATCTCGCATATATCCTTTCTTGGGGTTCCATTCTTAACCCTTTTCATTAATTTGCATAGATCAAAATTTAATTTTGATAAACAAAAACATTTGTACAACTGTCTTGAACGTTGTTTGTTTGAGTATGTGTGTTTGTACTTGTTTCCCTGTTAGGTTGGCTTGTTTACTTTCTCATATTGCATTACGTTATGTATGTTGCATTGGGTTAGTGTTTTAGCAATGAAAAAATGTTTGTATTATGGATTTTCATGTCATCTTACACTTTTGTTGTATGCGTATATATAATAAAGGATCGATGACGTAGATCATATGAGCAAAATGATGCAATAAAGTTGTTTACATCACTGATGAAAGCTATTTCCATTATCTTCATCTTCATTTTCCTTCCCTATCATTTTCTTCTATCAAACACTATTCTTCCAAATCACTTGGGGCAATAGGGATTACCTTCTATCCCCTCCCCCTTCATTTCTTCTATCTATTTCCTTCATCTTTTTGATCATCGATCGACCTCTTCCATCACCCCATTGACACTTGAGGGGGCATCCTTCATTCTACTAATTTTTCTTCTACCCCTTCAAAATTTTTACTTGTTTATGCTTGTCTACTATCTTTGAAGTGGTGTCGCTTATGCCACCCCAAAGAGGGGAAAATATAGACACATAAAATCCACTTATGCGCAGTTTTGTTACTTAAATTGCAATGACGATCTTCTTATCTTCTCATTAGGTCAAATAATGACACTTCGTTATCTAACTATGCTTCTATTCACTCAGGATGCCAATTAATGACACTTCATTAGTTGTAATCCTCTTAATTAGCTATTGTGCGTGAATTTAGCCTCTAATCTTGCATTTAACCAATAAACCTTCTTATTGGCTGAATCCCGCTTCCAAAATCTATCAAAACCCCTTCCACATGCTCCCAAAAAGCTTCCTAAGCCTACTTGGTATTATTAATTAATCCTAAAAGATTAATTAACTTCTAATCTTAATCAAAAAGTGCATTGACTTGTAAAAATATATTTTGCTTTAGCTTTTGTCCCACATTCACTTGGATTCTAATCAACTTTACACGTTACACCTCATATCACACCTCATTGTATTAGCAAAAGCTATAGACATTTGATCTTGAGTCATTCTCCATTGTAAGAGCTTCTCCATCTTGCATCCATTTCTTCAAGCTTGGTTAGTAAGAGAAGATCTAAGCATGGCCTTGTAGCCATTTTAGAAAGATCTCTTCACCATATTGAAGCAAACAACACAAATCTGATTGCTATATGATCTAACTAGGTTCATGTTTAGTTAGCAATCTAAAGAGTAGAGATAACTTAGTATGTTAGTTTGATTCATTCAAAGTTTCATGCATTTGAAGAAGTTAGTTTTTATAAGCTCTTATCTTGATGTTCTTGTTTAGTTAACTTTGTTTTGAAGCTATTAGGTGTTAGTTTCAATTCATATGGCATAAGTTATCTTTTCATGCATACAACTATTTATTTTTATGTAATTTTCGTTTGGATGTTTTTTTGGTCATATTCAAAGCGGGATTTCCATTTTCTATGGTTTTGTTTATGAATATGGGAGAATGAGGTTGAACTTATTTCTCCATTTATTTGATTTTCATGTGTGGGTTTCCATATTTGTTTGGATGTGGACTCATTTGCAAATTCATGCATTTAGCTTTACCCCTTTCATATTTATTTAAGAATGAATTAGAGATATGGGTTTATCGACTAAGTATTTGTGTTTATGAGCATATATGACTGTAAGAAATCTCAATAGGGAAAGGGGGATGACTGTCAAAATATTTCTTTTTACCCTTTTTTCGTATAGTTTCTTAAAGAAGTTACGGGGCTTAAAATTATTTTCTTCAATCTATATTCGATCGAGAAGCTTGCTGATTTTAGAAACATTGATGATCTAAAGAAACACCTTCAATTTTTTTGCAGCCTTAACAATTCATAAATGTCTTTCATTTTCTAGAAGCTTCATAATTATTTTTCTAGCTTGAGGAATTAAGTTTGGTTGGATCCATAACAACCATATTTGCAAAATCGTTCATATATCTAGTTGAATATTACCCATTTTCCTTATATTCTTAAGAAGAAGTTGTATTTTTCAAGTACATGTTAAAATCATTTATACATGCTTGGTTTACAAGGAAAAAGTTTTGCACAATCTATTATTAATAATTGTTTTACGATATGCTATCTTTAACCAAAATACCTGAAATTTTCATAGTGTTCCCATTTGGGGCGGATACTTAAGTATTCGGTCAAAGTTATTTTTATAACGATAACAAAGTGGTGGTTGTGTTTGTAAGTTTGGGGGCAAGTTGCTAATTATTATAACCTCTCAAAAAGAGATTTTGAAGTTTTTTAAGAAGAAAACTTGTTTAACCATTTGTATAATTTAAAATTGGAAAATGATTAACACGATATCGCAAATCTATACTGTTCATCCAAGTTGTGGGACAGAGATGTTACATCAAAAATAAACATGGCATGGAATTATATTACAATATAGCTATCTCAAAAGTGCCAAAGGTTATTTTCTTGACACCAAGAATAAAGATAAAGGGCTCACTAAAAATGGAATAGTTGTTTGTTTTGTTGAATCCCGATGTATATAAAGTTGGGATTGTTTTGAAAGTGCGTAGTTCTAACCCCATAAGCATTGGGACAATCTTGATTCTCTTATAATTTTAGGAGGTTTGCTCCAACTTGGTATGAGGCGTAAACCAATAAATTCATATTTATAAACGGCTTATGAGTTACATTTATGTATATATTTTATCTTGATGTTTTGAACATTATGTAAGGGAAAATTGAAAGCATTATACTTTTTCTCTATTATGTTTCAATGTTAAATAATATTTGAATCAGCCTTACAATGTTGATCCCACTCAGTCAATCAAAATATAGATCTTGCGAAGTCATGTGATGATTCTCCATGCATGTCATTTTGATGTGGATACATATATAAAAGTGGCCTCAAACCTTATGCATATACTTGATCTTTTATTCATCTATTTTTATTTCACTTTTAAGAAGATATTCCTAGCCTCTACCTATTTGTATTATTCAAGTTTCCTCCCATTAGTATTTTTATTTTGTTAGCTATTGTAGAACTTGTAGTTGTATCTTCTTCTTTTTTATGAGCACAAACATGAAAACACAAGCATTCATTAAATAAATGCATTCCAATGGATTCTATGCATTCCCCATTATGATATCAATAGTAGATCTCAAGCAAAGAAGTAACACAATTGTTCCTATTGGCACTTGTGAAAGCTAAAACACTTCAAGTTCAAATTCGAACAATGACATTTAGTTATCTTGAGACAATGCTTCTAGTTACATTTGTTCAGTCTCTCCTATGAGTGTTGGTGTGGGCTAGAAGATTTTGGTTTTATTTGAATCTTCTTATCAAGAGGGAATTTTGGTTATGTTAGTGAATTTTACAATTTTCTTTAATGCTTTGCCACATATGTTGGTGTTTCTTCTTAAATCAATTATATATTTTAAAAGTAATATGTTCACTTATTATAAAAAAATCTAAAGTTGTTGCCAAAGGGTCAAGGATTCAAAACAAACTATCTCAACTCTTTACAACATAACAAAACAAATCACATTCTTGATATAACTAAGTATTAACTCACACAGCATATCATGCTATTTTATCTCCTCGTTACAATTGATTTCATACCTCACTTTTGATCTACTAGTAGTTGCCCTATAAAGGAAATACTACATTTAAAAATATCTTCAATCTTTCTCACATCACTTGAAGGTCATAGACTTGTTCATTTCCGTTGAGGAAGGAAGTCTAATGGGGATTGGTTGGCATAAAATTGATTGGAGCAATAAGAGAGCCTTAACCAGTATGCATAAATGGTTGCCAACGATGCTCAGGAAGAAACGACAAAAAAATTCAGGCAGCAGTCGAAAAAATTAATTTTAAGTTAAACTGGGGTTGCTTTAGGTGTATGAAGTGTGCGCAGGCGGGCTGGTGGGGACACTGTAGTTAAAACCCGTTGGCCTGAGGGTCGTATACCGACAACGAGAACATAATTTTGTTGCAAATTGACTTTGGTCAACAGGTAGGCGTCGACATCATTTGCACGTGTTGTTTACACCCAAGTGGAGCAACATATTCAATTGCAATTCTAACTTTGAGAACCTATAACTTAACCTTGTCAAGCTAAATCAATTCTCATAAAACCATGTATTTCAAATAATCAAAGTCATTTTGTAAGGCTTTTAAGAATCCGTCATGACTTATGTTAGATAAAATGAAGAGGTTAACATAACTTTCAACTCATTTTACCAACATATCCACCAAAGCAACTCTTGTATACAAAATTATCTTCAAAAAGCTATTATATATATATTATATTGGTTTATGATTATTGTAAAGAACAAGCTTTGGGTTTGTCGTAAGCAATCAACATTTTACTACATTTTAAAAATTTGAATGTATTTGGCATTGGGACAAATTTATTGTTGCTACTAAGAACAAATACACACAATTTGGAGTTTATGCTTCTCGAAAAGATATACGAGTATTTGTCCCTTCTCAAATAGAAACAAAACATCATAGAATAAGAAAGAAGCATAAGGTGGTTGTTTTGGAAATTTGTGTCATATTTTGAACAACTTACATCGATGCAACTACTTTGATACCATTTGTCAATCGCTACTAAATGTATCGATAGTTCTAAACCCGTAATTACATTGAAATCATTTATCGGTGGCTATCGAATATATATTTTTTGATTAATGGTAAAATAAGGGTTAAGGGACCCTACCCCAATACATATGGAGAAAAAGATATTGCACTAAAGAAACAAGTAGATCCAGCCTCTTCCAGTGCACAACAAGGAAACAAATAACATCAAAACAGAAAAAACTTAACCAAGAGATCCCTTCCCATGGGATCTTAAATTCCTTTTAAAGGCATCGTTTACAATTTTCCCTTTCTTCTTTTGACACACCTGCTACTAAATATATTGACAAGGCTAAGAATACATGTTTATTGAAAACACATCCTATCGGCATTTCTATCAGCACACTTATGATGCAATTGTTACTTTATAACAATTAGTTAAGAGTGTTAAAAGATTTATAAACCCCTCGTTTATAGATGATGACGCTATAAAATAAAATTAAGAGTTAAAACGAGGAACCGGGAGGTCGGGACCGATGCTAATCGGTTCTGCTCCCGTTTTGTCTCACTTTCATTCCTCTCTCGTATCAAGTCTACTCATTTTTGTTTGCAGCGGTTTACCACCTTTCACTATCTCTAGGTGTAGTGCCTCGTCCCTCGTGCTCTTTTTCTTCTTCGACGGCCGTGTTGCTAAGTGTCGAATGTTGTTGCATTTCTGTTAAACATTAGGGGCTTCGCCTTGTCGAGCTTACCTGTTGATCGCTCTTATGCTTGGGCTCTCGATTAAGTGATTTTGTTTTGTCCCTATCGTTTAGATCCTAAAGGATTATTCGAATCCCTTTTAGGTGTGAGGGCGTTTTAAAACATAATAAAAATAATTAATAAATGAATGGGTATCAATTATATTTTTATATGTGTATATTAATAATAAAATCTTATTTTGAATTAATTAAGCCTTTCTAGGCCCCTACGCATGCTTTTGTCACAAGTTATTGGCTATTTGATGTTTCTCGCCCACCGAAATTGTAAATATGTATGGTCAATTTTCCTCTGCTTAGCGTGGAAATATGGGATTCCTTGTTTCCTTGGTTCCCGGAAAGTGGGTGCGTGGAGTTTAATGGCCGCCTTTTTGTCCTTGGTTTTCCTTTCTAGCCGCCTTCTCATTAAAATGTCTGACCCGACTGCTGGAGTGTGCTTGGCGTGGCATGTGTTTGGTGGGGGGGTCGTTTTCACTGTTTTAGTGGTGTTTTGTTTTGTGCAGACTAAAACTAGTTGGTTCGTGCACAGTCTACAGGTGTGTCGTTTCAAAACCATATTCCTTCTACCACATCTTTTAGACAGTTCTTTCTCCCACGTTTTGCTGGAAGACAGGGGTGCCACCATTTGAAGGTTGAGCTGAAGAAAGAGACAAAACGGCAAGAGAAAATGAGGCTACAGTCACACGCATATATCAAAAGTACTAGATGAGGCAGAGCCTTGGATTCCATTGAAGGCACATGGTAGTGATAGCCCTGTGATAGACGGGATTCGACAACAAATGGTTGCAGTTGAAAATTTCCAGATACCATTTAGCATGAACCCGTATAATTATGTCAATACACTGGTACCAAGGAGGACAAATGCTAGTTTAAATGAGGCAAAACCCAATGAAGACAACATAAATGAAGGATTCTCGAGAAGTTTCTTGGATACATTACCACTAGAGCAACGGTTTGAAGTGTTACTCTCAAAGGGACGTGTTCAAGTTCTACAGTTTGAACGCCTCATGCGGCTTGCTCCTGCTGGTTCGACAGACCAAGAAGTACTCGATATACTTCAGCTATATGCACTTCTTGTCCAGGGCATTGGGTACCAGCTAGTCCGCTTCGTTACAGTGGAGAAATATCCAAAGTTAGGGACTATATCCTTCTCTTATTCAATAAGAATCGTTTAGTGCGCCATGAACAATTGGAAGAGCTAAAACTTCCCAAAGAGATTCTAAGAAAACTTATCTACTCAAAAACTAAATCCAAGGGCAACAGATTGCAAATTGTCAGTAGTTGCTTCAAAGGGGCATATGCACCTGAACCCGAGTTAAAAAGTGTTATGGATTAGGTTGCTACAAATGTTAATAGTGTATACTTTTTATCTTCTTTGGGGAACAAAGACTTGGATCCTTTCAGGAATGTGGTTATTGCACTTCTTCGTACCAAGGACTGGTACAACCTTTTGTAAGATAGACATAAACGAGGCATGTAAGATAAAACTTGGAAGTGAAGTTCCTCAACCTTTGTCAGCATCCTCCCCGTATGTGCAAAAATAAGATCTTTAGAATTGAGCATGGAAAACCATCAAGGCATAGAAAAAAAGATGTTTTGTTTGCAATGCAACTTCCCTGGTAGACGTGTATGCAAAATGGTGGAGCTGAGGATGCTCGTGGACTGGTTGATGAAGTGCCCAAGCAAGAGACTGAACCCAAGCCTGCGGCTTCGACCGACTTCATTCTCCAGGCATGGTTCTTCTTTCCTTACCTCTCATAATTCTCATGTTTTAGTTCTCTTTTGCAACTAAATAGAATATTAAGTTATTAGATTTTTAATATAGTTAAATGTCCCTTCAACTCTTTACAAAACAATAAAGTGTCGTGTCGCAACTCTCGAAGTCATTATAACTCATCTACTTTAAAATATGAACTCACCCTCGCTTCGAGATGATTTAGAAAACTCTTACCCTTCTTGATCGCTCCAATATTGTTTTATCGACCAGACGAATTTGACTTCCCATTGATAAAGTTGACCTTCTCTTGGTTTTAAATAGTTAAATTTTGTAATTTTCAGAGACTCACCAAGTACCCTTCGCAACTCTGGAAACGAGATGTGAAGTTTCATTCGTGTACCTTGGTATACGAGGAGTCACCTTGATTTTTGGTTTGACCCGAAACGATCATATGACATCCTTTTGACACTCTTATAGGAGCCCTGTTACACCGGTTTACAACAATAGAGAGTTGTTAAAACTAGAAAGTTGGCTTTCGTTTGGGACCACCATTTGAAACCGGAAAGAGAAATCACGTTCCGTCTTCACAAACCTCTAGCATTTATACTAGACAAATGCATGGAACATTCAGCATAGGAAAGAGAACTTTTCGGGATAGTTTGGCGAAGCCATTTTGTAGGCCTCCGGTCACAGTTTGACGAGGTCAAACTGGACCAATTTCTTCTTGTCGCTCTAGAAAACTTGTCGCCATTTGAAAATAGTTTACTAGTTCTCAGTCTCGTCGACTCTGATGAACTCTCCTTATATAGGGGAACTAGTAGGAGATGTCTCAGTTGCGTGCTCCTCCATCGAACGTCGTCTTTGGATGCGGTTTTCTGGGCCCTCGAGCTAACTTTTGTCATTTTACAACTGGGTGAACTACGACCAGTGGCCCCAAAAATTAGCCGCCAAACGCAAACCGTTCGCTCTTTTTCAATTCCGTCAGTTGCTATGAACTCCTGGTATATCTGGGGACACGTAGAAAGTTAGTTGTGGTGTGCGTGTTCATTGGAAGATAACCTTTGGAAGTAGTTTCTTAGCCTCCGAGCTCGTTTTGTACGTTTTGTAGCTAGTGAGAAAATGTAAAAGTAGAAAACTACGGACCCTCGTAGGGTTGCCAAATCACCCTGGAAACTTCTAACACACGTAAATAACTGTTTAAAACACTATAATGAAACTTGTTGTGTGTATTAGAAATTTTGACAAAATGATGTTTTCTCTCTCTTCCTTTCTCTTTCTCTCTCCTAGGTTTATAAAATGAAGAAAAATGAAATGCAATGAATACATGTTTCTAACTTTTTTTTATTTTGATTGCAAATTGTAATTATTGTCAGATGTAAATGGGAAATTAAAAAATGATAATTATGATTGATTAGGTGGATGCCATGCCGTGATTTATCTCGATATCATGCTCACGTGGGTTTTGCAGATGGAAGAATGAGGACGACAAAAAAGGGCGATGTGTAATTTTAATTATTATTATTGTAATTTTTTATAGGTCATTGTAAAATGAATAACCTATCTAATGTAGTCTCTGTTACAAAAAGTTATAATTGAAATTTGTTAATATGCATGAGATGCTAGTTTTAGGGATAACTTAGGAAATGTGCATCTAATCACCGGTTCAATTTGTTTCTTAGTTGTGTATTGGTAAAAAAAAGGGGGTTTGATTTATACATAGTAAATTGAAAATGAAGTTAATACATTGTAGTACCTTCTCAGTATTTAATAAATGATTAAATTAATTATTGGGTTACCTTCTTACATTGCAAACACAATAAAGAGTTTTAATGGGAACACTCAACCCTTAATAAAATATTCATGCATACTTGCCTGCATGTGTGACCCTTTGTACCATATAAGAAATTTAAGACCGTAGAACGAACTTAAGCTTTGCACTCGATGGAACACTCTAGGTTAGGTAAATAAAACCCCTAGTTGGAGTTTATCGTCATAGTCTTTTTGTCTAGCGACACTGTCGTAAACCCATATTTAGGAATGACATGGTCCAACTTTATCCAGAATATGCGGTTTCCTTCTAGTTTTGGTAATCGCGAGAAGAATGTACTCTCTTCAGGTCCGATACCAGGCTGAGTGTTGAAGACCGCCTTAGGAGTCACCTTATGAGTCCTTGTTCGAAGGATCGACTAAGCGGTGCTACCTTGGTTTCTATCAAAATAACATCTTGGCATTCTCTTGAATGTGGTTTAGTATAATTATGTCCGCTTGCCTTAAAATCACATGTAGTAGAGGCGTAGATCGTTAGGTGCATATTGGAATTAAAACTAAACCCTAGTGGTTTTTTTTCTGTTAACTTGTGGGTAGAAACTATATTTTAACTCCTTGTATGTGAAATTGAGTTGAAAGATGTTGATTCTAGAGAACCTTAGAAATTGTAATCTTGTCCCTTAATCCCTTGTTATGTCATTTATGGCATTAAGGAATAAAGAATATTCCTTATGTAGAATCATGAAGTGTAGTGACATGGGATCTTCATGTACATAGATCACTTGTGTTCATGTGTAGTTTATTATGCTCCTAGCCTTGTACTTCTTTAAGATGTCAGACAAGTGCTTTCGTATCTCTTTTGTTTCGAGACGATGCTAAGAATGAGACCTTAGTGCGATATAAGAGCATATCATATAATGTTGCACATGAGATTGGAGATTAGGTTTATGGTCAATCTTGGAGTCCTTATAACTTAATTAAACTTTATCATGTGTTGCAAAGAATATAAGTTACCTTGGTGCGACCAAACTTGAGAAAACAAAAGATATGTATATATATATATATATATATATATATAATATATATATATATATATATATATATATAAATCTTATAGGAAGTTCAATAAGTTTTCAAATTATAATAACAATGGTAGGGAAATAAATATAGTGTGAATCGAGAAAATTTTTTGGTGAAAAGTTGTTTCGTATCTAAATCTTCGTCAAATCCTTTTATTGCGTTTTGGACATCAAGTCACTTTCGCTTGAGTTGTAAGGGTAAAACTGTAGACATCAAATAAATGTTGGAGAAGAATATTTTTACATAATAATAAGATAATTAAGTACTTTGTATGCAATTTGATTTATGCCAAATATGTATGTCAGTTATGGAAATTTATATAAAGTATAAGAAGCCAACTTGAGAAGGTCGAATTGTATTTTCAACCGTGGAATAAACTTAAGAAAATGTAGGTGGACAAATGAGAAAAATTATCCTTGATCAATAATGTCCTTGGAATGTTAACTTTAACCAAAAATACATTTAAATAAATGATGTGTGGTGGGTTTGCCATTCCTGAAGCCATGTTCTTGTGGTTGTGTCTTTACTAGTAACCTTCCATTGGGAAAAGTGTAGCGTCAGCATGCCTACGTCATTTTCGTGTGTCTATGTGAGTCGATGATTTTTGTGATAGTCGTATGCGAGTCGAGTTCTGTACTTGAAGCCCATGTTGTGTTGTGTGTAGTGAGCAATGTAAGTCAAAAAAAAAAAAATTATCCTAGTATTTTACTGTTGTATTTGGGTGTGTAAAATGTGGGCACTACATATGGTATCAGAGCGGAGGTTCATGCTCTCGAACCTCCGGGATGGATGAAGTTGTGATGATTCTACATGATGGTGATGGATAATGGAAGAGTAATGTAATATATGTTATTATGTGTGATTATGTCGTATTGTGACCTTATGATAGTGTGAAGCACATGAGGTGTATGTCACTTAGTGCGTAATTTGTTTGTCATGTTGATGTGCTTGTGATGAGAGTATTCTCTCTCTTCGTGTGGATTCAATGAGGAATCCGTGTGTGATTATTGAATGTGTGAAAGGAATGATATTGTGGATTGTGGGTGTTGGAGCATTTTGACATATATGTGATGTGGGTGTGTGATGTGTTGTATGAAGACTGGATTGATGTAAAGTGAATTTTAGTTTATTGTGATGTTTCACCATGTTTTGAAGATTGTGTGTATCACTTTGTATGTTTTGCAAATGACTATATGTTGTAATGTTATACATGTCCATCGTATGTATGATTCATGTAATATGTGATGGTTCATGTGTGATTTAGGGGCATATGGTGAGTATGAACCCTTATGTATAGTGATTGCACCTTGGGTGCATAATGTAATGTAAAGGATGTATTAACCCGTGAAAGTAGTGATTGTGTTATACCCTATATATATATATATATACCATACGTAAGACGTTATGATAGTTGTGTGTGAATTATCATTGTGTTTGTGATGTAGTTATGTGTATGTTGTGGACCTTACACTAGATGACCCTAAGGGGATAAACTGTCAAGAGTGTATGTGTGGAGAGAGGAGGCGTGGACCAGGTTTTCATAATCTTGAGCTGAGTACAAGTGAGGAAGTGGAGTCTTATATAGACTGAAAATCCACTTCTATCTATTTAGTATACTTTGAGCTTGCTCAGTATATTGTGGGTGCGCACCACCTTAGGCTCAACTTATGCAACCTTGTGTCCCCTGCTCTTTCCTATTAGATTGTTCATTGAATAATCCTATGTGATTTTGACTATGTTGATCCTTGTGGGAGTATGGAGGGATGATTCAGGTAGAGATGATGATAGTTACATTATTTGACATACTCATTTCTGGTTACATGTATATTTTCACGAGTTGAGGCTCGATGTCCGAGTGCCAACAACTCGATGAGTACCCCTTTGGTGGCGATATGAGGCCACATAGTGATTGTGATGTGTTATTTTCTCATTACGTATTTTATTCGTAAATTAATCTTTCTTTTTAGCTAGAACCAGCCATTTTCTTGATTGACATGTTCTTATATTTTGGGCATTTATTTGATTGTTGCATTAACATTTGGATTTTACACTAACCAAGGCTAATTAGCCATTTGTTTTCTTGGTTTTAAAACTTTCTTTTCATATTTAAAAGTTTTGTAGCCTAGCCCAAGGATTTTGATTTTGCCACTTGGCATTTGAATGGATTGTTATGTTGGTTCTAATGTCGTAATGTGTTGGATTAGGGTCATGGGATTAACCATGGAGTGGTTGAACCTATGGACCCGCTTCGTTGTATGGGGGTACGCCCCAAGGAGTTACAGATAACTAGCGGGTTGTTGAACCACGAGTTATTATGTCACTTGGGTTGGGGGTGATGGGGCTCTATGTGCCTAGGGCCATAGGGTGACCCAACCTCATTAAAAGGAGAAAGGAGATGGGGCTCTATGGTTGAGTGACCTGATATTCTTGATGGGGCTCTATGGTTGAGTGACCCGGCTTGGCTTTGACACTATGTTTCTTTCTCTTTGGGAGGTATATGGAGATTATCTGGTGATGCTTTGGGGAGGTATATGGAGTTGTATCCTGGTACTTTTGGAGATATCTGGGGTTTGTTTCATGATGTCTTGTTATGTGTGGAGTTGGTATAGTGAGTTATGTGTCCTCTTGTGAGTTCTGGTTAGACTTGTTATGATTGGTGGCGTGACTCTTCCCTTGGTTGGTATGGACGGTTGGATATTGGATTGGAACTATGTTGTTATAGTCATGGATTTTTGGGGCTTGTGATACCCGTTGTATATGTATCAACGTGTTGATTTTGTTTGTTAGTCATATGTGTGTACTAGATCTATGTCTAGGGCGTAATTGTTGGAAATTAATGGTTATGTGTTCTACTTGTTGTCATTCCATGGTTGGTGAAACCCTTGTGATGTGGTACGATCGTGAAAGTATGTAAAAGTATGCTTGTGAAAATTTGGTGTTATGTATGACCCTGGTAGGGTGTTGTGATTGTAGTTCATGATGGGAACCCACAGGAATGAATAAACTAAAATTCGATAAAAATGAAATTTTAAAGGACTTGAATTAAGAATAATGTTAATAGAAAGAGATTAATGAAATAATAAATAAGAGAGAACTGCCAATCTTCACAGAACCTTGAAAGTTAAAATTTCTACCAAATGTTCCTAGGGCCACCCCGTAACCATGATTTTGTGTTTGAAATCTTAACCTTAGAGCGTACCTTCGCCCATATTTGTTCCTTTTGTTTACCTTTTCTCTTTCTTCATTGTATGTCGCATCGAGGACGATGCTTTCTTAAGGGGAGGAGAATGTAGTGCCCCATCCCTCGTGCTATTTTTCTTCTTCGATGACCGTGTTGCTAAGTGTCGAATGTTATTGCATATTTATTAAACATTAGGGGCTTCGCCTTGTCGAGCTTACCTATTGATCTCTCTTATGCTTGGGCTCTTGATTAAGTGATTTTGTTTTGTCCCTATCGTTTAGATCCTAAAGGATTATTCGAATCCCTTTTAGGTGTGAGGGCGTTTTAAAACATAATAAAAATAATTAATAAATGAATGGGTATCAATTATATTTTTATATGTGTATAATAATAATAAAATTTTATTTTGAATTAATTAAGCCTTTTCAGGCCCCTACGCATGCTTTTATCACAAGTTATTGGCTATTTGACGTTTCTCGCCCACCGAAATTTGTAAATATGTATGGTCAATTTTTCTTTTTCTTAGCATGGAAATATGGGATTCTTTGTTTCCTTGGTTCCCGGAAAGTGGGTGCGTGGAGTTTAATGGCCGCCTTTTTGTCCTTGGTTTTCCTTTCTAGCCGCCTTCTCATTAAAATGTCTGACCCTTGGATTGGAGTGTGCTTGGCGTGGTGTGTGTTTGGTGGGGGTCGTTTTCACTGTTATAGTGGTGTTTTGCTTTTGTGTTTTTTTTTTGCGCACTCAACTAAAACTAGTTGGTTCAGTGTACGCCTATTCTAGTAGTGTGCCATTTCAAAACCATATTCCTTCTAGCACATCTTTTAGATAGTTCTTTCTCCCACATTTTGCTGGAAGACAGGGGTGCCACCATTTGAAGGTTGAGCTGAAGAAAGAGACAGAACTGCAGGAGAAAATGAGGCTACAGTCGCACGCATATATCAAGTAGCTAGATGAGGCAGAGCCTTGGATTCCATTGGAGGCCCATGGTAGTGATAGCCCTGTGATAGATGGGATTCGACAACAAAT
Organism: Taxus wallichiana var. yunnanensis; assembly: GCA_018340775.1. Taxonomy (NCBI): domain Eukaryota; kingdom Viridiplantae; phylum Streptophyta; class Pinopsida; order Cupressales; family Taxaceae; genus Taxus; species Taxus wallichiana. The sequence continues at coordinate 535,274,212 of CM031242.1, read as the reverse complement.
GGTTGCAGTTGAAAATTTCCAGATACCATTTAGCATGAACCCGTATAATTATGTCAATACACTGGTACCAGGGAGGACAAATGCCAGTTTGAATGAGGCAAAACCCAATGAAGACAACATAAATGAAGGATTCTCAAGAAGTTTCTTGGATACATTACCACTAGAACAATGGTTTGAAGTGTTACTCTCAAAGGGACGTGTTCAAGTTCTACAGTTTGAACACCTCATGCGGCTTGCTCCTGCTGGTTCGACAGACCAAGAAGTACTCGATATACTTCAGCTATATGCACTCTTGTCCAGGGGTGTTGGGTGCCAGCTAGTCCACTTCGTTACAGTGGAGAAATATCCAAAGTTAGGGACTATATCCTTCTCTTATTCAATAAGAATCGTTTAGTGCACCATGAACAATTAGAAGAGCTAAAACTTCCCAAAGAGATTCTAAGAAAACTTATCTACTCAAAAACTAAATCCAAGGGCAGTTGCAGCTGTTGTAGCTACTTCAAAGGGGGCATCTGCACCTGAACCCGAGTTAAAAAGTGTTATGGATCAGGTTGCTACAAATGTTAATAGTGTATACTTTTTATCTTCTTTGGGGAACAAAGACTTGGATCCTTTTAGGAATGTGGTTATTGCACTTCTTCGTACCAAGGGACCTGGTATAACCATTCGTAAGATAGACATAAACGAGGCATGTAAGATAAAACTTGGAAGTGAAGTTCCTCAACCTTTGTCAACATCCTCCCCGCATGTGCAAAAATAAGAGCTTTAGAATTGAGCATGGAAAACCATCAAGGCATAGAAAACAAGATGTTTTGTTTGTAATGCAACTTCCCTGGTAGACGTGTATGAAAAATGGTGGAGTTGAGGACGCTCGTGGACTGGTTGACGAAGTTCCCAAGAAAGAGACTGAACCCAAGCCTGCGGCTTCGACCGACTTCGTTCTCCAGGCATGGTTCTTCTTTCCCTTACCTCTCATAATTCTCATGTTTTAGTTCTCTTTTGCAACTAAATAGAATATTAAGTTATTAGATTTTTAATATAGTTAAATGTCCCTTCAACTCTTTGCAAAACAATAAAGTGTCGTGTCGCAACTCTCGAAGTCATTATAACTCGTCTACTTTAAAACCATGAACTCACCCTCGCTTCGAGATGATTTAGAAAACTCTTACCCTTCTTGACCGCTCCAATATCATTCTATCGACCAGATGAATTTGACTCCCCATTGATAAAGTTGACCTTCTCTTGGTTTTAAATAGTTAAATTTTGTAATTTTCAGAGACTCACCAAGTACCCTTCGCAACTCTGGAAACGAGATGTGAAGTTTCATTCGTGTACCTTGGTATACGAGGAGTCACCTTGATTTTTGGTTTGACCCGAAACGATCATATGACATCCTTTTGATGCTCTTATAGGAGCCCTGTTACACCGGTTTACAACAGTAGAGAGTTGTTAAAACTAGAAAGTTGGCTTTCGTTTGGGACCACCATTTGAAACCCGGAAAGAGAAATCACGTTCCGTCTTCGCAAACCTCTAGCGTTTATACTAGACAAATGCATGGAACATTCAACATAGGAAAGAGAACTTTTCGGGATAGTTTGGTGAAGCCATTTTGTAGGCCTCCGTCGCAGTTTGACGAGGTCAAACTGGACCAATTTCTTCTTGTCGCTCCAGAAAACTTGTCGCCATTTGAAAATAGTTTACTAGTTCTCGTCCCGTCGACTCTGATGAACTCTCCTTATATAGGGGAACTAGTAGGAGATGTCTCATTGCGTGCTTCTCCATCGAACATCATTTTGGATGCGGTTTTCTGGGCCCTCGAGCTAACTTTTGTCATTTTACAACTGGGTGAACTACGACCAGTGGCCCCGAAAACTAGCCGCCAAACGCAAACCGTTTGCTTTTTCAATTCCGTCAGTTGCTATGAACTCTTGGTATATCTGGGGACATGTAGAAAGTTAATCGTGGTGTGCGTTTTCATTGGAAGATAACCTTTGGAAGTAGTTTCTTAGCCTCCGAGCTCATTTTGTACATTTTGTAGCTAGTGAGAAAATGTAAAAGTAGAAAACTGCGGACCCTCGTAGGGTTGCCAAATCACCCTGGAAACTTTTAACACACGTAAATAACTGTTTAAAACACTATAATGAAACTTGTTGTGTGTATTAGAACTTTTGACAAAATGATGTTTTCTCTCTCTTCCTTTCTCTTTCTCTCTCCTAGGTTTATAAAATGAAGAAAAATGAAATGCAATGAATACATGTTTCTAGATTTTTTTATTTCGATTGCAAATTGTAATTATTGTTAGATGTAAATGGGAAATTGAAAAATGATAATTATGATTGATTAGGGTGGATGCCATGCCAGCAATGATTTATCACTGATATCATGCTCACGTGGGTTTTGCAGGATGGAAGAATGACGATGTGTAATTTTAATTATTATTATTGTAATTTTTATAGGTCATCAGAAATGAATAACCTGTCTAATGTAGTCTCTCTTGTTACAAAAAGTTATAATTGAAATTTGTTAATATGCATGATATGCTAGTTTTAGGGATACTTAGGAAATGTGCATCTAATCACCGGTTCATTATGTTTCTTAGTTGTGTATGAAAAAAAGGGGGTTTGATTTATACTTAGTAAATTGAAAATCGAAGTTAATACATTGTAATACCTTCTCAGTATTTAATAAATGATTAAATTAATTATTGGGTTACCTTCTTACATTGCAAACACAATAAAGAGTTTTAATGGGAACACTCAACCCTTAATAAAATATTCGTGCATACTTGCCTGCATGTGTGACCCTTTGTACCATATAAGAAATTTAAGACCGTAGAACGAACTTAAGCTTTGCACTCGATGGAACACTCTAGGTTAGGTAAATAAAACCCCTAGTTGGAGTTTATCGTCATAGTCTTTTTTTTAGGTCTAATGACAATTGTCGTAAACCCATATTTTAGGAATGACATGGTCCAACTTTATCCAGAATATGTGGTTTCCTTCTAGTTTTGGTAATCGCGAGAAGAATGTACTCTCTTCAGGTCCGATACTAGGTTGAGTGTTGAAGACCACCTTAGGAGTCACCTTATGAGTCCTTGTTCGAAGGATCGACTAAGCGGTGCTACCTTGGTTTCTATCAAAATAACATCTTGGTATTCTCTTGAATGTGGTTTAGTATAATTATGTCCGCTTGCCTTAAAATCACATGTAGTTGAGGCGTAGATCGTTAGGTGCATATTGGAATTAAACTAAACCCTAGTGGTTTTTGTATGTTAACTTGTGGGTAGAAAACTGTATTTTAACTCCTTGTATGTGAAATTGAGTTGAAAGATGTTGATTCTAGAGAACCTTAGAAATTGTAATCTTGTCCCTTAATCCCTTGTTATGTCATTTATGGCATTAAGGAATAAATAATATTCCTTATGTAGAATCGTGAAATGTAGAGACATGGGATCTTCGTGTACATAGATCACTTGTGTTCATGTGTAGTTTATTATGCTCCTAGCCTTGTACTTCTTTAAGATGTCGACAATTGTTTTTCTATCTCTTTGTTTCGAGATGATGCTAAGAACGAGACCTTAGTGCGATATAAGAGCATATCATATAATGCTGCACATGAGATTGGAGATTAGGTTTATGGTCAATCTTGGAGTCCTTATAACTTAATTAAACTTTATCATGTGTTACAAAGAACATAAGTTACCTTGGTGTGACCAACTTGGAGAAAACAAAAGATATGTATGTGTGTATATATATATATATATCTTATAGGAAGTTCAATAAGTTTTCATATTATAATAACAATGGTAGGGAAATAAATATAGTGTGAATCGAGAAATATTTTGGTGAAAAGCTGCCCTGTATCTAAATCTCCGTCAAGTCCTTTTATTGCGTTTTGGACATCAAGTCACTTTCACTTGAGTTGTAAGGGTAAAACTGTAGACATCAAATAAACGTTGGAGAATAATATTTTTACATAATAATAAGATAATTAAGTACTTTGTATACAATTTGATTTATGCCAAATATGTATGTCAGTTATGGAAATTTATATAAAGTATAAGAAGCCAACTTGAGAAGGTCGAATTGTATTTTCAACCGTAGAATAAGCTTAAGAAAATGTAGGTGGACAAATGAGAAAATTTATCCTTGCTCGTAATGTCCTTGGAATGTTAACTTTAACCAAAAATACATTTAAAGAAATGATGTGTGGTGGGTTCGCCGTTCCTGAAGCCATGTTCTTGTGGTTGTGTCTTTACTAGTAACCTTCCATTGGGAAAAGTGTAGCATCAGCATGCCTACGTCATTTTCGTGCGTCTATGTGAGTCGATGATTTTTGTGATAGTCGTATGCGAGTCGAGTTTTGTACTTGAAGCCCATGTTGTGTTGTGTGTAGTGAGCAATGTAAGTCAAAAAAATTATCCTGGTATTTTTATTGTTGTATTTGGGTGTGTAAAATGTGGGCACTACACCTGTGTCTCCGCCCGAAAGTTCCCTCCAATCTGCGTTTCCCTCTCCTTAAAATTTGATCTCCCTCTTCACTCTTGCAATACATGATCTCTTCTTGAAAACATGCTTGGGTTTCCCAATCCCTCTCTTATAAATGTTTAGTCCCACATGCTTGGGGAAAGAGAGCTTTATGTGCGCAGATTTAGCGAAGGCACCCTTTGATGGAACATCTAGATTCTAGATTTGGAAAAATATTACATTCCAATGAACATGGGGTATACTTGACCATTCCATGCAAGACTATTCAAAACATTACACTTCATTTGAGACATTACATCACTTGATTTACATCAAATGAACATGGGGTATGTTTAACGACCATGAAGTGTTTAGGACCATTAAAAAACATTACATCCGTTGACCACATGGCGGCATGTAAGATTATTCAAAACATTACATTCAATAAATATGGGGTATAATTCGACCATTTTCGACTGCTCCATTCGAGACATTACATCTATTGACCGTGAGGATATGCAAAGCCAATTCAAAACATTACATCCAATGAATATGGGGTATGCTTGACCATTCCATTCAAGATATTACATCCATTGACCATGGGGATATGCAAAGCCAATTCAAAACATTACATCTAATGAACATGGGGTATTCTTGACCATTACATCCAATGAACATGGGGTATTCTTGACCATTACATCCAATGAACATTTGCATGTTTCGCATTCATTGACCATGGGGTACGTAAGACCATTAAAAACATATTACATCCAATGAAAAAGCCTCAAGACCACAAGACTAGTAAAAACATTACATCCATTGAAAAAACATCAAGACCATTCAAAACATTACATCGGTTGATACTTGTATGGTACTATTTGAAAACATCTTCAATATCTTTTGAAACATTATATTCGTTGATTCATGCATAGTACCATTTGAAAAAATCCACAATACCATTTAAAACATTACATTTGTTGACTGTGGGGGCATGTAAGACCATTTGCAGATCGCACCCGCTGACCACGTGGGTATGCAAGACCATTTGAAACATTACATCCGTTGACCACATGGGGTTTACAAGACCATTTGAAACATTACATCTATTGAAAAAGCTTCAACACCATTTGAAACATTACATCTGTTGATTCTTGTAGAGTACCATTTGAAAAAAGCCTCAATTCCATTTGAAACATTACCTCCATTGACCATAGGGGCATACAAGACCATTTGAAACCCTACACATGTTTACAATACAAGGGCATGCAAGACCATTTGAAAATTTACATATGTTGATGCTTGTATACTACCATTTGAAACATTACATAATTTGTTGATTCTTGTACAATACCATTTGAAACATTAGATTTGTTGATTCTTGTACAAGCACCATTTGAAACATTACATTTGTCACATGCAAGACCATTTAAAACATTACATTCGTTGATTCTTATATAGTATCATTTATTGTAGTTATTATGGCTATGTTATATCCATTAATCCATAGAGGTATCAACAATATTTTATTGTCAAGTTATTTCTAGTGTTGGTCTTGGTTGTCATGATTTGTAATTTAGTGGCACTTTGTAAAACAAATCTATCTCATGGTCCAAATTAGCATGGCATATGCCATTTCATATAAATTATAAACCCTTATCTCCTTTAGGTGCGACTTACCTTTAGATTGTCATTCATTGCTTTCTTATATGACGTTAAAAGGTTTTTCTTGTGCTCTCTATTTTTATTGTAATTCAATTTAGGGAGATCCTTCCATTCCGTAATTATTGGGGCATTTACATACTAAACATTAATATCTAAATTACATTTAGGACTAAAATATAAATATGAAAAAATGTTGAAGTGTAGATTTAACTTAATAAAGAAGTAATATTAATATTAAGTGCTTGTAAAACCAAGGCAGTCTCTTTAGGGGTTAATGGATATAACCCATCTAGTTGCCTTACATCATATTTTATGACTTTCCTTATACCATGGATATACACACCGAGGAAGGAGATGTCGATCATGACAATCAAGACCAATATGGAAATGATCTAATAAGAAAACTAAATTACAAATCATTACAAAGTGAAGACCAAAGCACTAGAAATAACTTGATAAGGAAATAATATTCCTTCATTGCACACAAGTAACCTCATTCTAGCAAGTTCCTCCACCTCTTCATCAATACACCATGAGCACAACTAGAGAAAGCCAACATATACATTTTAGATGAAGATGTAAAACAAAGAATGGGCCATTTTCATGCAACATTTGCAAAAGTCTTTGCAATGGACTACAATATATTTTGAACAAACCCTTTTTTAGCTATCTTGTAATTGTTACATTCTCTGAGCCCACATATATTTTAGGAATTTTGTCAAACAATTCACATGCTTGCACATTTGCACACAAATATGTTAAGGCACCTGCAACTAAAACATCTTACAAGCATCCCCTCCATAATAATTTGGTGGATGTCCACACCCTATTTCAAAGCTCCTTTTTCAACAAAGGATGGGAGTATGCTACCAAAGGTGAAATTATTAGGTTAGACAATTGTTGGTTGCATATGGTGAAATAGTGTGAACATAATGCCCATGAATTATGTTGGCTGCAATTATGATATTCTATGATAAAATAAATAGGAGAGAAAAAAATTGGGCCCTTCTTTATTATTATAGGATGACTTGTGTTGGGGGCATGTTTAATTATAACCCCATAATCTTATGTGTTAGCAAACCCATTCGTTATTTATACTACAATCATTGCAGGTCATGTGAACATATTTCTTTTAGACATTCTTTCAAACAATTCACATGTCTTCTTTGGTAGATGTCCATACCGTATTTCGACGCTCATGTTTTGTTAAACACTATGAGTATGTTTGGCAAAGATGAACAACACAAAACATTCCATCAACCACGTTGGTGTCCATGATAGCATGTGAAAAGTGGATGCATTGGTAGAGTGTCATTCACCATCCCCTACAAATAAGGAATCTTCCATATGAATGAATCCCTTAGGCTTCTACCCCTTCCCACCATGTCATGCAACTCAATCTAAACATTTCTAAACCTTCCCATGGGATATGCATATCATTAAAAGTTAAAACAACCCTTCTTTTACCAATAATTTTTTTCTTACGATGATTTGCTAGTCTTTTTGGATGTTATTTCTAAAGAGAGTGATGCTCTAGTTAAGGTTGTGAACAATATGTACAAATTTAATTGAATTGGGACGATTTTACTTGTAAATTGACACTTAAACATTTCTTCATATTTATATGTCAATTTAAAATGTAATTTAGATATTAACATCACATTGTTATGTGTCATGTCTTGTCCACCTTCTTCATCACCTTGTAGTCTCGCCATATCACCAAAATTACTCAAATAGGACAATATCAAAGTTTATTTTCTCTCAATCTCAATTTTCAACGTGACAAATGACTTCATTGATCTAGCATTTATAGCAGTTTTTATAACTAAATTCGATGTGATTTCTTCCAATATTCAAACCTTCATATCTTTCAAATGAAAAACCTTTAAAATATTTCATAAGTTGTACCGTGATCGTGGCGTAGTTTTGATCATTTTGACAATTTAAACAAACCTCTACAAATTTTTTCTAACAATCCTCATTTCCCACCCCTCTTTGTCATTGTGATGTTCGATTACATCATCCCTCATATGGCCTCTTAGCTATGTGATTTATGTCTTATTTTAATAATTATCTTATAGTGTTTCTTTTTAGTCTTACTTCTTAAGGGTTCCAAGAACCATTGCAGACCCATAGGAAAGTTAAGCGACATTGAGGTAAGTATGAGGTAGACATATGTCATTTAGTGGAGTTCATTATTTCTTTACAACACTTTCCTTATTAATTTACTTTCAACAATTAATTTTAATTTTAGGCGTCAGATCGACATTTTTACGGAGACCACCTTGTGTTTCACTATTGTGACACACAATGATCTTCAATTGGGGCATATGTATACACCTCATTTTTTACACTTTCTAACCTTTTCTCTTGTGTAGGGACTACTAATGCATTTTCCTCCTGAGTGGGTGCCTCAAGGGGCTTGTTGGGATTGGAGTGTGATAAAACTTGGTCTCTTGGGATAGACAAAACCATTTGAGATATGATGCTATTATACCATAGTGAAAGGAATGATAAGAATATTGTTTCAAGCCATCTCAGATGATAATAGCACACCACATTAGATTTGCAAAGCAGAAGAGCTAAAATACCATATATGGAAATCCATCATAATCCATAATGCTCAATACATTACAATAGAATGAATTTTTAATTATTCAATAAGAAAGATGTACATATAGGAGGAGGGAAGTGCAATTACTACCTACATCGGTGGTGAAGAACTCACACTAATAGATATTGGCAAGTTAAGTTAACTCCAAAAGACTAGTAAGCTAACTCCACACAACTAGTACACCTAAGCAAGCTAACCCAACAAGTGTAGGGCTGACACAAGTGTAAGAATTATCCTAATAAATAAATAAAAGGCTAAATAATAACCTACACTAACACCCTCCCAGTAAGCATAGCTTAGGTGGGTGGAAAAGAAGGTGGGTCCCGCAACAAGGTCGATGATGTACCCACGCACAACAATCGGGAAAAATGGACACCGCAAGGTACCCAAAACCAGTAATAAAAAAGTAGAGAGAAAAATCCTACTGCAAGATATCCTTGAAGCTCGACTCCAAAACTCGTACAACGTTGAAGAAGTGTGTTGCAAACTATGGTCTCAATCAACCGCTTCGATCATATAACTCAAAAATAACTAACACTAGGCTTCACCAGAATAGCTCCATGCAAGGAGACTGTCAATGGAGTGATGTCGAAAAGTGAAAAACAAACACCAAACATAATTTGATCAACTGTTACAAATAGGTGTGCCACGATCCAAGAAAAACCAAGGCAACAAAACAAGGACACGAGATCCAAATAAATAGGAGTGCCACGATCCAAGAAAAACCAAGGTAACAAGGCAAGGACACGAAACCCAAAGAAGTAGTATCAACACCACACCCTCCCATACTGTAGAATGGGTAGAGTGACACCACATATCTGTATGAGTTGTCAAAATCAACTACTCGAACATTAACAAACTAACACTGGGCTCCACCAGAATAGCTCCCCCACAAGAGAGACTATTAACATGCCAAAAAAGTGTCAAAAATACAGATCCAAAATATCTCAACAAACAAGAGAGATATAAATGTATACACCCATAGATACAAGAATGCAATACCTAAAATTTTAGGACGTCGGGCTCAACCGAAAATGCATCCACAAGTGATCACAACACCCTCCCGATTTGACACTTTATAATTGAGTGCATGTAAATATTACAATGAGTAATAGTACCTTTTACATTTGAAATATGTGTATAAAAATGTCACCAATGCGTAGATCTTGAAAAAATACACAATTTCAAAAAAAGATCACCTTAATCCGAGCTACGGATCAAAAGTTATGAGCTCTACAAGGTTTTGCTATTAAAATAATATTTTAATGCTGATCTTTTTAAAAGGTACACGTGACACCCAAATGTCCAAAGGGTAAAAGAGTGCATCCACACGATACATGCTTGCGACCAAAGGATAAAAGCCTATGCCCAAAACCTAAAATGTCCAGAGGGTAAATCATTACATCTAGAGGGTACACACTTATATCCAATGGATAAAAGAATGCACCAGAGGGTACAGATCTGTGTCCAGTGGATAAAAGACTACATCCAAAACCAAAATACCCAGAGGGTAAAAGAATGCATCTGGAAGGTACACACTTATATCTAATGGATAAAAGAATGCACCCATAGGGTACAGATCTACGTCCAGTGGATAAAAGACTACATCCAAAACCAAAATACCCAGAGGGTAAAAGAATGCATCCAGAAGGTACACGCTTATATCCAATGGATAAAAGAATGCACCCATAGGGTACAAATTTGTGTCCAGTGGATAAAAGATTGCATCCAAAACCGAAATACCCAGAGGGTAAAAGAATGCATTCGGAAGGTACACGCTTATATCCAATGGATAAAAGAATGCACCCATAGGGTACAGATCTGCATCTAGTGGATAAAAGACTGCATCCAAAACCGAAATACCCAGAGGGTAAAAGAATGCATCCAGAAGGTACACGCTTATATCCAATGGATAAAAGAATGCACCTAGATTTGACTGTCTCAAAACATGGTCGAGTTTATAGTTGATTCTAGGGTTTTGGCACCTTCCAAATCCAATTCCACACTCCGTTTTGCATAAAAATGCATGCTACAAAAATTGCTAACAAATTCCATATACATGAAAAAATAAACCCTTGCTTGCAAAGAAAAACTTACTGGATGTCTACATCATCTATCGCTCTGATACCATGAAAGGAACGATAAGAATATTGTTCCAAGCCGCGATCTCAGATGATAATAGCACACCACATTAGATTTGCAAAGCAAAAGAGCTAAAATACCATATATGGAAATCCATCATAATCCATAATGCTCAATACATTACAATAGAATGACTTTTTAATTATTCAATAAGAAAGATGTACATATAGGAGGAGGGAAGTGCAACTACTACCTACATCAGTGGCGAAGAACTCCCACTAACGGATACTTTGGTAGTTAAGTTAACTCCAAAAGACTAGTAAGCTAACTCAACATAACCGAGTAGCTAACTCAACACAACTAGTACACTAAGCAAGTTAACCCAACAAGTGTAGGGCTAACACAAGTGTGAGAATTATCCTAATAAATAAATAAAATGATAAATAATAACCTACACTAACACATAGTTACCTTATCCTTTATTTATTCCTCGTTTTTTCATGTGTTATACCCATTATGACAACTTATAGACACCATGTTCACTTGTTTACACTCATGCAAGCTATTATCACTACTTTTGTCATCATATACCTTCGTCATTATATCCATTTATTTCTCGATTCCACCTCACTCTGTGTTGCACATTTTGACCTTAGGTTCCCCAAGTCAATACCATCAACCACAAGAGATCGAGTTCAGGTATAAATAACCCACCACTTTTTCCATTTTATCACCATTCATTCATCATTCCAAAACACTTCACTTTTTTGGAGACATTTGCACATATTTTTACACCTAGTTATTAGAATTGAGGTTTTGGAGCTTCAATAGTGAGCTAGGACTTGAGCTCCCCTTCTTGATATTTCCCCTTCTCCACCCATAACAATTATCTCTTGGTGTTTTTGTCTCTGGGAGGATCATGCATCAACAAATACACTAGAAGTAAGTATTTCTAACCCTTTTTGTCCTTTGATGCATGTTTATTTTTTGTGTGGATGATTGGTCATCATTTTTATAGATTAGGTAGATGTATGTTTTGTTTGATCTATTGTTTTGTCTTATTATGTTATGCCCCTTGGATTTATCCATCTCTTGATCTACTCTTGTTTTGAATCCTATTACGATACCTATCTTTATCTAATATATAAGTCTTGGAAACCTATAGCCATCTTAGGGTTAGGATAATTATCCTTTAGAATTATGACACTTAGACTCCATGAGCACCTTTGGTATCTACATCTTGTGTGCAAGTTTGGATTTGATCCCCAACATTTGAGAACCTAGGAGGGGATCCGTCTTAGCCCACCACAATTTATTTATAGCATTTACATGTATTGTTATATTTTAATACCGAGGATTTATATACAAAATTAGATTGTGCATTAGTTTCAAGTTGCAATATAAATCCAAGGGTAAAACAAATCTATTTAATTTTGGATTGAATAGGGACTTACACCCCAAATCCCAAACTAAAAGATGCACATTAAACTCTGAGTTCCTTGAGTAAGTCCTTGAGATAAACCGTAAGTGATATTTCAATGCATAGAGAGAAGAGTGACAATGACTTGCACTTACAGTGTAAATCCATTAGGTGGAGTTCGATAAAAACCCCATCACATATATTTAATAATAGAGTTTTCTAGGAAATTTCCCAAGTGGGATGTGACAAACTTAGGTAACTACCAAGTGAGTGGTGTAGAGACTCAGAGAGTATTATCCTTTATGATTACATTTTGTATCTAGTTTTGTATAGAGTGGATGGTAAAACCAGTAAAAATCCCAATTTAAGTTTTATCTTACCACTTCTCACCTTTCAAATGAAAGAACCCTCTCATACATAAAAGTATTCCATAATCTAGTTCTAAAACGAAGGGTAATAACTTGGGGGTTTTTCTAGTGGGAAGATGTTATCACTCACAATGACACATTTATTAGATTTTATGGCAGATAGGTTGCCATATTTAGAAAACGTTTCCATGATGTGACAAACTATGAATTTATAAGGGTTTTAGTAGATCTAGAGCTTTCCTCACAATGAATATATTCAATCCCAATCTTCTAAATGGATAAACAAACTTAAAGTTGAATATTCCTAAAGATATGTCGTAGCTCAAATTACAACTAAAATGCATTGGTCGGCGGTGGGTGATAGGGTTACTAAGAAAATTTTCATCGTTCTCTAATATAGAGACGAAGTTATAGGATTAAATCCATTCACAAAGCCAACTAACTATATCCTTCAAGCCTTTGGTGCATTATTATCATGGAATGTATTCTTCCCAAGCCTCTTCCACCTAGAGAGAATATTCCCTCCTTCAATTCCTCTAAGTAATCTCCTTTAAGATTTTTGAGTCTCAAAGGGTTGCTTGTGAGAAGTTTATCACCTTAAATGATCTTGATGATGTTATGATGGAGTTGGATTTTGAAAAATACTCTAGAATCAATGGTTTTCCATGCAAATTTTATCAAGCCATTTGGGATACTATAGTACTAATTTTCATAAAGTCTACATGGAAGTAGTTCAATCCAATTGATTGCATACTTTCATCAATCAAGGAAACATTAAATTTATACTCAAGGATAGAGCTCTAGAGCTCATTCCTAGCTAGATACATATTGTCATCCTAAATGTGTCTTATATGCAACTTATATGCATTTCCAATGACTTAGTTACGAGAACAAGGTATATGTTCCCTCTCATTGTTCAAATAGCAAAAATTGGATTTATTCATAATAGATACAATTTATACAATGTCATTATTGTTTTGGAAGAAATAGAATGGGTTAGATAATCCGCACATAAAGCCTTTCGATCATCAATATTAATTTTGAGAACTCATATGATATGATTAAGTTGGTTTACACCATTTCCATTCTCCATGCTCGTGATTTGGTCATAAGTTTGTACAAAATGATAATATGTTGTTGCAAGATGATGGGGCTCATATTAATATTAATGGTTTTTAGTCACATAGGTTTTGTCTCTATATATACACCGGGAAAGATTTTCCATTTGAGCCATCTTTGTATGGCTTGATTGTGAAAGGATTCATTTAACTCTTGGCCATTGTGCCTCCATGTGTTTTGTCAAAGGCATCTCTCTTCCCAACTCCGATCAACAACTTGTTCATGGAAATTTTACAAGTGATTCCTTTCTAACCTCTCAGAGGAGGAATTCTCTTGAAAAAATGTTATGGAATGCCTTAATATTTTATTTCTTACTTGTGTTCTTTCATTCAATGGAGAAAGACTCAATGTTATAGAAAATATATCTCTTTCAATCTTCCTTGACTAAAGGGATATAAGTGGAAGTCAATTTAACACAAAGAAAGATTCAAATTATTAGTATACCCTTTTCTCTTCAAGATTAACCTTATGACCTTTGGAGCTATGTGATTCAGAGGGTTGATAAGAAGATTTCCCTTTGGATCACTAGTAACCCTCTCATATGTGGGGAAGCTTCATATTTTCTCTAAATTCCGTGTCAGTAACTTATGTCTACTACTCTTCTTGTTGGGATCCTTTTGAGGCTGGTTACGCCAAGTTAGAAAGGCTCCTACGAGACTTGTTACTGGAAATAAATTATTTCATAAGGAAATAAATTAGTTCATAAAGTTTCTTAGGATATTTGCTATGGACCAAAAGAGATTGTGAGTTTGGGCCTCCTAGATATTAATCTTCAAGGGCTTTCTCGTTAACATAAGTATATCAATTGGTGTCCTATAAAAAACCAGGTTTGGAAATTCCTCTTGAGAATTACATCTCTTTGGGTTTACCCTATGCAATAAAATCTTGCAATGAGTAGGACTCCATTATCTTCTCATTCCCCATGTTCCAGCTTAAAATTATTGGCTCATTCATTGTCAAGAGTATTTGGAAAGCCTAGGAATTTCTCAAACGCCATATTATGTTGGTTGGTGATGGCTTTTAGGGATGACCTCTCTTTCAATTACGATTCCTTATGGTGGGCTCATGTGTTGAATTATTATAATGTCCCCTTTGTCATGGTTTCCTAGATTGAAATTCTTGGGTTATTTAGGAAGGGTGTTGAGTTCATTTATGATCTCTTTGGTAATCCAGCTCTTGATGTTAGATTCTTTTTAGTGCTATCATAGACAAAAAAATTTAAATAATGGTGATTATGAGTCAATCTCTAAGATTCAAAATTCCATATCTAAATAACATCTTCAAGAGACCAAGATTATCTTCAAGCCTTCCTAGTGGAAAGGTGAGAATCATATGATTAAAATCTCATTCTATTAGTAAAAATCATGACTAAGTTATTATATCCTCTCCCTCACCACATTCAAGTTGAAATCCTTAATCATTGCTTGAATACAAGGTTTATTGAGGCTATATGTGTCAAATGTTTTTCCAAGGTCTTTGGAAAGCCATTATTAAACCTAAATGAGATTGCTTTTGGTGGTATATTTTATATCAAGGGTTATCGTAGAAAAGAGGTTGATTTATATGGGGGTTTCAAATCCCTTTTTCATGGTCTGTCACAAGATGAGACCATCAATATTTTTTTGGTTATGTGCACATGCCCAATCTACATGAAGATGGGTTCACACCCTTTCTAATCCTTCCATTTTAGAAATTTTTAGATGGGTAAAGGTGTTTCTATAGGACTTGACCATGCTTCATGGAAAATAGAATCAAATTTGACATATTTTTTGGGTGTAGCTTTACATATGGAAAAATAAAAATCACATTATATTCAATCTTCTTCTATGGATAAAGATTTCTTTGTGGTTAACAATGTGGTTGTCATTTCAAATTCTATGTTTTTGATTAAAGTGCAAGTTGAGAACATCGGGTTAGAGGTGGAGTACCTCCAATCTCTTCTCAACTATTAGGCAACACCCTTTGCATAATTAATTGGGTGGCACTAGGTTCTCCTTGTCGTAGTATCCTTCTCATGGTTGTGGAGCTAGAGAGTGTGAGTGGTGTCGCTTGTGCATTTCGAGGAGCTTATCACCCTTCCGGGATCGATATTTTCCCAATGATGGTGGTGATACTCGACAAAGGTGGCAAGTTTGATTCATGGGCAACACTACTTGAAGAAAAATTTCCTTACCTAACTCTTTCCATTTTCCCGCCATGAGGGCATAATGAAGAAGAAAAAAATAATAATAATGATTAGTGGGAGTTGAATCTTGACTTAGTGGAAGTGGTTGGAAAGATAAACCCAATAATCCTCCATCATTTGTTGTCATGTTTTTGTTGTTACCTAAATAGTTATTCTTTATTTTTTGATTTTTTTCGCTTACATTATCATTTTAATATTTTTAATTGAGATAATATATATTAATTATTACTATATACATAAATAGATTTTCTACTACATATTTTTATTATTCTTAACTTGAGCAAATTTGATGTTTACAATATAGTGTGGGATAGTCTTAAAATTATATAATGTGCATATAAATTGATAAATGTTATAATTCAATAATGATTTTAAACGTATCTCAAGTCTACACTCAATTATTGCTATTTCTAGATGTGGACAATGGGTTTACATAACTAACCATAATATAATTATGTCTAATTCAAACTTAATCAATAAAATATATTTGATTGTATAAAAAGATAATTTAAACCATGTAAATGATATAAAAACAATATATTATCTATAAACTAAGATTATACACAAATATATTAAAATTTATAAATTTGAGTGTTACTATTAATGGTTTTGTGAGAGAAAAATATATCGAAAATATAAGGCAATCAATTTATAATGAATCGAGTTTATAAATTAGAAATGGTATTGTATATATAAAGTTAGATTCAACCACCGAAAACACAATATAGAAAGCAGCCATATATATATATATGATAACTAAAATTAATATAGTACAATTGAAGGAACCCTTATCTTGATTGCATAAATTGCAAGGTATCGTAGATGAATTATTAAAATCAATCATTCCTCCATTCATTCAAAACTTTTTCCTTTTCTTTTTACTATTAAAAATGGTTTTTCTCCATTTCAGCAAAAATTCAGATCAGATTTGCTATTTTTCTCTATTTCTCCTTCACAGCCAAAATTTCAGATCAGAAATGCTCTGCTCTGCTTGGCGAAATTCATTAAAAATAAAACAAAATCATGGAGAGCCGTATATAAAATAAATTCCGATTGATAGATTTACAAACATAATTCTACATCAAACCAAAAATACCTGGCAAAGCTCGTACAAGTTTTTGATTTCGATTTTTTTAAAAGAGGAATTATTAAAAACCATTCAAAAGGGTTTGTTCCCTTTGGCTTGAAGGAAATTCAGTCACAGAAAAAACTTGGCGCTGCTGGATGCTTCAATTCTTTAGCGGTGAGATCAGATTCCCAGAAAAAGATCCAACTACACGCTGCTGTTTCTGCTGCTATTTCATTTTCATTTTCATTTTTGGGCGGATCCCCTTCTCTGTCCAGGAAGAGCGGAGATAAGAGAGGAATCGGACTGGTCTTACTGAACAATTCCGCAGGCGGAGGAGGAGGGGGTTTCACTTTCAAAGGCCGAGGAGCACGCTTCCGAAATCGATTTCTTTCTTGCAGAGATTCCATGGAGGCACCTGTGTATATTGTGAATGGCAGGGGCTGTCTGAGAGTATTTATAGGATTTTCCTGCAATTATTTTTGATGGCTAGGGTTTGGAATACACGCCACCCTGAGGAATCATTTACATTGTTTGCTGCATATCAGGGCCGTGTATTTTACCGTGGTGTTGACTGGCGTTGAAGTCTAGAGTCAATGTGAATACTAATATTGAAAGAATTAAAAATAATAATAACAAAGATGTAAGACAAATTCAATCACTTTCTTAGAAGATATGGAATCTTTTGGCCGGGGAGGTGGGTGAGCACGGATAATTTTATGCGCAACCCATGGTCCATTTATCGTTATTATATTTTTTTCGCTGTGACGATTTTAGAGTCCTAGAAGTAATTACGTTGAAGGTGTTTCACAATTGGGTTGGGGCAGGGGCGGGTGGGCGGGGCTTTGATGTATGTAAGAAAGACGGACGGATGAGATACATTAGGAGTGGAGGACGTTGAATACTAGCAAATATGTGTTGTTCTGAATTTCGTCCATTTTCTCATAAATATAATTGAAAGCTCCAGAATAAAGGTATATGTACACTGACTACTGCAACAAAGCCTACAAGTACCTCCTCGGTGATACCAGAAACACTGCTCTGCCTGTTAAGTGTTATCATATTTGTGTTGCCACATGAATTGTGTTTGACCGTCTGGTTTATTTACAACTCTAAATATTTTATGTGCAAATAATTAGGTACTGTAGTTTGCAATGTGCTTTCAACATTAAGTAGCAGGTAGTAGGAAGGAAGCCCGACCTTCGGGCAAAGAATGTTGTGCGCGTTTGTTTTGTTGTGTCCCATCCCTAGAATAAAAGTTTTTTTGTTTCTTCTTCTTCTTTTCTTTGGTTGCATACACCTATTTATATATCTTAAAGACAAATCTTTCGCAGGACGATGAGGAAAGATTAAGGGGCAACATGGGAAAGGGAAAGAAGGAGCTCCTCCTGGTTTGGAGCCGTGAAAAGGGTATTCAGATCTCCTTCCAAAGATTTTCAATGTAAAAAGTGTGAGAGGTGTCATTCTTCCTCCGAAGCTAAAGGCGCATACAAGTAACAAGAGATACTGCACCTTGCTCTTTTCTTAGGACCTTTTTCTTTTCGTTTCTACAGGGTATTAATTTATTGTATGTAGAAGAAAAGCCCCAAGGAGAAGTGTAACTGGGTGTTTGGAAAGTCTTCGCATTTTCACAATCATGAAGAAAAGGTGCATTAATATTCGACGGGGGAAGTTGAGTGGAAAAGGAAAAGAGCAACGATGGTGGTGAAAAGCATGGCATTAATGTTGTAGGCTGCGAAAGTTGTTGGACTTGGTGTGAAGAGGGCTTATTATTGTTCCATTTATCCCAACATAGATGGTTAGGTAGCTATCGAGATACAAATTGCCTTTAGAGCATACCTAGTTAGTATAGACATGTGTGGCCATTTTTCAGCCTGGTATTACCTAGGTATTGTGTGTTGTGAGACTTTGGTTTTTCCGCTTTAGGTGAGACGAGCTTTACGTGCGCTAAAAGGGCTTGTGAGGCTTTAGGCGTTG
The DNA here is from genome assembly GCA_018340775.1 of Taxus wallichiana var. yunnanensis. Lineage (NCBI taxonomy): Eukaryota > Viridiplantae > Streptophyta > Pinopsida > Cupressales > Taxaceae > Taxus > Taxus wallichiana. The sequence continues at coordinate 535,255,253 of CM031242.1, read as the reverse complement.
GTAAGAGGATACAATGTGAGAAAACAAATCAACGCAACATTACAGTGCATGCAAACTCTTATGAGAGTTCAGGTGCAGTCCGCCACCGTCGACTTCTTCTTAGGATTATGAAATGCTTTCCTTTCAACATCCACATCAAGAATCCATTGACAGAAAATCTCTGGTAAACACAAAGAAAATAGAACAATATGAAATAAAATAGTTGTGTACTTAGTCATAGTATTTTGCTCGCTCATTCACTTATTGTGATTATTACTAAGTCTCATTATAGAGAAAGAGAAAGAGACACACACCAAGATTGGGATGACTGTGTCCATACCGTTGAGGAAATTAGGGCAAAGACACAGAGCAAACAAGAAGCCGTAAAAAAAATTTAGAGAGCCTTGGCATATGCGTTTTCTCATCGGGTAGGGGACTTGGATTTGGATCCTGCTTTACCTTCTCTTCATGTCATGACTAAATTCAATAAAAAAATGTTATGGATTCTTGTTTAGCTGTGGCCGAAGCATGAGGGAGCATCGACATTTTTACAAGCCCAAAGCAACACAGAGCCGGAAATGGAAACAGAAACAAAGAATGTAGTTTAAACAGATTACAATAAGTTTCTTTCCACAATCAAGGGTTTATAGGTTTTATTTATAAATGGCAAATTTTTTTTTGCAGATTTAGGTCTCCTACTTGTAGATATAGTGCATTTGTTGGGTTTGACGACATTTTTGCCATATGCGGGGTCGTTCGACAATTTATGGGATGCCATACTAGATCCCTTGAAAATGTTGGACCAAATCTCTTATTTTGTTTCCCAATATGTGGAAGCCCCAACTAACTAGAAGGAAACCCCTAAAGCTCATGTGTTTACGCTCGATGTGCCAGGTTATTTCTCCTTCCTTTCCTTCTTTTTCCATTTGATTTTATTAAGGGTTTATAATGGAGGTATAGATATATTTACAGGGACGAAAAAGACGAGATAAAGATTGTAGTGGAAGAAAGTAGGGTTTTAACTATCATTGGGCAATAGGTGGAAGAAGAGGAGAAAGAGGGTGAGAAGTAGCAGAGAGTGGAGTGTGTTGCAGGTGAATTCTAGTGGCAATTCAAAGGTGTGGTGAGCATTGTAGACACAGATGATCTCGAAGTTAGTTTGGAGAACGGTGTATTGACCGTTTGCGTCCCCAAAGTTAAGCACAAAAGCACCAAAATCCCCAAAATTGTAGACATTGTTGAAAGTTGTGGTGAACTGTGAGAATGTAGTTCCGTTAAACATTTGTAAATCAAACGTGTTGCCTTACGACCACATTATAAATTTAGCATGACGTGTTTTTCATTCTGTTGCCCTTTGTGTTATAGCCATTTTATTTTGATCTTTTCATTAATATACTAATGTATATATTTGAATGTTTAAGAGTGAGCTTAAACATCACATATAATAGTTGTGCTTAAACATTATATATATTTATATTGTTAATGTTGGCATGATTGATTTCTAGGTGTTGGCATGATTGAGTTATAGGTGTTGTCATTGATGTAAAAGCTCATTAATGACAAAGAGGATAATGGAGAAGGCTCGAGAAGATGCTCAATATGATGATGTCATGGAGATTTAAGTGTTGACATGATGGCATAAGGTGGTTCAATGAGATTAGGCTTGGTCTAGCAAGTCTAATTAGGTGACCTATCTAACCTAGGTGATGGATCATGTTGGTTTGAGTTGCTTGGTAGCTTGAGGTGCATGGAAGCAACATGGGGAAACATGTTTGGAGAGTGTTTAGGCACTCACACGAGTTTCATGGTGTAGGTACAAGTTGAAGACCTAGTGTCGGTGTTCAACTAGACCCATTCTAAGTGCTGTAGGCATGAGGATGTGTGTAGAGCCATAAGAGCTCATGGAAGCATGTAGGTATGTCATACATGTTGTTTCAGGTATGTTATGGCCTTTTGGAGAGGTTTCATGATGAGTTATAGTGTTGGTTCAGTTGACCCTAGCCTAAACCATGTAAAACCCCAAGGGCTAGTCATGCAAATGAGATGGATTGAGAAGATGGAGACCTATTTGAGATATGCTAATTAGTGGAATGGTGCACATGGGTGTCTTAGAGGTGTGAGAAATTTTTGGAGTCATTCTGAAGAAGATTTGCAAGTTATGGTGTTTTATGTGAAACATGGTCCAAGAAAGAGTGTTTTCTAGCTCAAATTGCACCTTCTGATGCTCACCATGAATTGTGTGATTTGCATGGGATCTTTTGGCTTTTACGGGATGATCTTACATTAAGCTAAGATCATTTCACAAAAATAATGGAGTGGTTTCATTTTTAGGTTTTTATGAATGAATGTTAAGAAGGTAAATAACTTTTTGTGTGCTTGAAACCCTAGCTCAAAAGCGGTAGGAGAGATATTGATCATAAGTTCCCAGAATTGATTGTTTTACTAGTATGATGTTTGGATATTGTATAAGACTCCTCCAACTTTCTTAAAAGGTAAGATGGAGCATGTGGTTATGAGTGGACCCAACATGAAAATGTAAGTTTATGAATAAGTTCAGTTTAAGGAAAGATTGTCAAAGGAGTTACAAAATAAATTGACATTTTTTTTAGTATGGGAGTTTTAATTGATTTCCATGATGGTTTCAGATCATGGTGGAGCTTCTAAATGGAAAAGTGTGCCCTATTTATGAATACTAGTCTTAAGGCAGTTTTGAGAAGTTTTTGTAGATGGACCTAGTTGAAGGCCTTTCACTTAGAGTTGGAAGGAAATGTAAGATGTTATGGAAAAATGATTCAGAGGTATTTCCAATTATATAAGTTTTGTGTCTTTATGATGAGGTTTGATAGGACAACCAACTCAATTTGTAGAGAAGAAGGTTTGTTGTTTCTCAGGACATAATTGTTTTTTTTGAAAGATTGAGGTATAAGAGGCATGAGATAGCTGTTTGATGCTTGCTATCATTTGGAGAGTTATTAGGGATGATTTTTTTCCTAGTGAAGGAATTTGGAGGTCTTGAAAGTGGAAGTGTGCAAACTCGTTGAGTTTGTAAAATGACATTTTGGGAAGATCAGTTTGATGAAGAAGAAAGTGTGTGTGGCTTGCATGTATTAATGATTCATGAGATCTAGAAAGCATGAATGTGATATACAGTCCGGGGATTCCAATGAGTGGCTACATCACGTGGGGTTCACTTAGTAAAAATATGGTATAACACGCGCATTCAAAGGGTATTAAATAATATGCTTAATTCTAGTTTTTAGCTCTAATTATTCAATTGATAATACCCCTCTCTGTTATATTATTAGAATGAAAATAGCCCCTATTTTTCCCATGTACCTTACTTACCAATTTTTCCATTACAATTTTATTCACCCCTTTTCATTTCTACCGTAACATATCAAACAAAAATATATCATATTTCTCACTCAATTTTGTTTAATATCCATTTCCTCTCGAAATAAAGTTTGTATCCATTCAATACCTATTACCAACTACCTTATAAATGTTAAGCTTTAATCATTTATCAATAACTCACCAAATAATTAAGATGGTGAAATAATATCACTTGTGTTGAAAAGCATACTCAATCTTAGTTTTCTACCATCTTATTATTTCTTGGTTAAGAATCTCTTAATTGAGATTTCTTTATTCAAAAAGAGATTATAATTTAAATTTATGACCACACTCCTTTTGCAATTTTAAGGTATTTAGTTTTAAAAACTAGGGTTCAAATGTTTTAGTTTTATATTAAAATTAAACCTCCCTTTTCTTTGGCCCACCTCTCTAACCTACCCCCAATACCTAATTCAAAATATTAATAAATTAAACCCTTTCACCCCCTCATGTCTACCGATATATTGAATTTAATTTTATTAATTTTAATTACCTCAATATGAACTCGCGTGCTAAGATATTTCCTAGCTAATGAACCCCCGTGGGCTACATGCCATAGTTATGTTGTTCTTTGGTGGTCTTGAAGCCAAAAGGTGAAGATATGGTTTTGGAAACAACTGTTTTGTGAAGGATATGAACCTTCTTGGTAATGTTATGATAAATTTGATTGGTGAAAGATAATTAAAGACAATGGATGATGTTTTTATGTCATATTTGACATGTGTGATGAATTAGGAAGCTTGGATAATCATGGTTATGGTGTTTGTGGTTTTAGCTCATCCAGGTGATGGGGTTTTGAGCTTGTTTTGTGCTAGTTTGGTGCATTTGGTCATGAACAACATATATGGGTCCTCTATGAATATTTTTATGAATGTATTTGGAATGTTTTAAAGTTTTTTTTGTTGAAATTATGATGTAGGACTGACCTCCTTTATGTTTATGAGTTAGAGTTCATATAAAAGTGAAGTTTGAATTCAAATTTGCACTAGAAAAGAGAGAGGGAAAAAGTGTGACCTAAGAGAGAGTGTGTAATGGGTATGAAGGCATTTTTTCATATCTAAGGAAGTGGGAAAAATGTTAAGGAATTTTTGAGAGTGTATGTGTAAGGTTTTGAAGGCAAGAAAAGTGAAGAAAGAAGGATAAAGAGTGAGCTAGGTGAATGGGGGTTTAAACAAGGGTTTGAAGGTTGTGAGTTGAAGTTGTGATATACATCAATTGTAGCAGCAACATAAAAAACAAATATCATCATTCAAATGTGGTTGAGTGGGTGCTTGATCATCTTAGGCGGTTGTAGCCTCCTTGTGGAGTTGATGTTTCACTAAACTAAGGGTTGGTACTCCTTCTAGGGTTGGTGATGCTTGTAAAGTTGATGATTCACTATATAATTTTTATTTGAGTAGTATAATTAGAAGTTTCAGTGGGTCTTATTGCCCTTTAGAATTTTCTACTTATATCATGTGTTTTTGTGTCTATTGCATAGTTATGTTGATTTGATTGAATGTTTTACACACATTAATGAATGAATGAATGATTTATGGTTTAAATAAGAAAATATGAAATTGATTGAATTTTAGTAAGGAATGATTCACCCCCCTCTTAGTCCATTTTTCTTCCAACAATTAATTTTTTACGCTAAAGGTGTTTCACTGGTGGGTTGGGGCAGGGGGCTCAGACACATGTCGAGAGACAGTGGACAATATAAAGCAGGAGAGGAGGACGTCGATTACAGAAAAATCACAACCACCCTTAATTTATTTTGCACCCAACATAATGTCTAGAAATAAAGGGATGCATGGTTTAAGGATATTTAAACAACTGACAAAAGTGTTGGAAAGTGAACAGTATGGGGACCTTACAGTAATCTGTGTGCCATGTCGTGTTCTGGAATAATGTGTTTAAACATGTAAAATTTTCACTCATGAGTGAACAATCACTACAAAATATTTTATCTCGCATTGAATCTACCTTTCCGATCGATTTTTCCCCTTACATTTGGCCATTCTCATTTTTGGGCTTTGTTCCCCATACATCTTACTATGATAATGTCATGGGCTTCCGTAGTTTCAAGATGCGCAGTAGGCAGACAAAGGAAGTCCATAAAGTGAAATTGAAGAGATATAAAATGAAGTCTATTGGAAATTGTATGGTGGTGGGTTACCATTCAAGAAGGGTAAAAAGAAAAAGCAACAACAACCGAGGAGCAACATAAAGCAATCAAGCAAATCTAAAAAAGAAAAAAAAAAACAAGGAAAAACTGTTTACAAAATTATGATATAGAAGGCTATGCGTAGGAGTTTGGATTTGGGCGTAGCTTATCAGATAATTACTCTTCTGTAATCTTTCCTGAAAGAATAGAAACTACATGAAAAAATATGAGTAAGCAGTGAAACATTTGGGTGTCGTTGCATGTTGAATTTGATAATGTTTTCCAAGAGAAAGGTTTTTTATCGATTGAGAAACACAACATAGTTGACACTTTGAAATACATGGAGTAGGTGTGAGATTATTACTCTGTACGTCCATTCCCCATAAGGGCTCAATTATCAATGATTGCTCCTGCATCACCTACTTCACTATAATTTTTCAAGCGTGAACCTGTAAAAACATGTTTGCAAAGTGCTCTGAAACAAACATCATTGTGTTTAGGTTTCACATTGTGACCCTTGTAAATTCTCGTAAATTTTTATTTTGGCCTCTTTAAACTCACATTGCACTCACGTGAATAGACCACATGAGATTATGACAATTGAATGAAGCACATATAGTAGATATTATTTGGGAAGGAACAATCTGCTTCATGGAATAGGTGTGGGGCATACAGGTATTTAATTTCCCACCTTTTAATTTACAACAATCCATTCATGTCTACATATTACCTATCTAATTAAATTTTGTCCAATCAAAAACCTTGATGCCATAAAAAAAAAATAAAACTTTCTTAACAGATAAAAGATACCTTTTACTAATATTTTTGATTGCTTATGCGACTCAATTAGCGATGTTTGTTTGCACACCATCTGTTTTCCTACATGATCTGGAGGATTTTTCACTATGTAGATATTCCCTAAACCTAGACCATGTTGAAGGGATTCTTGAGACCTTTTCGATAGTATGATGAAATTTAGAATCAGATTTTGTATGCAAATTCTATTGCCGGTCAAAGTTAAGGTTGTAAATGGGTCAACCACAGTCAACGAGGTCAACAAATGGATCAATGACAAGGTGATACGTGGCATTTGGCGACAAGGAAAAATTTATGGTTTTGTAATATTTCAAAATCATTTCCACGGTATAGAGCTCCACAAGCTTTTCGACACATTTTGAACAGACCAAATCTAAGTTCGTATGCGAAAGATATGCATAGTCAAAGTCAAAGTTGTGGTCAAATGACGAGGTGACACACCTCTAACGTAGACAAATAACATATTATGTGCGTGAAACTTGGTAGGTTTGTAGTGGCTTTAGATTTAAAATAATAATAATAATAATCTATTTAATCCATTCCACATGAATAAGCCTAAATCCCATGGGATAAGGAGGATTTTGTGGCCAAAAAGCTATTTAAAGGCTTATCTTATCCCTTTCCCACCAAATGTGGGGTCAATGGATAAATTGGGCACCTAAACCTATGGAAGGGGGATTTGAACCCTTGACCTATGCCAAAATACTTATCAGTCTTACCAACCCGCCACTTTTTAGCAAGTGATAGAATATGAGATCACTTCTATTTAAAGGGACCTTTTAGTAGGTTTGTGAATGGACAATGAAGGACCAGTTTGTAGAGATCATCATTTTCGAGGCACTTACGGTCTGAATTTTTCCATGGTGTAAAACTAAATTTTATTTATAATTCTGATATATTTCTAGAAATGTAAATTTTGTTATAGGAATTTCTACATGTTTTCCTATGTAGGCATTTTTCCATCGCAGTTCATAGAACAAGCATGAGGAACAAAGCAGAGATCTGCATTTTCCAACCACTTCTGGTCGAATCAAGCCATGGAGTAAAAGGGAAGTTTTTAATAATTTCCTCTAGTTTCTAGAAATGTAAACCTATTTTATTTAGGTGTTGTATATTTCAAGTTGTAGACATTTTTCGAATGTAATTTCACAGGAAAATATAAGTGAAAATATTGTAGGGGCCACATATGGACTTGAGAACGTTTATGGTAAATTGCAAAGTTCTAAGAGATTTGAATTAGCTCATTTGCAGGTAAAGTTCTATTAAGTCAATAGTGAAGGGATATTGTAATTCACTTTGGATGTTTTATAGATTGATTCACTTTCTTTGAATCCAGAGATGTAGCCTTGGGTGAACTCCGTTATCAAGTTCTTGTGTTGTGGATTTGATTTTAGTTTTTTAGAAGCTTTTGATTAGATAAAATTCATCATTTGATTAATTTTATTAATTCATAAAATAAACACAAAGCTCCAGGGTAAATAGATTGAATGGAAATTTCAGTATCTATAATCCACATCAGATAATTGAATGCACATTTCAATGTTTTGAATCAAATTCAAATTGAGTGCATATTTTAATTCAACTTGTGATTATTTTAATGGATTAGAAATAGATTCATTATATTCAATTAAGTTAGAAAATCAGATTAATTGATCATATGAGAAGAGTTTAAAAATGGGTTTTCAAGACACCTAAAATTGGATAAGTTGAGCTCAAGATCAATGTTGAGTCGAAAAATTTTGTAATCTGAAAATTCACTAAGTACTTTGGAAAAATTTAAATACAATTTTCAGATCAAGTTTGGTATTAGAGTTGGTTTAGCTCTTGATTTCCTTCAGTTGATTTGGTTTAGTTTGGTTTTTAACATTTTTGGGCTTGATCTTTCATTTGCAAGTATGCACTGACTTGGAAATACTGGGTGTGCAAGAATAATGGGAAAGATGTCTAACAAGACCAAGTTTGAAGAAATTGAAGCATGTAATCATCATATTTAGGAAGAGAATGCCTTCCTGAGATGTCAGGTGTTAACTCTAGAGGAGAAACTTGACACATTGAAAAGAGAGCTAGAATCCAAAAATGAGCTCTTGATGGTGTTGCAGATTGAAGGACCTAAGAAAGAGGTACCTATTACTTGTTGATGCATCCACTATGATAGATGAGTGCATAGTAAGTATGACAACACTTAATTCCTCTCCCAAAGCTAAGTTAGATTCAGAAAGTGTGCTTGGTGAATTTGAAAACACACTAAAGGTATAAGATCTAAGCTTTTAAGTAATATGGGTTTTAATGGAATTGGCCTTGGTAAGAACAACCAAGGCATAACTAACCCAATCTTGGTAGAGGAAAGGCCTCAACATGTAGGACTGGGATATGCTAGTGCAGGGGAAATGGAAATTGGAGAGAACTCCAAGACCGCTGGAAGAAGAAAAGCTTCTAACAACAAAGAGTCATCCCCACTAGCATCAGGTGGTTCATCCTCATCAGGAGGATCTAGTAAGAATTCACCACGGAGAGGTATAGAAATCCCTCCACCTTCTGTTTACCATTGTTCTAAAATGAAAGGTAAACAAATTGATCCCTTATCTACACTGGAAAAATTTGGCTATGATTTTCAAGCAATGTTGAATAGTTACCCTTGCACATTTTGTGGGTTGTCTAATCATTGTGTGGCCAAGTGTAGGAAACGGAAGTCCATATTGGAACAGATTGAGAAAATGCATTCTCCTAACCCTGGCTTGGCTAAGAGCAGTCAAGGTAAGGTTCCTAAAAATGTGGATAAGAGATTTTGTGGTCATTGTAAGAAACCAGGTCATGAAATTGAAAAATGTTGGAAGCTACATCCAGAACAAAAATTAAAATTTGTTAAAAAGGATCACAGTTTTAAACCAGCTATTATGATGCCTTGGTGGCACATTTAAAACCGAATTACATCAACCCCTAAAAATGATAGTATGTTGAGTAAGGTGGGTAAGCAATTTATCAATTTTATGTTTGCATAGTTGATTTATGGAATACATGCAAACTAACAAGGCAGTTTTGGGAAATCTTGTTGAATTGTGAAAAGGATAAGTACCAAATTTATTTTTCTACTTTGGTGTTGGTGAAGTATCGTGAAGAGGAAATAATCAGGTGACATGTTTAAAATACTTGATGTAATTTTCTTTTTTAATGGTTTTACAACTTCATCTTTTAGCAACATTTACAGTTCAATGGGCATCATCAATGGTCGGATGTCTAAATTGGGATTGTAGTTAATATGTTGTTATTGTGCAATTTGTGGCATGTAGGCATTGTTTGTAAGTGCACAACTTATACAAACTCTTTGTTTGCTATACATGATTTTTGCACATGTGTAAGTCTTATTGATAGGCTTAAATATTTGTAACTGTCATATATAGTTGCAAATAGTATGTACAAGTTTTATACTAGCAAACTGTGAATATAGGTTACATTTACATTTTTGACAGTGGTGAGTGCAAGATCAGGATGTACAAAAAAAGAATATGGCGTTATTAAATGTTGTCATAGAAATTGTAATATAAGCCATGGGTGAAATTCCTTTTATTGATTTTTAATTATTACAATATTTTGGAAAAAATTACCATGTTATAAACTAAGTTTTGTGTTTGTAATATGCAGAGAATTTGTTTTCAGCCAACAGAGTGAGTTTATTCAACAGAGTGAGGTCAAAATGGTCTTACTGGGGAGGAGTGATCTAGATGATTTTTTACTATGTAGGTATTCCCTAAACTTCCCTAAAATTAGACCATGTTGAAGGGATTTTCGATACCTTTTCAACGGTATGCTAAACTTCAGAATCAGAGTTCGTATGCAAATTCTATTGCCGATCAAAGTTAAGGTCGTAAACAAGTCAACCCTGGTCAACAAGTCAACAAGTGGACCAATGACAAAGTGACCACCGACACGTGAAAGTTGGCGACAAGGAAAAAATTATGGTCTTGTAATGTTTTAAAATTAGTTTCATGGTATAGATCTTTTCGCAAGATTTCCGACGCATCTTAAATGAACCAAATCTGAGTTTGTATGCGAAAGATATGCATAGTCAAAGTTGTGGTCAAATGATGACGTGACACACTCTGACATGGACAAATGGCATATTATGGGCATGAAACTTGGCAGGTTTGTAGTGGATTTGAATTTAAAATAATAATAATAATAACAATAACCTATTTAATCCATTCCACGTGAATAAGCCTAAATCCCATGGGATAAGGAGGATTTTGTGGCCAAAAAGCTATTTAAAGGCTTATCCTATCACTTTCCCACCAAATGTGGGGTCAATGGCTAAATTGGGCGCCTAAACCTATAGAAGGGGGATTTAAACCCTTTACCTATGCCAAAATATTTAGCATCCTTACCAACCCACCACTTTTAGTGAGTGATAGAATATGAGATCACTTCTATTTAAAGGAACCTTTTGGTAGGTTTGTGAATGGACAACAAAGGACCAATTTGTAGAGATCACCATTTTTGAGGCACTTACGGTCTAAATTTTTCCATGGTGTAAAAATAAAATTTGTTCATAATTATGAGAGATTTCTAGAAATTTAAATTTTTTTATAGGAAGTTTTTATATTTTCTTATGTAGGCATTTTTCCATCGCAGTTTCATAGAACAGGCACGAGGAGCAGGAGAGATTTGTATTTTCCAACCACTTCTAGTCCAAATCAGGCCATGGAGTAAAAAGGAAAGTTTTTAATAATTTCCTCTAGTTTCCATAAATGTAAACCTATTTTATTTAGGTGTTGTATATTTCAAGTTGTAGATGTTTTTCAAACATAATTTCACAGGAAACTATTAGTGAAAATATTATAGGGGCCACAGATGGACTTGGGAACATTTATGGTAAATTACAGAGTTCCAAGAGGTCTAAATCAGCTCATTTGTAGGTATAAAGGTTTGTTAAGTCAATAGTGAAGGGATATTTTACTTCATTAGATGTTTAATAGATCGATTCACTTTCTGTGAATCTGAGACGTAGCCTTCGGGTGAACTCCATTATCAAGTTCTTGTGTTGTGGATTTGATTTAAGTTTTTAGAATCTTTTGATCAAATAAAATTCATCATTTGATTAATTTCATTAATTAATAAAATAATCACAAACTGAGGTAAATGGATTGAATGGAAATTTTAGTATCCATACTCCACATCAGATAACTGAATGCACATTTCAATGTTTTGAATCAAATTCTGATTGAGTGCATATTTTAATTATACTTGTGATTATTTTAATGGATTAGAAATAGATTTAGTATATTCACTTAAGTTGGAAAATCAGATTAATTGATCATATGGGAAGAGTTTAAAAATGGGTTTTCAAGACACCCAAAATTGGATAAGTTGAGCTTAAGATCAATGTTGAGTCCGAAAAATTTTGTAATCGAAGATTTGTTAAGTACTTTGGAAAAATTTAAGTAGAATTTTCAGATCACTACACTTACTTGAGCTTACTATTTGAAAGGTAGGCTATAAATTACTACAAGATGCATCCATTTAGCGTGGGTTTCAAACCCTAAAACTTTCCAAGTTTCCCCAAATTTTCTTGTGTCCTCTTTGTGAGATTGAAATGCTTATGTGGAATATGCATAGCAAATAATATTTGGGGTAGAACAATATGATCCTTGGAAAACGTGTAGGGAATGCAATCCAAATCATTGATCTACCTTTGACTTGTATGACCAATCAATGGAAGGTGTCAATTAGCGACACATGTCCATACATCTACTTCCTGCAATTAGTTGACCTCACAACTGAAAATGGGTCCTAGTAAGTTCTGCAACAAGTAGTGATTGTAGTCTGCATTGCAAGATATATCCAACAGTTTCATCTGTCTTCCAGAACATGGGTTTCCTCCTTCCGAATGACAAACATGTCGTCCAATTCTTAGACAATATATTCTCATGTTTCCTCCTCCATTCCTCTTTCCTTTCCCCTACACTTCTCCACCCCTTAACGCCTTTTGTTGCACCCCTCTTCCTCTCCCATTGTTTCTCTTTATCCATTTTCACTTCTTCACTAGATCCCTTTCAACGTTCATATCGTACATTTAAATGGGACCATGTAAGCATCAAAATTGAAGTTTAGTATATGTAATTGAAAATGTCAATAGAGGTTTTAAAAAGTACGGTCGAGCCAAACACGGATCAATGACCTCGGGAAAAGTTACTTAAGTTTCATTAAAATATACAATATATTGTATCATGGTAATAATTTACTTAGTTTTAGCGAGAACATCATCATTTATATTATAAAGTGTTGTGTAAAATATACTACACCTTGTTTTTGGACAACACAATTTACAAGAAAAAAATGAATCTCGAGAAGTTTTTCCATGCTCTATTTATTTCTTGGTTCTGCCACATGTTCCACGCTAATAGGTTTTACAGTAAATCATTTCACCAAATAAAAGAATGAGAATTTTTTTCATGGAAACAATTTTGGCAATGTACAAAGACATGGGATTTCTCTTGAAACATACATTGTTTCGCTGTATCTAACTGAACGAATGAAGGATGAAGACCCGAAAGGAATTCACGTGCATCAAATAGTTGCACTTAACCAAAGTGTAGGATTTGCGAGATTAAAGCAAGCAAGCTTTGTAAAGCAATGTGCATGCATATGAGAGCTCAAGATTCAAAAATGGAGTAGAATGGAATTGCTTGGCTTGGCTTAGGCTTATCATAGATCAAAGGAGGTGAGTACAAATAGGGGAGTGAATGTGTAACTCCCATGTAAGAGAATATTCCTCCATAATGGAGAAGAGGAGTTACTTTCCCAAATGGGAATGTAACTCCTATGACACACTTACACATATGAAGATTCTATAAGAGAATCTGTCATAACTAAGATGACACCTAGATTCATGTCCATCTAGGTGAGATGACTCACCTGGTGAGGTGGAATAACACTAAATAAGTGAAGAAAAATACCACCTACACCAACACCCACCCCCTTCATCGTAACTAGGATGAGGCGGAAAGTCAAAAATGAGAAATGGGTCCGGCAAAAAGCTTGATGAGGTACCCACATACAAGAAACTCTCAAAAAGTGGAGTAAAAGGAGAAAACCTGGTGGGAAAAACTCCCCCTAAAAGAGAGACAAGTCCACTCTCTAATATAAGAAAGATGCCAAAGATGGGTCCCAAACCACGAGACAAGCTGTAAAGGTACCCATGTAAAGAGAGGCTATCTCTAGGAAAGAAGAAGAAGAGAGAAGAAGATGGAGACAAGAGGAATGCGGAAGATGCCATGGACGGATCTCGAACTCTGCTGCATCTCTAGGAGGTCTCCCAAAAGAATGTCGATGATGAGATCCTCTGCCTCTGGACTGAAGAAGAGCCACCCACACCAAATTGTGTGCCTACCCTTAGGAAGGACAAAAATGACATGCTGGAAGTCTTCCCACTCCACGAAGGAAACCGAAGGCAGTAGCACGAAGAACTCTGAGTCTGGTCCACAAAAGTGTGACATAGGTCTAGCAAGTGAGTGTGAAGAAACCAAAGGTAATGTCACGAGTGCGAAATATCAAAGTATGAAGGGTGAACACCTGTAGAAAGGATGTCAACTGATGTGAAGGAAAAAAACATCCCCCACAACAGAAAATGGATCCACAAGCAAGGGTGGATCAATGAAGGTCTCTAGAAAAGTGGAAGTGGTAAGAGTCCCAGAAGGGGCACTCCCAACAATGGAGATGATGAACTCCTATGAAATACTTGTAGATGGATGAGGAACCTATAATACATCACAAGTGTACTCCGTGAAAAGATGACTAAGGTTAGGCAGATAATTGTCCCAATGAGGAGGCTCAACAAACAGAAGAATAATGTCAGATAGGTATGAGTCATCCAATGAAGGCAGAGGAGTGAAAGGGGCCTCACACACTGAAAGTGGAAAGGAGGTGGGTGTGATGAATGTATGAGACTGAATAGGAGATTGCTCAATAACTGATGAGATGTGGGATGTGTCAACACTCTTTGGAATAGTGAGAGAAGGAGGAGAAAATTCCTCTATAGTACTCTCGACATCAAAAGCGGGTGCACTGATCCTCCTCATCATGAAGTAGAACCAAAAGAGTCGTGTTAGTGGAGCGCCATCACACGAAGAAGAGAGAGACAACTCGATCAACAACAACAATAAGCGTGGCGGTATGTGAAGGGTCTCCATAGAGGGACCGAAGAATGCTCCAGACACGATGGGGTGGATTTGAGTATGCCACATGAAACTAGAGAGATCAAGAGACATACATCATCATGTGACCAAAAACATGGCCGCAAGTGTCAAGAAAGTCCATGGATGACGATGATCGGTGGAGTGCGAGGCTGGCCCAAGTAAAAGGGTGAAAGACCCTCGTGAGAGAAGTCACATTCCATGGAAGCACACCAAGATGAATAGTTCCCTCTCCCAATGAGAAGTGGTAGAGGCTATAAGGCAATCCTGATGCTCAAGTTTGGAAAGATCACTCTCATGACGTGGAATCAAAAAAGTGTAAGATGCACGAAAGCAAGACGTTAGACTCGGCCGATAATGCGTTTGTGTGTAAAAACCCAAGAGTACTAGTGAACCCCCAGAATGTGGCACTTTTTAAAGTAGTGCATTTACAAAATTGATAATGTCATCATGTAGTGTGCGAGAAATCATGTAACTTTGACTAAAGAAGTGCTCAAAACCGATTAACGAGTCAAAAGTTATAACAAGAAAATGATTCCCACAATTGATGGAAAATGCCAATAAGCTTTACAAACTGATTAAAAATGTGCCCGAGAATGGAGTACGAAGGGTGTCGTGTGGGTACTCGTTGGAAATGACATAAAATTTTAGGAAGGGTTTATTTTGCTTGTGAGGGGGATTAGCCTCCTGCCAACCCCAGACCTCGCTCTCTGTCTTCGACACATGAGTGAAGGACATAATTACAAGAAAATTAGAGCCTTAAGATTATTACAATGCCATAATGAATGTTTTTCTGAAAACATTAAAAATGAGGGATTGTTTTAACCTCCAAACAATGTCTAAAAGGGAAACCTAGCTAGTGGTTCAAGGCATGGATTCACGTATAACGCTGCAGGATTGATTGTATGGCCACGTGTATGAAGTTGGAGCTTCTTATAGACAATGTCGAGATGGGAGGTGATGCGGTGAGAGTGTAACCAATGAGTTGCTAGAAGATCCACATAATCTTCTGCTAGTGAGAATGGATTTGTAATGACCGGTGAGTGTGCGGTTTTAGCCCAAAGCACTGCGAGAAGATTGAATGTAGAAGGAAATGACACGGGGCGAGTCATTTGAATACTGCCAAGTAATAACCATGTAGCCAAGTGTCTAGCAGAGACTCCCGAGTCGAGCAGGGAGCCAGACCAAGTTGTAAAGGTGAGAACTAGGAAACTACCAACCAAACGAAGATGGGCACATAATAATTTCAACCAAGAAAGAGTGAATATGAGCTCGAGTTGTGTACAGACAAGGCCGCAGGATGGAACCCCGAGATGTGAAAATCCACTAAGCCAAAGAATATCAAGTTTGGTGCAGTCATGTATAGCGAGGTTTGAAGTGAGCTTTGAGTCAAGTGAAGAAGGTGAGTAATCCCATGTTGTAACGAATGGAGGAGGTGATACTCTGAGTTGAGGCACATGTTGAATGCAGACCATGTGTCAGACAGGTTGGGCACCAACAAGTTTCAATGCCATTAAGGTTAACAGAGCCATGTGTTCAAGATGTTGTTACAAAGCCACACTAGTTTGGCGTTAAGGAGATTCGTCGAGCAAAGGAACCCAAGTGTGAGTAAGCTTGTACGAGCCACGCTAGTGAAGTACAAAAAGAACAAATTTCAAATCGAAGCAAGATTCAATAGGCTGCTGTCAAGACTAATACCAAAAACGAGCTAGGAAATTTGGAAGCCAAGATCTGGTTTGAGGTAGATTCAATGCAAAGGGAGTCTGTAGGAACCAAACGTGAGAGGCTGAGCTAACATTGAGTGCTAGGGATGAGAAGGCAGGAGCTAAATACAAGCCATGCAGATGCCAATGGAGTAATGCATGAGTCCACATGTCCATGCAAAAACTAGTGCAAGAGCTGAATGACCAAACTACCATGTCAAACAAAGAAAGATCTTGAATGAGTCATGTAAGGTCGAGTTAGTCCTTCAACAACCTTTGAACCAAAACTCAAACTGCACCTTTTGAACCTGAACATACGTAAAACCAGCAAGGAGCAAAAAACCAAACACTGAAAAATATTGAAATATGCAAGTAAAGCACAAGCAAAAGAGAGAGCTTGCACAAGCAACTACACGGTGGAGCAATAATGGTGAGCAACGTAATTCCGGTCCCCTCAGCTCTGATACCATGAAGGAGTGAAGGACAAAGACCTAGAAGGAATTCATGTGCATCGAATAGTTGCACTTCACCAAAGTGTAGGAGTTGCAAGATTAAATCAAGAAAGATTTGTAAAGCAATGTGCATGCATATGAGAGCTCAAGATTCAAAAATGGAGTAGAATGGAATTGCTTGGCTTGGCTTAGGCTTATCATAGATCAAAGGAGGTGAGTACAAATAAGGGAGTGAATGTGTAACTCTCATGTAAGAGAATATTCCTCTATAATAGAGAAGAGGAGTTACTTTCCCAAATGGTAATGTAACTCCTATGACATACTTACACTTATGACAAATTGCGTAAGAGAATCTATCATAACTAAGATGACACCTAGATCCATGTCCCCTAAGTGAGATGACTCACCCGGTGAGTGGAATAACACTAAATAAGTGAAGAAAAATACCACCTACACCAACACAACAAACAGATCTCCATCCAAGTCAACGACCATCTAAATTAACCCTTGTCATTGACAACATTTCTGGTCAAATTGTTTGTTGTGGAAGCATGGAAGGTTTTTGAAATATCTTGATTTTCACACTAATGTTTTATATATTAAAACTCATTGGGCATTAGTTGTGTTTGTTTTCCCTTGGTGTTCATAACATGGCGAGCTCTCATAAGACCTTGTTCTTATATACAAAAGCCTATAATGAAATCCTAAAGCTATAAGTTATATCAACCCTACCTTGACAAAAATGAAGCATCTAAGAATCGAGTGCCACAAACACTCATATGACAGGAGACTACAAAGTGTCGGTGCAAAGTGTGACAAGAAGTTAACATTGCGGTATATTTTCCCTATATTTTATTTTATCTTTTTTAAGGGTGAATTGCATTCAAGTAAATAATGCAAGTAAAATTAAGATGATGAATTATAACATTGATAGAAAACTTTTTGGTAGGGAACAATTTGAGTTGTGGAATAGATGTAGGACATGCATGTATTTAATTCCCATATTTTTTTCTCCAACATTTCTTTCATGACTTCATCTTACGTAACAAATTAAATGACATCAAATCTAAAACTTTGACACAATAAGAAACAAAACAAAATATTAACAAAGTCCATTTTCCCCATATTTTTTCATTTTTTATTTATTTAGTGTTTAGACCAAGTGTTAGTGTTAGGAATATTTATATTGTAGTGTGAACATAGAATATTATGTGAGTGATTATATTATCTAGGATAATATAATATGTGTTGTAATAATTAATTACATTATTGTAAATGTAATTATGAGTGGGTGAGTAAATATTGTTATGAGTTGTTGAGTAAACAACTCATTAACAATATTAGTTTTGTGAGAAAACAAAATCTCATGTAAAATAACATGGAGTTGTTTTAGGAGTTGTGTGTGGAGATATTTATGGAGATTATCTCTCCTTAAATATAGGAACTAACTTTCCTATATATATGGGTGTAATACTTTCTTTGTAAAATAAATAAAGAAGAGTAATATTTCGAATTTAATTTATGCAATTCTGATATAGTATTTTCATTTGGTACCAGAGTAGGTCTGATGCGGGAAATTTCAGTGTTTTCTTGATCAAATCTATCTCAAAGAATAGCTTCTATATTTTGTTCCGGATTTGGGTTTTTCTATAATTTTTTACACAAAACCAAGTGTTTGTCAGGAAATGACAAAGGCAAAAATTTCAGCAGAACCTAGTTCGTATTTTTGAAGAAATATGTATTTTAATATGCAATTATCAAATTCAGCATATCAATTCTTCTACTGAAAGTTTTCTCCAATTTCCAATAATGTTGAATTGTTAATATAGAGTCTTGGCTTGCTTGGAGGTTCAAAGGTATTCTATATAAAAATTTTAAAGTACCTGATTCAATTATGTATTCTATATATTAGAAGGAGTAATCTCCACATTACTTGATCAGAGTAATTATGAAGAATATGAAGAAGTAATGTATGTACAAAATAAAGCAAGTACTTCATCTAAGAAAGGAAAGTTCAAACCAAAACCTTTCCCTTTTAAAGGTAAAATGAAATGCTATTATTACTTGTAATGAATCGGGACATGTAGCCTTGAACTATAAAAAGAGGGAAAAAGATCTACTTGATGACAAAATAGATCAAAAATCTCTTTTGGTTGAAGAAGAAACTGATTGGGATGAATACTCTAAAGATGAGGAACTTTCTTGTCCTAGTGATGAGGAATTCTTATGGTAAATAGTTCACTTGTTGGAGGAAGGAGGCAATGGAGGAAGGAGGACAATCAGCGTCCTCTCGTCATTCACCAACGACGGGGTCGCAGACAGATGTGGTGATGTTCTATTTCAGTTGTGTGGTGTGTTTATAAACAAGGGGGTGAAACTATTTTCATGTTTTGATTTTAATGTGTTCACATAGACTAACAACAATTCCTGAGTGTCTATTTGGTGTGGAAGAAGACAAGCTGCTTGACTAAACTTTACTTACAAGGGCAAAGCATCTACGTCACGATCCTCTCGGCGTAAATGCACGGTCCTTTCGATTGCCATACTTTGGTGGAAGGTACTTCGTTGGAAGGTGATCAATCGACGAATATTTTCATACGACAAGGATGATCATTAGCAACAAGATCCGACAATAAGATCCAGTAGAAAGCATTTACTCGACAAGTTTGATGTTTCCAGGAGCTCTT
This sequence comes from Taxus wallichiana var. yunnanensis, assembly GCA_018340775.1. Lineage (NCBI taxonomy): Eukaryota > Viridiplantae > Streptophyta > Pinopsida > Cupressales > Taxaceae > Taxus > Taxus wallichiana. The sequence continues at coordinate 535,235,891 of CM031242.1, read as the reverse complement.
ACCCCATGTTCACACTAAGGGGGCAAATGTTAGGAATATCTATGTTGTAGTGTGAACATAGAATATTATGTGAGTGATTATATTATCTAGGATAATATAATATGTGTTACAATAATTAATTATATTATTATAAATGTAATTATGAGTGGGTGAGTAAATATTGTTATGAGTTGTTGAGTAAACAACTAATTAACAATATTGGTTTTGTGAGAAAAAAATCTCACGTAAAATAACAATGAGTTGTGTGTGGAGATATTTATGGAGATTATCTCTCCTTAAATATAGAAGCGCCTCTCTATAGATATGGGTGTAATAATTCCTTTGTAAAGAAAGAAAGAAGAGTAATATTTCAAATTTAATTTATACAATTGTGATATAGTATTTTGAGTTAGTACCCTTAAACCGACATAAATTTTTATTGCATTGACAAAGTGAACCCTCCATATGGCTTAACATTTTTATGCAAAAACAATGTTATTATTAAGCTCTCGTTATTTTTTTGATATGGTCGGCTCAATTTAATCAATACTTAATTCATCATGTCCCACCTTTGTTCCATATATCAAGTGGAATGTTGATGAGGGGAAACCCTAATTAGTATCTTATTATCTAAAAAGAAACCCTACATCAAAACATAAAGGATAGATGAATTTTTCTAGATGTTGTTGTTGTGAATGCTTTGGTGAACATGTTTGCACAATGTTGAACCTTACATTTGGATAACAAACAAAACAAAATAATAGGAAAGCCCATTTACCCCATATTTTTCTATTTTTTTAGTGTTTGTGTTAGTTGTTAGTGCCCTGCAACTTACATACAAATTTATTGCAATGACTAATTCATCCCCCCATATGGCTTAACATTAATACAGACAATGTTATTCTTAAGCTCACTCCTATTTTTTATATAGTCATTTCATCATGCCCCACACTTGTTCCATACATCAATATGATTGTTGATGAGGGGAAACCCTATTCACTATCTTATTATCTACAAAGAAAACCTAAATGCTTTTAACCTTGTCACCTATTACATTTTTCCTCTTTTATATTTTGGCCCCTTTAAGAAAAAATTGCATTCACCTAAATAATGCAACCAAGAATGAGATGATACAGTGGAACACATTAAAAATTATTTAGATGTAGACAATCGAGTTGTGGAATAGGTGTGAGCCACACAAGAATTTAATTCTCGTAGTTTTTATTTCCAACTTCCCATTCATGTTTTTCATCTTAGCTAACATACTAAACGTTGTCCAACCAAAAAGTTAACACTTTAAAAGATAAAATAAATTAATAGCAAAGCCTCCTTTTCCATTTTCCCTTCCAAAATGTTCCATTGTGTTTAGTTGTGTATGACCAATTTTATGGTGCCATACAACTTAAGGGAAAGTTATTGACACTTATTGGGTGGCCCCTCCATATGCCTTACAATTAACACAATACACCACTATTCATAAGGTCGATGTTGCTTTCTATTTCGATGTCTCATGTTACTCATTACTTATTTCATCATGTCTCAGACATATTCCACATCTCAATACGAATTTTTATGAGGGGGAACCTTAATCACATTCTTGAAATCTAAAGAGAAACCATAATCATACATGGTCATGAAATTGACAACATAATGAACCCTCAATGCAAAATTGTAGTTTTTTTAACATATGTAGACTTTGAGATTAAACCAAAAAATGCAACTTCTCCTTTCAAGTATTCATTGACTACACCTTGCTTTCTAAGATATCTCCAAACTATATTTCCATGATGCCCTACACACCTAATCCCCTTTCTCTTTCAAACAATTGACATAAAATACACATAATACATTTGTTCCTCCTCATAAAAATATAGCTCCCACAAAATGGTCCCCCTCACCAATATTGTCCTCTTCCAATGCCTTCTACTCCCTCTAACCCCCTCTTCTACAACCCTCTTCCTCCTTTTATGTTTTGGTCCTTAAAACTCAACCTCATATTAGAATTCCCCTTCGAAGTTCACATCACACATTTCACGTGTGATTGCTAGTTTTAAGATGTACTAAACTATTATATCCGATTCAAGTAGTAAACGATATGTTTAAAGGTAAAGTATATGAAAATTTGTTTTAAATTAATAATACATTCTAATTACTATGTTTATTTGTAATTAAGTTTAAATTAAACTAGTATAAAAATTAATATAATTGAAATAGAAATAGGATTTTAAATTAGTAGAAATTTTGCTACAATTTGGAAGACAATCGTCAAGAAATAGATGATGAAAAATAGGTCTAGATAACAGGAAGCTCTTTTTAGTAAAGTGAACAAAGAACCTTGACCAGAAATTGTAGCATCATGATATAAGGGATACCAAATAAAATTTAGGAAAACATTCCCATTTATGAGGTTGCATACCCATTCCGTCTTCAAGGACATTCTCTTAAAAATACAAGTGTGGTTTTTAAGGAAAACCTCAAACACCCATAAAAAATAAATTGTACGTCATATAACAAAACTGAAAGAACCATTACTTGCATGTCAAATTCTTCTATATATTAGAAGTAGATATGTAGTAGAGGAATTAGTAATTAATTCCAAAATAGATTATTAATGTAGGAAAGGGACAAAATCGTTGATCCATGTAAGTACTTGTTGTCAAGTTTATGGGTGCAGAACTGTGGATATCTACCTTCAAGTATTTGTGCCTCAAAAATGAATATAACACCACTTCAAGGATGTTGAATAATGCATACATCTAACTTAAATACAATATAACTATTTTAGCTTCAACAACATCCTTCTCTATACCTTCAAGTGAGCAAAAGCATAATATGGGGGTGGCTCATGTCAACGATACATACAAATTGAATATAGTTCCATCAAATGAGATAAACGATACATACAAATTTAATATACTTCTATCTAAATGATAAGATAAATGGTAAGGAAGATATGAAAACTCAACATCAAATTAGGAGAGAGGTCCCACTAGTGGTTACCCCTAGGTTTGTGGGTTCACACAACCACAAGGGTGTCATGTAGAAAATTAAAAATTAATTTATTTGAAAGTTTAACAATTTTTTAATTTATATTTTTTTGTTTGGGATGTTGAAATAGAGGGAAAGTCACAATTTGAATTAATTCAAATAATATTTTTGAAATGCATATAAATATTTTTTTAGCTAATCGTTGAATATGGTGTAAATATGTTATACATTGGTGTACTAATTAATATATTGATGATGTTAGGTTGTGGAGCCTGTTTTCATGTGAGAAAGTGTTGAAGACTGTACACTAAGAGTATTGTACACTTTCCACATTTGTCTCGCTTAGGGATGTTTTTTTGGCCTTAAAACATGCCCGATATATCAGAAACATGATTTTCTCATATGGGCGGGATTTTTGACCCATAGGTTTATGAGACAGTTTTGGCCCATGGTTTTAATACCCATGGTTTTGTAAAATTACTTAAGCAGTTGTCTACTTATATGGTTTTATGCATATGATAGATTATAAGGTAACATTACATATGTGTTTTGAATTCGAGTGTGAATTTGCAAAGTTTGTTGAGCATAGCTCCAAACAGAGATATGGGTATTGTATTGATAGAGCGGTGGCTTGTAATAAAATCGAGCAAGTGATTCTTGGTGGATGTAGCCCAAATTGGGTGAACCACATTAAATACTGTCTCTTTTTGTTGTGTTATTTTATCCTGCACTTTTATTTGAGATCTATAATATTTTCTACATATTAGTTTCTACTGTTGCGATTACGTGAGGGATTATTCCACATATTTTATCCCTTATTTCCTAACAGATGACATGTCATGATGTGATTGGTTATTGTAAGGCAAAATTTTGACAATAGTATATAGTACTATGAAAATGTATTGGAGAGTATAAAATCAACTATAGAACATTGTTCATTCGAGGACTACATTTTAACTTTTGGTACACCAACAACCAAGGGTTAGATTTAACAAGCTACCTTTATCTGTCAAACAAATTTTCGGTGAAAATAATTTCCAATATCACCCTTTAAAATCATAAAACAATGTTATTTATACACTACTAATAAAGTGTATATATATATATATATATATATATATATATATATATATATACACACACATACAACTAATGGTACATTATTTCACATATACACTCACGGTCATTGGCCCATGCATGGTCATTGGCTCCTTTACCCTATTTAGTTTTTTTACCTATAAGTTTGAAAAAACTAAGACATGTAATAAATGAATTGTATAATTTATATAAATAAACAAAATTCTATCATAAAGGCAAATCCATTCAACTTTAATAAATTTAAAGATTTTTATGGCTTAAATGAAGGCTTTACATATAGATTAAAATAACACAACACCTAATTATATATGGTACAAATATAAATGTGAAAAATACAGGATATATTTAGCAATTATATATGTGGAATGTAATATGAGAATGTCAAAGGAATACATCAAAGAAATTAAAATTGAGGGAGATAAATATTGGAGGAGGGAAGGCAATGAAGAAGGATATTGAGGGTAAAGAATTTTAGGGGTGTGGAAAATGTTGGTGGGAACCTACGTGAAAATCCTCTTTCTTATGACCAGGACATATATATGATGGAGCATCTCAAGAATTTTTGTAATTGGCTGGAGTACATAGTTTGATGGCATTTGTGCCTAAATTATGGAGGAAAATATAGATCTAACAATGTTAAGTAAGTGAACAAACTAAACCAATGATCACCTTTAACTAAGTAGTTACGGGTAAGGGGTATCCATGCCATCAAAATCACCCAAGTAACGATCCTGGCGCGAACAGTATTACAATTATTTTAAATATTTTACAATTAAAATAAAAAAATGTTTACACTACTAGTCACATTTAGCCCCTACCAACCACTATGACATATCTCCCCTAAAATCTTGACTTTAACACCTTTCGAGGAAAATTTATATTTTCCAACATATGAATGATGTCGCGCATGCATACTTAACATAGATAGTGATTCCCATGTATGTATCTTCTTTTGATGCTAAACACATGATGAAAAGAAAATACTCATTTAGATGAAGCCTTAGAGGAAATGAACTAATTATCGTGAACCCTAACTTAAGGGGTTGTTAGAGCCACTTAACTATCATATTTTTAAAAAAATACCCTTTAATAAATCATGATTTTTTCAATATACATATTTTCTTTTGAGCATTAAAATTATATGGAAAGCGTCTTTTAAGGGATTTAAATTAAGTATTTTGAATACAAATAAATTTAAGGTGACCTATTACTTGGGACTAAAGTCACCATTTATGGACTGTCTATGTGTCACCATTTCATTGGTTAATGACTTGATGTGACTTGCTTTATTGGCTAGTTTATATTTAATTTTGAAAGTGACATGTGCTCACTTTAATTGAAATAACTAATGGTATGTTATTTCACATATGCACTCATAATCATTGGCCCATGCACGGTCATTAGCTCCTTTCCCCTATTTAGTTTGTTTACATATAAGTTTGAAAAAGCTAAGACATGTAATAAATGAATTGTATAATTTATGTAAATAAATAAAATGCTATCATAAAGGTAAATCCATTCAAATTTAATAAATTTAAAGAGTTTTATGGCTTAAATAAAGGCTTTACATATAGATAAAAATAACACAACACCTAATTATATATGGTACAAATATAAATGTGAAAACAATATAGGCTATTTTTAGCAATTATATATGTCGAATGTGATATGAGAGTATCAAAGGAATAAATCAAAGAAATTAAACTTGAGGGAGATAAATATTGGAGGAGGAAAGGTAATGAAGAAGGATATTGAGGGAGAAGAATTTCAAGGGTGTGGAAAATGTTGGTGGGAACCTATGTGAAAATCCTCTTTCTTATGACCCAGTCATATATGAAACACGGTCAAATGTTTGAATGAGAAAGGGGAGTGGTGTATAAGTCATTGAGGGAATATACTTTCAGAAAGAAAGGTGTGGTCGATGAATACTTCTAGGGGAAACATGCACACGTTTGAATCCTGAATTGTACATGTGTTAGACATAGAAACTCTATGTTTAGTAATCGTTGTGTCGTCGAGTTCATGCACGTTCACAATTAGAGGTTTTATTAAGAAATTAGGGTTTCCCCTTGTTAAGATTCCTAATGAAATTTCTCATCAATGACCACCGACACAAACCTCAACCTATCATTTCCTTGATTCATGTCAAGTAAAGTTTCTTGAGACTCACATTTGTATACACCTACTAGTGTAGTTATTTTTGAGGCATTTCCAAAAGAGGAAAAATTATTTTTAACATATACATGTTAGTAATTGATGAGCAATTAATGTCTACTCGTGTTATTTACATGACGTAATTTGTGCTTGAATGGGCCAAAAAGGGGAAATCAATAGGTTCCCAATGCGCACCATACAAAATGCAACAAATCTTTCACCAACCCATATAAATCGATGGACATATTTTCCTCTATTTTGTATTATTATAATTAGAAGCTGGGTACATGATTCACAACATTTCGATTATCGATTCATGAAATGAACAACGAATATATCTATAAATTCAACATGGAAAAATCTAGCCATGTATCATATATCACTTATACATTCATCGGGGAAAATTTTAGTGGTGAATATTCGTTAATTCACGAATATTCTAGATTTAAAAATTTGAAATTGGTGAATTTTTCGGGTATGAATAAGGACTGGGTCGCCAAAATGTTTTGGGTACAAGTTGATTTTAGGGTCGGTTTACCAAAGAGTTTCCACCAACAATCGTTATTATCATTAAACTTGCCCTTACGCGAAATTAAAATATGTCACATTCGCCTCATATATATATATTCTATTTATGTATTTATGATTCATTCATTATTCATAGTTCTAATTTTTAAACATCAAAATTTTGAACCTCTCATCTCATTCCTTAAAAATGTGATTACTAAATATTTCCTTTAGGCCTTTTGCTTTGAAAATCAAGGACTGGTCACGGAGAGGTGAGAATCAAGACGCATATATTTAATTTATACTTTTAATGTACTTTCAACATATTGTATGCTACATTGGTATCGAATGATAGCATATTGCATGGTGTCGATCGGTATTATATTGCATGCTATCGATCGATAGTATAAAGTATGCTACCGACGGGTAGCATGCAATATGTTTCCGATTGGTAACATCTTGCATGCTACCAATTGGTAGCATACTACATGCTATCGGCCGATAGCATCGCATGCTACCGCCCGGTAGCATGTTGCATGCTACTAGTCAAGTAGCATTCTACATGCTACCAACTGATAGTGTTCGAGAATGCTATCGGGCAAGTATCATATTGCATGCTACCGGTCGGTAGAATGTAATGTGATCTTCGACCAACAAAATCTTGCGTCTTTACCCAGTTAGTAGCATACTTCATACTACCGGTTGGTAGCATGCACTATGCTACCGACCTACATCATGCAATATTACTGTGCTCATATGCTTGAATTTACTATTTTTAGAATTGTTTAGATGTAAAATGGCTCCTTTGAACAAAAAAATAAAAGGTAGCATACAATTTTTTTCAACCCTACCAAAAAAATGAAGACCCAAGTTGCTTCCACTGCAAACATTAACACAGTACTAGTAAGTTATACAGATTAACATAACCTGTTTCCTCTATTTTGGTAGTTCAATTTAATTTTTAAAATATATTTGTGTGATCAAAACATTTTTCATTTTTCAAAAAGCGAAGCCCTTTTAGCTTCCATTAATATTATTCATAAAACCATAAACCCTCCTGAAACAATTATTTCAATAGATGAAGATTTTATTGACCCAGACATGCAGAGCTAGAAGATTGTCCCGAATGCATAATGAAATTAAGAAATGAATGTTCAAATGAAAATATTCCAGTAGAAGATGATAATGCCAAAAACCTTCAAAAAATAAGTTGGGTAGAAAGAAAAACATCGTGGACAATTGGAAGGTCATTTCAAGTAGATTGGGTGACAAAATACCCATTTATTGAAACTGTTCACCAAATAATGGTAGTGATACTCCCTAAGAATGTACATGTATTATTTGTACTTGAAATTTGGGCAAAGAACATAGAATGCAACTTAAATTGGACTCTATAGAGAAACATTGTGGAAAACTGTATTACACAGTCACCAACAATGATGGAAAAATAACGAAGACTCACAAATGGAAAACTGCAAATGAATGCATGCATGTTAGATATAAGGAGTATGACAATAAAATGAAATACAATCAAAAACTTTAGGAAAAAGGAGGAACCATAAATGTAAATTTTGGAAAAGCTGCAAATGAAAATTTGAAATCCAAAACCACCCAGTTTTCAACCATATTCTTTATTCTGAAAATGGGCAGACCAATTTCAAAATTTTCAGAATATAATTTTTTTTCAAGTTCAATGGTTTTCCAAACCTTCCAAATTCACATTGGTTAGAGAGAAGTTCCTAGGAGATGGTGAAATGTCTAGTGATGATTGAACAATAAAATCGAAAGAAAATGTCGGGAATGTAAAATTCATCCCCCTTTCAATTGATGAAGTTACGATTGTTGATAACAATTATAGGGTTTGCATGCATGTATATACATTCCAGAACCACATTAGAACACCTCATTTACAATCGGTTCATAAAATGAAAGAAAAATGTAATGCTGAAAATATTTTGAAATTGGTCATATCTAATTTGAAGGACATAAAAGAAATGGATAATTATTCTATAGCTATAAAGCTGATTTGTGTTGGTGCGGATGGTGCGTTAGTGATGCAAAGTCATAGAAATGGTCTACATGTGTTTCTTCAAACATTTTTTTCTCTTTACATGATACGTATTCATTGCATGGCTCATAGGATGAATCTTGCATATAGGATAGTAAGAACATTTGAATGTGTTGAGAAATTTGAAGAGCTTATTCGTGAAGTGCATGCCTATATTTCATGTAGTCTAAAAAGATATCTTGAGATTCATAATTTTTCACTTGGGGTCATAGATGGTAAGAAACTTCTTAAAGATGTTGATACTAGATGGATATCTATGTATGAGCCTGCACACAATTTTTTTGAGGAATATCAATCTTTAATTGGTTTTATGTATAAGAACCATAGGGAAGTTGGTAGGGAAAAATATTTACTTTACTACCTTACTGAATTTGAATCATTGTTAACACTTTGCGGGAATCTTCTAGTGTTGCATGAGATGAATTGCATAACAAATCTTGCACAAGAATGATCCATATATATAGCGGACTTCATCAGGTTCAGGAAAAGGGTGTGTCAAACTCTAGATATGTTATATATGTCCGATGAATGCTTCAAAAGACATTTATTCAGTCAACGACAAGCTACGATATATTTAAAGTACCCAAACTGTTACTTCATATTTAATATATGTGGTCATCTATGTATTTTTATTAACGGGAAGGAGATAAAAATGCATACATTTGAAAAATGAGTGGATATTGTTGGTTCAGAAAGTGAAAAAGTGTCTATTACATGTAATTCATATGGTGTTCTTATATCTGAAACAAGATTTTTTTTTAGAGAATCTCACAATGCCTATCTAGTGATATCAGAGATCATTTCAAAAAAGGAGAGCTTCTTGAGGCCATGACAGTTGTTAATTCTAACTTTTAAAATCCTATAGGAGGCGGAGCTTCAGATAATTCATTTAAAAGACACATGGGTGCTATAATTAAACATTTTGGACAATAAGTTGAATGTAATGGAATTCAGATTAATGGTATTCTTCAAAAGGAAACTCTTGCATTGCAATCAAATCAATTCGGATAGGTAATGAAGGAAAAATTTGATGAACTGAAAGATCCAACTAGAGAAGGGAACAATAACACTTCTATGGAAAAGGTTGTATCCTAGTTCAATCCTTCATGAAAGCATAAGTGAGTATTTCAGATTGTATGAACTATGTCAGACAATGATATTGGGATCAGTTGAAGATGAAAGATTTTTAGCACATTAACATTCATAAAATTAAAATATCGAGAACAAGCTTGATAAAAATCTTGAGACCTTCTTGAGATTGTACATTTCAAGATATGATGTGGATACCTTTCCTTCCGACCGGGTAATGGCTATATGGAATTCCCTTAAGGGATCAGAATATCTTGATACACGAAGGATTGAAATAGGATACAACCTTTTTATAGAAGTGTTATTGTTCCCTTCTTTGTTGGATCTTTCAATTCATCAAATTGTTCCTTCATTACTGTATGAATTGATTTGATTGTAATGCAAGATTTTCCTTTTGAATAATACCATTAATTTGAATTCCATTACATTCAACTTATTATCCAAAATGTTTAATTATAGCACCCATGTGTCTTTTAAATGAATTAGTTGAAGCTCCGCCTCCTATAGGATTTTAAAAGTTAGGATTGACAAGCTGTCATGGCCTCAAGAAGCTCTCCTTTTTGAAATGATCTCGATCTCACTAGATAGGCATTGTGAGATTCTCTAAAAAAATCTTGTTTTAGATATAAGAACACCATATGAATTATGTGTAACTAAAAATCAGGGATAATTTTAGCGGTGAATATTCGTAATATGGCGAAAATTTCATTTTAGGAAAATTTGAAAAGGTGAATTATTCGGAGTGGGTCGGTGTCCTGTTCACCTAAAATATATAGTATATTTTTGGGGGGTCGGCTTCGCCTTCATTTGAAAACATCTCCTATAAAAACCTAGCTGATTCGCCGGGTAGTATACCTCAAGTAGCTTAACAAATTACCAATACTGTGAAATTTGAACTCGCATACCCTTAAGCACCAGAGATTCAGATTACTGTTAGCCTGTGATTGTTGACGCGTGACAAATGCAGTGTTGATGCACGACAAGGGAATTGTTGATGTGCGACAACAACCGATCATCGACATGCGGCGACAGAGAAAGTGTTGACACGCGACTTGGGCAAAGAAGTTGACGCGTGACAAGGGTAGTGTTGATGCGCGACAGTATATTCAGACAGTGGACGTGCGACAGGAAATGGGTTGTTGACGCGTGACAAGTGCAGAGTTGACACGTGACAAAGACCTCAGACAGGGGATGCACGACAAGACCTCAGACACTAGACAAAGTCGCTACTTGGTTCTTTTGCTGACGCAGGACTCTTTTCAGAATAATGGAAGGTGTCAACTCAAAGAATACGAATAACCTAAAAGTAAGTAAGAAATCTCAGAAATCACTCTTCAAGTATTTTGGAAACTCTGCGGATACAGATATTGTAAATACCAATCATATAGATGCCACCACAAAGAATCGAATATTGATGTGTGTGGAAGGTATTATTGAGGTGGACATGCATTCGCACGCATGATCAAAGTCAAACAAATGAAACCTGATAATATGCAGATCTTGAAGATATTATTCTGTTGGGGTGCAACTAGAAGTGCAGCTAGATATCATAGATACAAACACTCAGTAAAATGGAAGACAGAAATAAAAATCAAACTCCGGTCCAAGAAAGAGGAAACCAGGTGATTGTGATATTGCTCAAAATTCTACTCAAAAAAGTAAAGCATTGAAAACGAACAAGAATATGTGGACCATTGGCAGGACATACAAGTTTGATTGGACAGCTAAATTTCTGTTTATTGAACCTGTACAATCATCTAATTATGAAGAAATCCCATCTGAATGTACATGTACAATATGTACGTGGAAATTGGGAAAGTAAAAAAATGCAATCGAACTGGACACTATAGAAAAACATTGTGGAAAACAATATTTAACTGTAACGGGGGTGGAAGGCCAGAAAATCAAAACACATAGGTGGAAAACTAAAAAAGAATGCATGCATGTTAGATACGCAGCGAAATATGAGGCAAAGCAGAAAAAACACAGACATCGGTTGGAAAAGGGAGGAACGATCACATCGCATATAGGTAAGATGAAAGAAACAAATCTACATGCAAAATTCATACAATTCTCTACTCTTTTTCAAATACTAAAAAAAGGAAGAGCGATTTCAGATTTCCTCGATTTCAAAGTTTTGTATCAATTTAACGGAATGCTGAATGTACCTCAGTCTCATTAGTCTGAAAGTAGTGGATGGGAAATGGAAAAATGCCTCTCAATGATAGAGAAGGAAGATTTGAAAGAGAATGTAAAAAGAGCAAACTTTATCTCTCTTTCAATTGATGAAGTGACAACAGTCGACAACACCGCATGGGTATTTATCCACATCTATACTTTAGAAAATCATATAATGACACCTCATCATTGGGTGTTATGAAAATGGTTGAAAATTGCAATGCTGAAAACCTATATAAAATAGTTGTTTCTCATTTGAAAGATGTTGCTGGAATGACTGATTATGAAATTGCTACAAAGTTGGTATGCATTGGAGCAGATGGTGCATCTATCATGCAGGGTCACCGAACATGGCTCTGTGTTAGATTACAAACAACATTGGCCCCATATATGCCACTAATTCACTTTGTATGGATCATGAGAATGAATTTAGCGTATAAAATGGTAAGCAACCACGAAAATGTTGCTAAATTAGAATACCTTATAAGATAAATTCATGCCTATATGTCAAGCAGCCCAAAGTGTTTTATCGAGTTCCAAAATTTTCAATTGGAATTACAGATGGCAAAAAACTTCTGAAGGATGTGGAGACTAGATGGATCTCTTTGTATGAACCTGCATGTAGAGTTCGTGAGGAGTATCCTTCATTGGTTGGTTTCATGCACAAATACCGTCATGAAGTTGATAGGGCAAGGGACTTGTTGTTCCGTTTAACTGATTTGGAGACATTGCTTACATTGGTTGGTATTCTTCCAATGTTAAAGGAGATCAATACACTGATGAAGCATGCACATGGCAGATTAATCTATATTGTGGATTTTATACGGATGAGAAAAATGGTATGTCAAAGTCTTGATATATTGTACTGTTCCCAGGATAGTTTTGATGCACCTGTTTTTGAAAATTGGAAAGATTTATTAGATCTTAAAAATCCTAACACCTTTTTGAGATTTAATATCCACGATCACCTCTGCATCACTGTTAATGGGAGGGAAATACCAATGCACATTTTGCAAAAACGTCAAGATATTACAGGATCGGAACGAGAAGATGTTCCCGTGACACGTAATTTGTTTGAGTCTGTTATAGTTGAAACAAGAATAAAGCTTAAAAAAATTTCAGAAACCTTGTCATCAGAAATTAGGGAACGTTTCTGTAAAGATAAAATTCTGGAAGCCATGGGTGTGATGAATCCTAATTTTTGGAATACTGAAGGTGGTCATGTGTAAACTTTGTCAGAAAGCATTTCCATAAATCAATGGGTACAATAATGGAACAATTTACAAAGATGTCAGAGCTCAAGGGTATGGAAATCAAAGGTATACTGAATGCCTATTTATTAAAGTTTCAGTCAACAAATTTTTCAACAACAATGAGGAACCAATATAAGAATTTAGATTAACCTTCTGAAAGTGGTGCTATTACAAGGCTGTGGCGAGGAATCTATCAAATTTCTATCTTACAAGAAGATATCAGTGAATATTTCAGATTATATGAGTTATGCCAAACAATGATTTTGGGGTCTGTGGAGGATGAAAGGGTTTTCAGTGCATTGTCATTTATAAAATCAAAATTGAGAAATAGGTTGGATAAAAATCTGGAAAGTTGCATGAGGTGTTATGTTTCTTGATACTCCATCGAAACCTTTCCGTTTGACAGAGAAATTGCGCACTGGAATTCCCTTTGCGAAAGAAGAGGTGTGAATAATACAGCTACAAGTACAAATATTCCCAACCTTGAGAGTGTAATTGGCTCTTCGTCACATTCTACAGAAGACAACATCGAGTTTGATGAAGCTATTGATAATGGATTGTTTCAACTTTAAATAGGTATCTTCTTTATCTATCTTTTATCTTTATCATTAAAGATGTTACAGGTCTATATACTAAAAATGTCAGGCAATTCACCCATCTATCTACTAATCCATTTCTCGTGTTGGGTTTTTTTAAAACACAGATCTAGCTCATTACCAGTGGCAGTGATGATTTCAACTTTAAGGAGGTATCTTTTTCCCCTTAATCTTATTGTTTGTTACTATTCATTTTTTTCAGCTCTGGTTATCATTAAAGATGTTACAGGTCTATGTATTTACATTTAGTTAAATACAATCTTTTTATTTTTTGAAAACGTGGGTTGACATCCGTCCGAGGAAGCTGTTACTTCTCGGGACTGACAATGTCAGGAAACTCACCCATCTATCTACTAATCCATTTTTTGTGTTGAATTTTTTTAAGACAAAGATCTAGCACATTACCGGTGATGATTTCAATTTTAAATAGGTATCTTCTTCAACATAATCTTATTGTTTGTTACTTTACATTTTTTCAGCTCTTGTTATCATTAAAGATGTTACAGGTCTAATTCTATATATTTACATTTATTTAAAGATATTGTTGGTCTCAGTTAGTTGTAAACCAAGTCAATGGTATATACCAGTGTCATAATGAAATAATTCAAAAGTATAAGTATCATGTGGACATAATTTTGACTACCTTTAACCGTTATGAGCTTCAAACCACCCCACGTTCTACTAACAAATTTACAGATACCATGGCCTACCTGGATTCTTAGATACCCACTTTTCTTGCCGACTCCAAAATATTTGTCACATACAAAGGTTACAATCAATTTCTTATTTATTTCAAGACGTCAAACTCATCAGAGAATTACACCTGACCTATGTGACCTTTGGTATAAGTAGTTTGCAGATTACCTTTCCCTTTCAATTATACCTCCTGGCCTTACTTGTAATGGGCAACACACCTTTCTCAAAAGTGTCTCTCGCTTTGTTATCATGGGTGGAATTCTTTATAAATATACTCATCCCACATAGACTTCCCACATCGACCAGTCTATCAAAACAACAACAAAAAAAGAAGGAAATGATAACTTTTTTTGTTATGGACTTGCCTATTTTGATCTTATGTCTCTTGCCAAGTAGGCATGCTATCTTACACCAGGTTACACTAAATACCAACCATTTTCACCCTAATTTCCTACCTTCTCAAGGGACTCGCCAAAAAAATGAAATTTCGTGATCATGTGACTTTCTTCACCCTTAGCATAATCAATCATGCAACACCTTCAGGGTCTTCTATTCATAATCCAATCTAAGGCATGGTGATCTCATTATGGTTCTTATCAATTAGGTGGATCTTTTGTCTCCTCTTACCATTCACCTTCTTCATTACTTATTGATTATCGTATACAATACTAGACCATTGATACCTACGTTTTACGTATTCCCCTTTCACCAAAATCAATCATGCCTAATTGATCTAAACTCAACCATACCTAAAATGACCTAAACCCAACCACAACTAAAATGACCTAAACCCAACTAGGCCTAAATGACATAGACTCAATCATGCCTAAAACATACCCACCCATTCCTCTACCTCATCTTATTTTTCCCTAGCTTATGGGAGAACTACATCGACCTGAGGCCCCTTTTCACCGGGGCTATGTAGGAAACATTCGAGAGGAATGGGCCCTTAGAGGTTAGCTCGACCACTCTTTACCCTAATCAATCTTCCCCCATTTCTCCATTTTACATTTTTACTATTAGTCAGTTTCCATTTTTTACACTACATGGAAAGTGACACAAACATACAATCAACCAACATACATACCTACCATTTTTTTTACAACATCTTACCATACACGTTCATCATCATTTATTTTTCCATGTTATCAATAACTTGAAAATTAAATTAAGACCAACACACTTAAACTCAACCATGCCTAACTGACATAGACTACACCATGCCTAACTAACCTAACTCAACCATGCCTAACTGACCTAACTCCACCATGCCTACATGACCTAGACTCCACCATGCCTAACTGACCTAACTACACCATGCCTACATGACCTAGACTCCACCATGCCTAACTGACCTAACTCCACCATGCCTCACTGACCTAACTCAATCATGCCTACATGACCTAGACTCCATCATGCCTAACTGACCTAACTCCACCATGCCTAATTCATCTAGTTTCCATCCATACACAAATAACAATGGAAATTAAAACACAAGTACATCATCTATATCATAAATCTCATCATCTATAACAATAAAAGTATTTGTATCAATACAAATATAGAGAATAATTATCTTAAAACAAGTTCAAAAGTCATTAATGTCATTATGATCATATCGTTACAAGTATAGAGAATAATTATCTTAAAACAAGTTCAAAAGTCTAGAGAAGAAGAATTACTGTGCTTGATGATAAATCTACGTCCACATTAAATTGATCATCGTCCATATATATCATATCATTATCGTCATTCATCGTCTTTCATCATCATCTATCATTAATTATCAATTATCATCATTCATCATCTACGTCCACATACAATTCATGACAATGCAAGTAAACAAGAAACATACATATAATTCATGATAATCACCATCTAATGCAATTAAAATTAAAGATTGTATATAAATCCATATAATTAAATTCAAATACCATAGTACATACTCAATAGTAGAAGTTTTCAAATTCAATATTTAAAGTTTCCTCAATAATAAAAGTTTCTAGTTTTCAAAACCCTCTTTTTCTTTATCCAATTCTACTCCTCTGCTCTCTTCCCCAACGGCTTCTTCCACTGTGGCTGTACCTCTTTCCCCAACACCAGAAATAACCCCTGAACTTATAAGATCTTCTCTGCAGCACTGTTCATTTTTAAAATTCTTTCTTCTTGATTTGTCACATCTCCATGCGACAGAAAATTTGGATCAGCAGTTGCTTTAGCTTTGAATAATATGTCAGGGTCGAAACCATGCTCTTTAATTATCCGCTTTAGTGTATTGTTTTGTTTGTTAACCAAAACAATATTTTGCTTCAAATTTTTTGTTGCGGATAAATTGTTCTTTGTTGTTTCCAAGTGAACTTGCAAAACCTTCGCCTGACTCTTCAAATTTTCATATTTCAACTGCACAAAAAGAGTAATGTCAATTCAAAATATTACTAAAAAATGAAAAATTCAAATTAACAAGAATGATTGTTTGAATGTAATAGTACTTACAACCGCTCTATCTCTTTCGACATTTGCGATTGCTACCAAATCCTTGTCCTTGGACCATTTGTTAAAATATGCCTGGGCCTCGGCACTAATATTTTCCAATTTGTTTAATGACTTATCTAAAATGTCGTCTTTATAGTTGTTGTTATACGTGATGTCCCACTTCTTACTTGGGTAAGTAAGGAATCCATCT
Organism: Taxus wallichiana var. yunnanensis; assembly: GCA_018340775.1. Taxonomy (NCBI): domain Eukaryota; kingdom Viridiplantae; phylum Streptophyta; class Pinopsida; order Cupressales; family Taxaceae; genus Taxus; species Taxus wallichiana. The sequence goes on along the minus strand of CM031242.1, from coordinate 535,218,602 downwards.
TCGCAGGTTGATTCTAGACTGCAGCGTATAAACTATCTCGTTGCCAATAATTTTCATAATGACTAATAATCTCATTGATAAGAACTTTAGCCATTCTCTCCCATTCTATAAGCTGATTGATATGAGGAAGAATAAACTCACTGACATGGGATTGACAATCATAACCAATTAAGTTCTCCAAAGGAAAAGGTGGCAACTGTTCACTATCTGAATCTGATGAAGACGATCTTATTGGAGAAGTATGGGGGCTTTCAGCAAGATCAACTGCTACTTGTTTCTGCCTTTGGGTGGGCTGATCCTGTTTGTGAAAAAATTAATCAAGATTTAGATAAATAAATTTAAATAGAAATGTAATTCAAAATTGTAAAGCATATTTAAATTGAAATTTGAAGTATACCTCCTGGCCTTGAATCATCTTGCGGGTATTGAAAAAAACCAGTTGGGTCATTGCTATCAATGCCCAAATAATCTTCATCTAAATTTATATTGTTCAAAACAGATATACCCGTTGCATTGGGCAAGCCACCAAGTGAGAGAGTTGGAATTCGAAAAGGAGGAGGCAATGTTTAGTGTCCCACTAGGGGTCGAGCAAAAGGCATGCGTTTACCAATGTTCTTTTCACTTGTTCCTCTCGGTTGGCATTTTAAAAATTATTTGCCGAGTGGGTGTCGGTCTTTGCAGGTTTGATCAGATCGACATGTCTTTAAAAAGTACAAGAAAAAAATGAAAAATAGGAAAACAATTCATAAAGTCAATTTTTTTGAAATGATCCTGTTTGTGAAAAAAATTAATCAAGATTTAGATAAATAAATTTAAATAGAAATGTAATTCAAAATTGTAAAGCATATTTAAATTGAAATTTGAAGTATACCTACCGGCCTTGAATCATCTCGCGGGTATTGAAAAAACTTGTTGGGTCATGCTTATCAATGCCCAAATAATCTTCATCTAAATTTATATTGTTCAAAAGCAGATATGCCGTTGCCAGACCGGTCAAGCCACCAAGTGAGAGAGTTGGAATTCGAAAGGAGGCAATGTTTAGTGTCCCACTAGGGTCCAGAGCAAAAGGCATGCATTTACCAATGTTATTTTTGTTCCTCTAGTTGGCATTTTAAAAATTATTGGTGAGTGGGTGTCGGTGCGCGGTTTGATCAGGATGACATGTGATGAAAAGTACAAGAAAAAAATGAAAAATAGGAAAACAATTCATAAAGTCAATTTTTTTGAAATGATCCTGTTTGTGAAAAAATTAATCAAGATTTAGATAAATAAATTTAAATAGAAATGTAATTCAAAATTGTAAAGCATATTTAAATTGAAATTTGAAGTATACCTGTTGGCCTTGAATCATCTCGCGAGTATTGAAAAAACCAGTTGGGTCATTGCTATCAATGCCCAAATAATCTTCATCTAAATTTATATTGTTCAAAATAGATATGCCCGTTGCACTGGTTAAGCCACCAAGTGAGAGAGTTGGAATTCGAAAGGAGGCAATGTTTAGTGTCCCACTAGGGGCCGGAGCAAAAGGCATGCGTTTACCAATGTTATTTTTCACTATTCCTCTGGTTGGCATTTTAAAAATTATTGGCTGAGTGGGTGTCGGTGCCGCGGTTTGATCAAGACCGACATGTCTTTGAAAAGTACAAGAAAAAAATGAAAAATAGGAAAACAATTCATAAAGTCAATTTTTTTGAAATGATCCTGTTTGTGAAAAAAATTAATCAAGATTTAGATAAATAAATTTAAATAAAAATGTAATTCAAAATTGTAAAGCATATTTAAATTGAAATTTGAAGTATACTACTTTGGCCTTGAATCATCTCTCGGGTATTGAAAAAACCAGTTGGGTCATTGCTATCAATGCCCAAATAATCTTCATCTAAATTTATATTGTTCAAAATAGATATGCCCGTTGCACTGGGCAAGCCACCAAGTGAGAGAGTTGGAATTCGAAAGGAGGAGGCAATGTTTAGTGTCCCACTAGGGGCCGGAGCAAAAGGCATGTGTTTACCAATGTTATTTTTCACTATTCCTCTGGTTGGCATTTTAAAAATTATTGGTTGAGTGGGTGTCGGTGCCGCGGTTTGATCAGGACTGACATGTGCTGAAAAGTACAAGAAAAAAATGAAAAATAGGAAAACAATTCATAAATTCAAATTTTTGAAATTAAACGTATCTTATCGAAAAGTTGTACCTTGTTGTCGAGGGGTTGTTTTTCTCGGTGCTACGGGTGGCCTTGTAGGAGTTGTACTTAGTGTCTGCTTTCGAGAAGATATGAATGCATGCGACTGTATGGAGTGAGTTGGGGAAGAAGGTTGAGTTTGTGAAACAGTGTATGTTCCAAAGTCCCTGCAATTCATCAATATTAAATGTTGTCAATTCATTTGGTTAAAATTTAAATTGAAAAATAAATATGCAACTTTGGAATTTGTAAATAATATATGAGAAGGTATTACTTCTCTGGCGTTTAACGAGTTCAAACTATTGAGGGTTTGGAGAGGAGTGAGCTTCCATTTCAGATTGGGAGTCCCCCGAAGCCTCAGTGTGTTGTTGGCCTCTTCCTCTCGATAACACCTTTTTTCGGGGAAGGGCTTCAATAAATCTTCTCTGCAAAACATTAAAATTTAAGTTTTAATAACTGTGCACTGTAATGTCGAAAATTGAAATACAATTACAAACTAAATAGTTTATACCTGTTGTTCTTCAAATGGAATTGACAACTTCATCAACTCCTCATCAGTGCAAGTAGGAATTTTTTTATCTTTTAAATTTAAAAGTGCCTCATAATAAAGGCCAAGGAGATAGTTTGTTGAATAAATGAAAGGTTTTTCTGAAAGTTTTGAATTTGTTAGGTCAGTTCTTATTTTTTTGGATAGATATGTGCACCAATCGAATTTTGAGAAAAACAAATTCAAGAGCAGGAAGGTGAAAACGAGAAAATGACCGGTTGAAGGGTATTTATAGGCTAAATCGGGTGTCAATGGCTTCAATTGACGTGCGTCAATGGTCTTAGTTGCGACGACGACAATAGTCTTTCTTTGACGCGGCGCCAATGTATCCAATTCGACGCGCATCATCAGAGCGAGACACGCGTCAATAGGATCCTGTTGACGCGTGTCAATAGGATCGTTGACATGCGCCAATAGAGCCGAGATGCGCGTCAATAGGAGCCAGTGACATGCGTCAATCAGGAGCGGTGATGCGCATCAATAGGATCAGTGACACGCGTCAATAGGATCCAATGACACGCGTCAATAGGATCCAGTGACACATGTCAATAGGAGCCAGTGACGCGTGTCAATAAGATCCAGTGACGCGCGTCAATAGGAGCCAGTGACGTGCGTCCAAGACCATTGATGTTCCATTGACGCGCGTCAGGAGTGATTATTGACGTCTTGTTGTCGCACGTCAATGATGGAGCCATGAAAAACCAGGCAAAATTTTTGTTTTGGAATACTGTCAAATTCGCCTTTCGCTGAAAATGGTTCCGGGGATATTCGCCAGGTATTTTCCACCTACAATTTTATAGAGGTGTCTTAAAATGAACCCTGCTAAAAATCTTTGCGAAAGAGTAGATAAAAGTCTTTGGCCAAAAAAATTCTTAAGATGAGTTTGCATTTGATCTAGCTAATATTGAAATTGAATAAAGAAAAATGTATGTACATTTTTATTATGCAAATAAAATTTCATCAAGAATCAATATTCAGATTATTATTATGGCTCTTTGTTATTTATGTTATATGTTTGTTCATTTTTAATAATATTTTCAATATTACAATGTGTTCACTGTTTAGATTTTCTCAATGTGGAATGTCATACTTATTGTTTTGTGTTTTTAAATTGAAAAATTCTAGTCCCATTTACTAGAGAATATCTAGTCTTATGCATGAATATAGTAAATATAAAAACAATATACAATTTTTCAGTGGCCAATATTTTTAGATAAGCTTAGTGTTCGTTCTTTGAAATATAAATGCTAATTGTAGTCAATTGAGTTCACAAAGTATTTGAAAATGATAATAGTAAGTAATGTACCATGTAATAATTATATAAAATGCAAATGAAAATAACAGTCACATTAAATAAAATGCCACAATCCACATTGATTTAAGTTTGAAACTTTAAATATTGTAATATAATTTCAAATAGTTTTAAAAACAGATTCTACAACAACAATTATAATTTCACAAAGTTTTTGTAACTTCATAGTTTACAGTTTTTAGATAATTTCTGTTTTTATTCTTTGCAATATAAATGGTACTTGTAGTTCATTGTTCTATCAACAAAGTATTTTAAAATGATAATATTAAGAAATTTACCACGTAATAAATATAACAAATACAATCGAGAATAACAATCACATTCAAAATTAGTTTGAATAGCAAAACAATCACAATATAACATTAGTAAAAGTAAAATTCCACAATCCACATTGATTAAAGTTTTAAACTTTCAATATTGTCATATAATCTGAAACAATTTTATAACAAGATTCAACACCAACAATTATAATTTCATAATGTTTTTGCAGATTCAAATTTCAACCTTGAGAAGATTCTTCTTTATGTGATTCTCCCTCCTGCACTAAAGAAATTTCTTTGATAAAGACAAATCTTGAACTAAATCCTTTCAGATCAGCTTCAAGATTTGAAAGAATCACTTTTTGTTGGTTTGTCACTTCACCAAAAAATAGTAAAGTTTGATCCTCTTTAGCTTCTTTAATAGTATCTTCAGATCCATTCCATTTTCCTTTATAGTTCTTCTCAAGGTATTATTCTGCTTGTTTAAAATAACAAGCTTCTCTTTCAATTCAATATCTCCATTTATACTTTTCCTTGCACTTTGTAAATGCAAATTAAGCACACTAGCCTCATTTTTCAAATTTGCGTACTTTGATTGCATTTCACAAGAGAAAAACTATTAGTAAAATTTCAAAAAATGAAGATAATATTACATTTCATAATACTTGAAAATTTAGTAAGACTTACCAATGCCTTATCTCGTTCCACATTCGCAATAACAATAAGGCCCTGTCTCTCAACCACATATTGTGGTACGCTTGTGCTTCTGCATTTAAATTCTCTACTTTGTTCAACATAATGTTCAAAACTTCATCATCATAATTACTGTCAAATGATAGAGAACCGGACACATCCCGATTCATCAAAATATCAATATTTCTTGGCTCATTCTCTTGTGAAAAACACAAAATATGTCTTTGATTGTGATTTTTGTATCGTGAATTTATTTCTTTTATCAGAAATTTTTCCCTAAATTCCCATAATTTCAATTCCTCAACCTCCTTCGAAATAATATCAATATTGGCTTTTGTGTTATCATCAAAAGAACACCAATTGGAAAAGTAGTTTTTGGTCATTAGATAAGACAACGCTAACGTGTAATCTTTGGAGATGGTTGGCTTGCCGCATGAATCATATATTGGGGATTGAATGTTCCATGCTTCTTTGAAGTGGGCTTTTAGTTTCAATCCCAATATACACATCATCCAAACTAATATTTTTCAACACTGAAACACCCGTCCACTAGTTAAATTTCCCAATGACAACGTTGGAAAATCAAAACCAAAATTAAGTGTGCCCTTGCTTATAATTTATTTGAGAGAAAATGAAATATTCTTTCTAGTGAACGTTGTCCTCATATTTCTTGGTGGGAATGGCGGAGGTGGCATCAACATTACAAAGCCCTGAGACATTGATTTGTAATTTTGTAAATAAATTGAAAAAATTCAAAATTGAAACATAATAGAATGAAAAATAAATACATTCACATAAGATAATAAAAAAATTGTTGAGAGGATTGTTGTTGTGGTGCAAATGAAGAAAGATTATGTTGATGTGGTGGTACTGGTTGTAGAGGAGTTCATTTGAAAAGACTAGTGTGTATGATCTAAAATATAATTAAGAATTAAATATCTATTAGACTATTGAATTTTATATCATCAAATATAAGTAGATAAATTAAAAAAGAGATTCAAACCACAGGGCAACAGCTAAGGTGTTGAAGATATTTCCACGTCTTGCGTTTGAGGCCGATGATATGATCATGTTCGGCTGGTAGTTTCTGTAGCAAAGCAATATAAATTGCAAGAAATTTTAAAACACATACAAGTTTTATATAATTAATTACATTTATTTTCAAAAATACCTGTGACTAATGCCTGTGGTATTCTGGATGCTTGAGTATGAGGGTTTAGGGAATTCCTCATCCTTTTAACAGTGGAGGGATGTCCTTATTTTTTGTTGATCGTCGTAAATAGTAACAAAATTTCTTGATCAGAAAGAAGTGACCTTTGATAAAGAACATCCCTTCATGATGCAGCCACAACTGTCACCTTCTGTTATAATTTAAAAGTAAACTGTTAATTCATTTAAAATATTAATTGTAAAAGATAAATATTACAATATGAAAAATTATAATTAAAAACCATCAAATAAAAATTGGGACTCACCTCTTTCTCTTCAATTATTAGTGTTAAATTCAAAGCCGGTAGATTTGAATGCCTTCTTTATCGAGGAAGGGTGCCACGTAAATTATAGAGAGACTCAAAATAGAAACTAAGAATAAATTTTGTTGAACTGATGGTGACATTCTCATTCAAATGAATATTTTCCAAATCAGCTATTATCCGGAGGATAAGTAGTTGCATCAATCAAATTTCTTCCCATTTAAGGTACAAACAATATGTGTTAAGGCCCACCAAGAAATATCAGTATATCGACCTTGTAAAATAATTCCGGGGCACAATGGCCTATAGAAATGGGTGATTGAAATCCTTCAGTTGAATCCATCTTTTTGAAGGATTTTGGGAAGCTGTAATTGTCAATAAAACAAAGAGAAGCATTTTTCAAAAAATTTGAAACATAAAATCTTTGTTAAACTGAAAAATAATGAAAATGTAATGTTGTAAAATAGAAATTAAAATTACAGGAAGTAGCAATGCAACTTGAATCAATAGAAAACTGAAAATTAGACTCCAAATACTTAGATTCTTCATCCGATAATACAACCTTCGTCATGAGAGGATCCACATCTTTGTGTGGTAGTCTTGTGAGACACTTAATGTCATCAAGTGACGCCCAAATGATTCTACATGGGATGGGAGTGTATAATGAAATGTGATAGTGGAAGTGTTGTAGTTGAGTAAAGTATTGTTAAGTGCTCAGTTTTCTATCTTAAATTGGGGCATATACAGTAGCCTTGTGAAACTTCTTGCTTCAATCCATTCTACAAAAATAGTAACATCCTCAGATATCTATGTAGTTGAGGAAATACCAGGATCTTGTAAAAAAACTTCTTCATATTTTTTTTTGAAGCAACTGGGCTCTTCGGCTCTCTAGATGTGTTCTTTCTTCTTGACATTTTTTCAAACTATTAGAAAATTCCTTCCCCTGGTTGTATGTTGGAGGTTATTTGGCATTCAAGTTTCTTTTGTTTTTCCTTGTATGCCCACAAACTTGAATTTCTTTGGCTTCTCTATTGGGTGGAGTGAAAATGACCACCTTTATGTATTTATAGGTGTGAAATTGACCACCGGTAGCATTAAATATGTTGTAGGCTAGTAGCATATAGAATGCTACCAGCCGTGCAGTATACAAAATATTGTCGGTTGGTAGCATTCGCATATGTCGATCGATAACATATGTATGCTACCAACCGACAACATGCAGAATGCTCTCGGCGGTAGCATCTTCAGATGTCTTTGCCGTTTAATAGCATTCTGTATGCTACAGGCCGATAGTATATAGAATGCCATCGACCAAGAAAGCATACCAATATAGAATGCTACCAATATTCACCAAATATTTTCTAAGAATTTTTTTGGAGGGACCCTTAAAATTTTCCCGACATTTACCTTGCAAGCCTAAAAATATTCTCACAATTTGTAGTGGACATGCTACGAGGAAATTTACTATAATTCAATTGATGGAAATGCATGGTATATGTTATGGCTCGAATATAAGGATCCACGCCACCTAAATGGTATCTTCAAGGCTTATTATGAAAGGTGAATTCTGAATAATACTCAAATATGTAAATGTGTGGAAGGGCTTAGGCCCAAAGACAATTGTGTGTGGACTTAAGGAGAATGGTTGAGTGGTTGTGTGTTGCATATACAATTACAATGTTCCACTATAAATAGCACCAAAGGTGACAATTTTATTAAATTGAGAGGCATTTCCTTTGTTGATGAATATTCACATCAATATTGCAAAGTAGTAACTTTGTAGGCATGTCAAGATGGGTGTTTGTCATACTACATTTTCTTAGCCATTGATATTAGTAGTATCGCCAAACAATTGTAACTCTAAAAGGGAAAATAAGGTACTAACTAGATTAGAATAACCAATATTAGATCGCTTTAGGCACTCGCAAGAGGATAACAATACATACACACATGGAAGAATAATGTTGTGCCATACTTTCAACATCCATGCAAAATCAATTTATGTTGTCCCACTATCCGACTAGTGTTAGACCAAACCACCCTTAATCTAGTTTGAAAATGACCTTATCATAATTTATAGGTTGGTTCATGAGAGGAAAATGGTTTTTTTGAATCTTAGGAATCTTGCTTTATTCATCCCCGCCACACGGGTGGTCATAGGGACTCCCCTTTAATGCTCATTCTCGCCAACCCAAAATCCAAAACATAAGAATTCATTTTGGAATCTAACAAATATGAATGGATTTGACAACATTCTTCCACTCCAGCCATGTTTTTGGGAACTTCTTGACCCCGAACACTTGGTCATTCAAGATTTTGTTGGGAATGGAGTCATAAATTAGAAACCATTGGTGTCCCTCCACATTATCGTCAACTATGTTACAACCTCTCGAAGATCTTTTAGTATTTTTAGCATAGAAATCAACATAAAATTACAAGAAGTGCAAAAGGATAAGGAATGTCATGATCTAAAATTGGAATGTCAATATTGTAGCCATAGTGCATATCCATCACACAACTTTGCAGTCAATATGAACCTCCATAAAAAGTGTCCGTCCTAGTAATCCTTGAGCTTGGCCTCCAACTCGCAACCCATTGGTGTATGTGACTTGCCTCATCATCACTCTACATCTTTTCCACCTCACATGGTGAATCATCTCACTAAGCAAGATCATAGGTCATTAGGTGTAATTAGGGTTCCATGTGTCATGCATGGGAGTTACATAACACTCCTATATATGTACCCTTTCTATTTGAGCTATGAGAATGAGTAGACCTATTCTTTCATGCTTGATTTTCCTTTGTGTATGAGTAGACATATTTGGAGCATTCACATCGCCATTAGACTATAACCTCTTTGATGTGCATGAGGTTCCATATTGATCCTTACAAAACAATTTCACATGGAATCGAGCATTATTTGGTAAATGTGCACTTGTTTATTCTGGTTGCTAAATACTTTTGTTTTAGTTTTCGTGCTTCTCATACAAGTTTTTGATCATTTTTAGGAATCTTGCTAACTAGTTTAATAGTTTGTGTTGGTTTTTTGGTTGTGCATGTGTAGTTTTCGGTGGTTTCTCTAGCAGATTTAGGTAGTTTGCAACTAGCTTTGGAGGAAGCTTTATCTTAGAGGTAGGTTCTGCAATTTTGGTTTTAACAGATATATTTTTCATTAAATGAAAAAAATTTATTAATTTTTTTTTGGTTTTATCCTTCCCTAGCCTCTACCCTGTTGTTTTGCATTTTCTATTTTACCCTTACTTCTTATTTCCTCATGCCACTATCTTTGAGCTCCCTGGAAAGTTGGGTTGTTTGCATGCATATGAGTTGCTATACATCAAGTTGAGCTTCTACATTATTTGTGAGCTGGGGTTTAACCCCTATGAGTTAGCTGTGTCGAGTTGGGTTAGTACGTGTTGGTTGCATTCGACTCAGGTTTTTCTTTGTTGCTGGCGAGCTAGGTTTTTACACGCTGGGTTGAGTTATATGCTAAGTCTTTTCCTACCTATCAAACCCTGTTGTGGTCGTTTAGATCCATTAACCTCTTTATGCTCATTTGTATCTCGCCCCCTTGTTTGTCCTAAGTTGGATCTTTCCCCTGTCTATGTTACGTTGGTTGGATCTTGGTTTGAATTACGATGAGTCATGGTGCTTGCTTTGCAGTATTTGTTTCCTACCCGATTTGTTTGACTACCCGGATCACCCCGCTATGTGATTTTTTCACACCGCCACCCGCTCGTGCTTTCTTTTACGTGCTACACCGATCAAACCCTTATATCAACATTACCTCCCCTCGAACCTAGTCTACCTCTCACTTAGTGTCATTTGTTTCCTTACTTGCGTTTAGCTCGTTGCTAGGTCATGTCTCCCACTCGATCTATTTAAGCCTCCTCGGGTCTATCATTGACTGAGTCACTTACTTTCTCGCTATTTATCTTATCCACTCTTAGGTGACTCGCTAAACTCCTTGGGTCTTGCACCTTGCATTGAGAACCTCAATGGCTCACCTATGTGCTTGCTTGACAGAGCTCCATGTGCATTCCTGGTGAGCCCTTCATAACATTGATGTGTCTTCCAAATTTCTCGCTCCTTCCTTTTTTAAACATAGTTAATTTTTTTATATATAAAGTGGTGGCATATTTTAAGGAGGTCTAATTATTAGGAGCTCTTTAACTTAATTTAAGGTGGTAAATTAAGCTTAACTAGGGATTATTTTTAATTAAGTGGTGCTAAATCTTAATTATTAAGGGTTTAATTAAATTTAGGATCCTAATTTAATTTAGGAGCTTTAATTATTAATTAGTGGATTATTTAATCACTTAATTAACGTTATGTTATTTGTATTTTTAACCTTTTTAGTTCTAAAATTATATTAATTAGGAAATTAAAGGTGCATAAAATAGTGTTAATAGACATTTTATTGCTAATTTGTTTGTGTAGCGTGTAACACCCTTCCAAGCATTTTTCCACCTTTTGGGAGCTTTTCCTATGTCTAAAAGGTCCTTGGACTTGTTTTGATCCCTTTTTTGAATTGTATCACCCTTGTTATGCTTACGGACTAGTGAGCACGTTTGCCATACTTTTTTGCGGCAAGGGGATTTTTGTTATGATGCGAGACATGTTTTCCACATATGACTGAATTTCTCTCCCCTTCTCTTAATTTTAGCTCATTTTGTGTTTTCTTACAATGAGAAAACTTTTATGATCACTACAACTTGATTGTGGTCTCCACACTTGCTCGTTATTAAACTGATTGCAAGGTGAGTGACTGACTGTTTCACGATGCACATTTACACTGATTCTAATCAACACACTAATTATAAAGTTTAACAAATAGGGGTGATTATATTATTATAGGGTGGTTTTTTTCTTATTTCTTTTTTGATTCCTTCTTTCTCTTTGTTTATGAGTATGCTCTTTCAATTCCTTTGCTCACGTCATTCAATTTTTTTGAATGGATACCAAAAATGGTAATGAAACTAAGGGGTAAAAATTTATTTTGCATCGCAATAGGAGCTGAGACTGAACCCGATGATGAGCCCAAAAAATCTAAGTGGATAAACCAATGTGATAAAGCCTTATGTCTTATCGATATGTCCATTTCTCCTGACTTTATCTTCCACATTGAGTCATATGAAACACCTAATGAAGTGTGGAAAATGTTAAACATCATGTTTAGGCAACAAGATGACATGAGTGCACATGAGTTGGAAAATGAACCACTATGATTAAATCCTAGTGAATTTGAAAACCTACATGCATTCTTCTCAAAGTTTGTCCACACTAGATTACTTATAAAGGAATGTAAATTGGAGAAGAAAGATTTCTAGTTGAGCTTGTCGATTATGTCTAAGTTAGGTCCTAAATTCTCTGTCTTCGTTTTAAATCTCCACACCATGAAATTTGCTTAGGGTAGTACTTGGAAAATTCCATCATTTGACAGTTTTTCATCCGACTCATTTGATAATAGGACAAACTCATTCAAACGGGAATTTTAAATCCAAATCACATGCCCTTGTAATAAGCACTAGTAAGGGAAAGAAAAATGAAAAGAATAAAGATAAAAAGGACCAACCTAAGAAGGAAACCATGACCAACCAATCCCAAAAAAAACCTAACACAAACATTTCTACTTCCAAGCCTAAAGTGAAGAAGGAAAAGTGTAAGTGTTCTGTTTAAAGAAGACCCGACCATGAAGAGCATCACTATATGAGAAAACAAATTGATCACCTGATTCATTTACTTGAGAAAAAAACATTGGTGTTCCCAAGTCTATCAAACACAATGTTTCAAAATATGAGTCTTTAATTGCAAAGGAGTCTAAATATGAGAATAAGAAAGGAAAGATCATTGTAGCTATACTTGCTCCTTTTTCAACATGGATTATTGATTTCGGTGCCTCACATGGATTCTTCACATGTTGAGTTATCCAACATCAAACCATGTGGCATGTCCTAAATCACGTTGGGTGATGACACTATAGTCTTAGTTTCAGTAGTGTATCGGTAGAGATGGACAATGGATCATTTAACTAAGTGTTCGGTGTTGCTAATATCTCTACCAATATCCTACCGATTTAAAAATCACTCACCTTGGTGAAGAAGTGTGAATGGAATTTGGTCCTAACTCGATGATTATTTGTGAGCTTCACTCCTACACTACTATGGCAAGAGAGGGAAAGGAAGATCACTTTTAAGGTTTTATACCTTCTCACACTTTACTTGATTCAACGCCCACTACCTTTCTCTCTCATAGAAATGAGGCTAGTAATTTATGACATGAGTGTCGCCATCTTAACTATCATTACCTTAAACAATTGAGCCAAAATGAAATGGTCAATAGGTTACCCCATGTCAAATTTTCTAAGGGTCTTTGTGAGGTTTTTTCCTTAGAAAGAACCCCGAAGGAATTTTCAAAAAAATAAAATATTGGAAAGCTACTCATCTTTTAGATCTTGTTCATAGTGAAATTTATGGTCCTTTTCCATCTCCTTCATTTACTAGATCTCTCTACATTCTTACTTTCATTGTTGACTTTTTTGCGTTACACTTGGGTGTAGTTTCTTAAGATAAGGTATATAGTTTTCGATAACTTTTGAGACTTTAAGGATATTCTTGAGAAACAAGTTGAAATTTTTATCAAGGTTATTCGAATAAAAAATGGAGGAGATTATGTGAGTAATAGGTTCAAATATTTTTGCACCTTGAAGGGATTTCTTTGTAGAAAATAATTTCTTACATCCCTTCACAAAATGGAGTTGCAAAAATAAATAATCAAACCCTTAAGGAGATGGCCAGTTGTATGGTTCACTCAAAATTCCTTCCTCCATAGTATTGTGATGAAGTAGTGAATTGTGCTTGCTACATTCAAAATCATGTTCCAAACAATGTCATACGAGGTATGACACAATTTGAAGCCTTATTTAGATACAAGCCCGATGTCGAACACTTTCACATATTCGAATCCAATGATATGCCCCAGATTCCCAAAAATAAATGTAAGGATTTTAAACCACATTCCAGACCTTGTATTTTTGTAGGGTATCTTGATAACATGAAGGGATATAGATTGTTGAAACCTACTACTCATCAACTTTATATTGAGATAAGTGTGAAATTTGATGATTCATCTTTGACTTCTACTTCTCTATCTTTTGAGTTTTTAATGCCCTCGATTCGATTCGAATCTTTGGATGATGATGTTGTTGATCATGCTCTTCCCCTACTTGATCCTCCTGCTCCTCCCAACCCTCTTGCTTTAGAGTCTTCCATTCGCGTAATGATGAGGAGGAATTTGTACCTTCTGACTCGAGTGAAGAATATATTGACTCCGATCTTGACTCAACTCCTGGTCCTTTTTGGGATAGGTAGAATTTTCAGAGTGATGGAGAGTAGATTAGAGATCCTTTGGATGAGAGACAGACTCATTCAAAGTTCACTGTACTCCCACTCATTATTTTTCTTTGCTTGACCCTTAGTATTTTTGGGAGGCTTCGGGATTCTGAGTGGGATTCTACCATGGATGAGGAGTATTCCTCACTCATGAAGAATGATACTTTGGATCTCACCCCTCTTTCAAAAGGAAGAAAAATTGTTTGATGTAAGTGGGTGTTCCAAAAAAAAAGTACGATCTTGATGGAAACGTAAAAATTTTAAAGTGCGACATGTAGCTAAGGGTTTCTCCTAGATAGTTAGGGTTGATTAATTAAAAAAATTTGCTCCATTTTTGAAGATGACTTCCATTTAATTGACCCTCACTCTTGATGCCGCAAATAGATGGGAAGTCCACTAGATGGATGTTAAGAGTGCCTTCCTTCATGTGGACATATAGGAAGAGATCTATATAGAAAAATAAGTTGATAATGAGAATCTCTTCCTCTATCATCGATTTTGTGAAGAGTTCCTTAGACAACAAGTTCTCCATGCCTAAATTAGGATTGCTTCATTACTTTCTTGGGATTCAAATTTTACAATTTGACTTGGGAAATGTGATTTCAAATCCTAAGTACTCCTTTGATTTTATAGCTCAGTTTCACATGTCTGATTTTAAGCCTTCTCCTACTCCTCTCCTTTCTATGGCTAAGTTCATTTATGATTGCTCTACTCCTATGGTTTATTCTACCTTTTATCGATAGTTAGTGGGGAGTTTGATTTACATGAATCACACTCATCTAGATATTTAATATGTTATTGGGATCGTGTCCAAATTTATGCAGGATCCCCATGAGTTACATTGGAGAGCAGTGAAGAGGATCCTTCACTATGTTTGTGACACTTATACAAATGACATTCACTATCTAGGAGGGACAAAGATTGATTTGGTTGGTTTTATTGACTTTGATTGGCGAGTGATATGGATCATTTGAAATATACCTCAGGATATAGTTTCTCTCTTGGTTTGGGTCATGTTAGTTTGTCTAGCAAGAAGCATAATGCAATTTCCATATCATTTACATAGGTAGAGTATAGAGGAGTAGTTAAAACTGTCATGGAATTTGTTTGGTTACTGAGAGAATATTGACAAATTTTGGTATTCACTTTCGACGTCCTATAGTCATCTAGTGTAACAACATGAGAACCATCTCTATTTTCCAAAATCTAGTTCAACATTAGTGGACAAAGCACATCAAGATCCATATGCATTTCATTCAGGAGATGATTCAAGAAGAAATTATCGACTTGTAGTATTATCACACTTCCGATCAAGTTACAAATATTTTCACCAAGCCCTTCTAATGCAAGAACATCATGAAGTTTCCATAGTAATTTCCATGGTTATGTCATGTTGGTTGTTGAGTTTTAGGATAGTCTAGGGGTTGAATGTCATTTCCCTCAAAATTGTGTGTTTAAAATTTCAAATGTGTGTGTTATAACGTCTAAAATAAGGCCTATTGTGTGTAAAGGCCAAAAATGTATTGAGATTAACTTGGATATCCATTTTCAATGTGGATCCAAGTCAATCCCATCATGTTAGGGAGGTTGAACTGATTTCTAAGTCTAAGTGATGGATGAAAGATTCTAGGTTATGGTTGAGATATACTAGGGAAGGTGCTTGAATATGTAAAATTTGGGATTTTTGATAGATTGATCAATAATCCTCAAGTTAGAGGTTGTACTTGTGCTTGATTGAAGGTGAGTAAACGATATCAAAGATTATAGTGATCAATTTTTCATGTTTTCTTGTATTATGTTGCATGTTTCTTCTACACAATAATGGCTTATAGCCCAGACATCGAGCTTGAAGTGTGCAGTCATCATCTGTAGCTTCACATACGAACCGTGAATGTTTGAATGGTTTGAAGGGACCTTGATAAGCTCATCCAATTTTTCTTAGGCCTTGACATGCTGTTTATATCATGTAGATCAAATTTTACCTCCACCGCCCTCGAACTAGGGCCTATCCATTCTTGAGAACCGTATGGTGGAATGGTCTGAAACTTTGGAATCTTCATGCAATTGACATCACCTCTCATTATCTAAAGTTTCAAGGACTAATGTTGCTAGTAGATATGGATTTCATGAGGATCCTTATCTTCTTACATAAACCATTGGAAATTAGGTAACAATCACATTTTTGTAGTGTTTGGAGTTGATACAAAGTTAGGTATAGATTAGGATGAACTTTTAGGTTCTATGCGGATCCCAAAAAGTTTTAAATTATTGAAACTCTCTCTGCGCAGGCTTTAAGTCATATTTTCTAATCATCAATCAAGATCATATTGGATGTAGGATAGTCAAGTAAGAAGGGGTTTGAAGCGTTTTAATGCATGTAAGAACCAACAGACTTGAGAATAGCTAGGAACTGGTCAAATTTATCTTTATGAAGGTAAAATAAGGTTGTATGACTCCCTTACATCCTATTACCTTCACTCAGCTCCCTAGAAGGCCTATTTCTTGACTATACCAAAGTTAGAAAAGTAGGATTTTACACAAATAACCCTAGCAATTATTGACATATGTTGTATAGTATCATGATGGGATATTTTCTCGGTAATGGAGGTGGTTTCAATTGTGTTCATAGTGTAATCATCATCTCGGTCCTTATAGGATAGGACTACAAGCTATTGGTGGGCCTATGAATCTAGTGAGGCCTAATGGCCAATCGTTCTTAGGTTACACCTTTTGCATTCATTAAGCTTAGGTGTGTTTGTTTTTGTTAAATGTGTGGAGTGCATGGGTTGTACTACAAGAGTGTGGTTGTATATAAAACAAGTAAGTGTGGTGTGTAAGATAAACTAGGTGTTGAGTGCAACGAGAAGGATGATCAACATTGAGCTAAAGAGTACTAAAAAGAACCAAGAAAGAAAGAAGAATAGAAAGCAAGAGAGAATTAGATATTGATACATCATTTTGGTATCAGAGCACAAGATTGTGTACAATCTAAAAGATACGAGACATAAGAAGATAATAGGTTTAAGAGAATGGCAGATAGAAGAGGAGTTAAAGGAGAAGGAGCAACTAGAGTAACCCAAACACAATTGTTGGAGGAATTAAGAAAATAGAACCAGCTGGTGGAAGAGGTAAGAAGTCTAAGAAAAATAATACAATAGATGGAGTTGTCTCAGAGAAGAGGCATTCATTATGTAGAAGAAAGTGATGAAGAACAACTAGAAGAGATTAATGTGGATATACCTCCCTAGAAGTAGTAGAAGATAGATTGATCAAGGCCATTGTAGGAGCCGGCCCAAGGTAAGGGTAGACGGTCTAGTGTAGGAAGGGAGTCTCAAGCCGAAGAGTTCATTGAATGTATAAACGCTATGGATAAGTATTTTGAGTAGGAAGGGATGTATAATGATAAGAAGGTGAAGTTTGCAGTGACAAGATTGAAGAGTCATGCTTCCCTATGGTGGGATGGAATACAGAAAGAGAGGATCAACAAAGGCAAGGAAAAGATTAAAGACTAGGATAGAATGGTGGCAAAGTTGAAGGCAAAGTTTTTACCCAAGGACTACCAGAAAAACTTGTTCAGGACACTCCAGAACCTGAGACAGAAGGACATGTCAGTAAAGGATTATACAGAGGAGTTTTATAGGTTGACCATAAGAGCAGGTCAAGTGGAAGATGATCTAGAGAAGGTGGCTAGGTATCTCAATGGACTGAAATTTTCAATCCAGGATGAAATCAGTATTTTTCTCGAAGTTGATGAAGCCTATCAATTAGCACTCAAACATGAAGAGAAGATTGCTAGAAAGATTGGCTCATTTCCTAGAGGAAGAGGTAGAGAATTTAGGGGAAGATTTCAACAGTCAAATGGAAGAAGAAAACTGTAGACTAGCCATGAAGAAGGAAGTAGTTCTCAAAGCACTAGAGGAGATTCATCACCAAGAGGAGGTTTCTCATTCAGAGGAAGAAGGCCATATCAAGGCTATCAAAGAGGAAGAGGAAGATTCTTGGGCAAATGTTATAGATGCAACAAGTATGCAGGGCATAGGTCTTATGAGTGTCTAGAGAACCCTTCAACTAGCCATGAGAGGGGTGTGCATGTTTCTCAAGCTGAAGAAGAAGTGGAAGAGTCTACAACATCAAAGCAGGAGGACATTCCAGAGGATGGTGAGTTACTCTTAATGAAGAGAATTTTGTTGAAGCCTAACAAGGAAGTTGCAGAACCACCACAGAGGAAGAATTTGTTTAGGACCAGGTGTAAGAGAAAAGGAAAGTGTTGTAAGGTGGTAATAGACAATGGCAATACTAACAATCTTATGTCAACTGAGATGGTGGAGAAGCTAGGCTTGAAGAAAGAGGCACATCCAACACCATATAAGGTTTCTTGGCTGCAAAAGGGGCATCAATTGTTGGTGAATGAGCAATGTAAGGTGGAATTTCATATTGGTTCATACAGAGATCAAGTTGTTTGTGATGTCATGCCCATGGATGTGTGCCACATCTTGCTTGGGAGACCTTGGCAATTTGACAACAAGGCTATACATGATGGAAGAAGAAACACCTATACTTTCATGAAGGATGGAGTGGAGAACACTCTCACACCATTGAAGGATGATCATGAAGAAGCATAATAGAGTTCCAAGGTGATTCTAATTGGAGGTAAAGAGTTCTTACATGAGACAAAGAAAGAAGAGGTAACTTTAGCTGTGATTACTAAGCCTAAGAACATAGTCACTAGCACTAAGTTGACTAATTTTCCTTTAGAGATTTAGGATATATTGAATGAGCACATTGACATTGTTGTGGATGATTTTCCAAATGAGCTACCACCATTAAGGAGCATCAACCATCATATTGATTTGATTCCAGGAGCAAGTTTTCCAAACAAAGTTGCTTATAGAATGACTCCAAAAGAGAATGAAGAGATCAAACAACAAGTGCAAGAATTGTTGGACAAAGGGCTGGTAAGAGAAATTTTAAGCCCATGTGTTTTCCTACAGTGCTGAGTCCTAAGAAGGATGGAACTTGGAGGATGTGTACAGACTCCAGAGCTATCAACAAGATAACCATCAGGTATAGATTTCCATTACCTAGAATGGATGATTTGCTTGATTGTTTGAGTGGAGCTGCATATTTTTCAAAGATAGACTTGAAAAGTGGATACCATCATATCAGAATTAGAGAAGGGGATGAGTGGAAGACAAATTTCAAGACTAATGATGGTTTTTTTGAATGGTTAGTCATGCCTTTTGGCTTAACCAATGCTCAAGCACTTTCATGAGGCTGATGAATGAAGTGCTCAAAGAATTCATAGGTAAGTTTTTTTATAGTATATTTAGATGAAATTTTGGTGTTTAGTCAAACAAAGGAGGATCATTTAAAGCATTTGAGAATGGTATTAAGAAAATTGCATGAAGTGAAACTGCTGATTAATGTGAAAAAGTGTAGCTTTCTAAAAACAAAGTTAGTGTACTTGGGTTTTGTTATTTCAAAAGAAGGTTTGTGTTAGAGTAGGTATTTACCTTAGCTCATGTTCACCTAGGTACTTTATTCACCTTTATTGTATTTATTCTCACCTACTTATGTATGTGGATATTTCTTTTATCTTATTTAGATATTAAGAGATATTATTTAGTTGTTAGGTATAGTTCTTTCCTTGATCTATGGTATTGACTAGATCCTTGATGACTAATTCTTTCCTAAATATATGGACTTGATTAGTTCTTTGATGACTAGTTCTTTCCTTGATTTATGGCTTGATCTGCAACCTTGACTATTTCTTAGATTTATATTCCTTGCCTATATAAGAAAGACTCATTCTCATTGTATTTCATTGAGTTCCATAATAATATATGATATTGACGCTTATCTGTTTGTAAATGTTTTATTAAAGTTATTATGGTGAATTACTTTCATCTTATTATGCGTGGTGCTTGATTAACATATGAGTTTTTCTTGGTATGATCTGGTTATCATTCCTTTTATGGTATTAGAGTAGGAGATTGTTGTTGACATCCATATGTAAGTTTCATTTTGTAATTTTTTTATATATTCATATATTTGGGATTTATCCGTATTTCAAACCCATTGAAAGCCTTAGTCCCTAGTCATATAAGGGATTAAAGTTTTTGATTCATACTAGTAGGTGCTTAACTCCAGTCCCATTTCATTTTATTTGTGTGGTGAAGACAAGATCATTTTATTTTGTTTTAGTGGCACCTAAAATAAATAGCAGAGAATAAAATTGTAAAACTTGTATCTTCTAATCGACAACTCAAATTTGAGTGCCATTTTTAAAAAAAAAGTGCTTGTTCCATTGGAACTATTTATTTTGAGAAACACACTATAATTATAAAGTTTCATTTTGTAACACACACTCAATTATAAAGTGCCAACATCTAGGGGTCTTGTTGCATTGTTTGGTTCTTGCATTTTTTGGTGATTTTTGAGAATGACATCTTTATCTACTTTTGCATTAGATCATGTTGAGCCATTAATAACACATAATTACCACACATGGAAACCAAGAATGGAAACAATAATTAAGCGTAAATGATTATGGGATTTAAATTATTTAGAACAACCAAAGTGTTCACTAGAGAATATGAGAAATTTCAGTACCAATGCAAATTTGATGAGTGTATGGGTTTGATAGGAACTTATGTAAGTGACAATATTTTGTTTCATTTGGAAAAATGTGACTCTCCTTTAAAAATATGGGAGAAATTGGAGGATTTATTTAGTAAGGTGGATCATATGAGATCCATGCAACTTGAAATTGAGATCACCTCTCTTAATCCGAAGATTTTCCAACAATTATATACTATCTTACTAAGTTCAAGAATTTGTTGACACAATTGAAGGGGAGTGGAAGAGATAAGAAAGATGAAGAGTGTGTTTACTTAATTCTATCCAAGTTGAGAGGACCATTCCAAATCTTTGCTTCTAAAATTTTTCTAGCATGGATGCCTTAGGTGACACATTCAAAATGCGACTTAAAAACATTTTGTGAAAGACTTACTAGGGAAGAATCTAAATTGTCTAACCTTGAGTCTTCCACCTCAAAAAAGGAATTAGTTGCATCTAATCCTAAGGGAAAGGGAAAATCAAAAAGTATATCCAAATCCACCCCTTCTCCATCTCAAAGTGCTCCTAAACCCAAAGAAAACAACTCTAAACCCAAGGAGTCTTCTAAATCTAAGAAAAATTATATCCTTTTATGCTCTTTTGTGGGGGTATTGGTCATGAAGAACATAGGTGTTATAAGAGAATGCAACCCTTAGAGGATGTAGTCAAGGAATTTTTTTGTCTCCACTCCACCTCCTTCTAATCATCACGGAAAAACACTTAATTTTGTTGGGAGACCTCGGTCACCACTTGCAGACAATGGGTTTTAAATTTTGGTGCTCCTCATCACATGACTTCTTCAAGGAGTCTTTTGTTTATCTAAGTTTGAGTTCTACTTCCAAAATTGAGGTTGGATATTTTTTCTTTCTTTCTGTTAAAGGAAAAGGTGACATACAACTTGATGGTGGAAATATCCAAGATACATTGTATGTTCCTAACATCACTACAAATTCACTTTCTATATATCAAATTTGTCATTCTAGTCAAGGAAAAACAATGACTTTTACACCACATGGGGCAGAAGTCAAAACTTTATTGGAGCCTCATTCACTTGTTGCTTAAGGTATCATTGATCATAGTTCTAAAATATATTACTTTGAGGGTTTTGATGACACTTCCTCTTTAGGGACATGATTGGTTTCTCATGCAGATTAAGAGAGTAAGCTTTGGCATGAATGATTTGGATATCTCAATTATATATATTTGAAGAAGTTGAGAACTCATGGTATGGTTTATTGTATTCCTAGATTTTATTTTTTCTCAAGGGATTTTGTCATGGTTGTGCATTAGGAAACAACACCAAGATCCATTTCTAAGAATTTTTCAAAGAGATCTTATTCACCACTTGAGCTTGTGCATAGTGACTTGATGGTTTTTCCTACCCCCTCTTTTAATGGAGCTAAGTATGCACTTACCTTTATTGATAATTTATCAAGGCATACTTGGGTTTATTTTATCAAGTAAAAAAGTTATGGTTTTTCTCACTTTAAAGACTTTAAGGCTTTGTTCGAGAAAAATATTCTAGTTGCATAAAGAACCTTTACACTAATAATGGGGGGGAGTACTTCAGCAATGAGTTTTTGAATTTTTGGCAACTCAAGGTATTATTCACCAGATTTTTATCCTCATACTCCACAATAGAATGGATTAGTAGAACAAAAGAATCAAAATTTGAAGGAAATGGCTAACTATATGATGCATTCTAGAGATTTACCTCTTATCTACTAGGTAGAAGCAATTAATTGTGCTAACTACATTCAGAATCGCACACCACATAGAGCACTTGAGAATTTGAATCCAAAGGAATCTTGGTCCAACACTAAGCCGATGTCTCATTTTTTTGAGTCTTTGGGAGCCATGTTTGGGCCTTTGTGCCAAAGAAGAAAAGGAAAGACTTGAATAAGAAGAACAAACCCTTGATCTTGGTAGGGTATTGTGAGGACATGAGAGCTTATCGAATTTTAGATCCTGATACTCATGAGGTTCTTTTTCAAACACGTGTTCAATTTGATGAGCACTTCACACCTCATGATTCTTCATCTTCTTCCATGCATACTTCTTCTTATTTATCTCATCTCAAGGATTATTTATTTGAGGAGGTTGATGAGGAGGTTATAGATGCTGTCGAGGATCCTATTCCCACTGATGTTGTCACTATGCCTAAGTGGGATTGTACTATAGTTTATGAGGAAACACCTTTCATATAGGATCTTCCACCCACTAGGCATCATCACGCACATTCTACGAGGTTACGGAATTTTGTGTCAACCAATTTCTAAGGATCCGTAGTCTTTTCAAAGGCTCGTGGAATACAATAGTGGAATGATGTGATGATAACTTAGAATTCTTCTTTGATGAAGAATCATACTTGGGATTTGGTATCTCTTCCTTAAGGAAAAATATGGTTAGGTGTAAGTGGGTATACCAAAACAAATGCTTTCGCTAATGGGTCCATTGAGAAGTATAAGGCTCATTTTTTTGCAAACATTTTTTCACAAGTTGAAGGTATTGATTACTATGAGACTTTTACACCCGTTGCCAAGATGGATTTTGTATGCCTTGTACTTGCTATTACTACATCAAAGGGGTGGCCCGTATACTAGATATATGTGAAGAGTGCCTTCTTACATGGATATTTACAAGAGGAATTATACATGGAGCAACTTGCTAGATTTGTTTAGGATTTTTCTCTTATTTGTAGACTTGAAGGTCTCTCTATGGTCTCAAACAAGCCCCTCGGGATTAGTATAAGAAGATGGATTATTTTCTTTTATCTACTGGTTTTATTCATTGCTAATATGATCCTACAATATATCTACAACGTGTTGGTGAGGATATTGTGATACTTGTATTATATGTTGATGGTGTTACTTACTTGACAAATCTTCTTTGCACATTCGAGTATTAAGAGGGATCTTTCTATATAGTTTGACATGACAGATCTTGGGTTATCACATTATTTCCTTGGATTAAAAATTTCTCAAATAGATTCGAGAGATTCATTTGATTCAGAAAAAGTAAACCCATGATCTTCTTCGATGCTTTGATATTTTTTGATTGTAAGCCAAGTACATCTCCTTTTCAGTCTAGGGTTACTCTTACTTCCACATGTACCACTCCACATTGCAATCCTACATTGTATAGGTAGTTTGTTGGAAGTCTCATGTACTTGACCCATACTTGCCCTGATATTTCACTTGTAGTAGGGCTTGTATCTTGGTTTGCACATTCTCCTCATACTAGTCACTAACAGGCTGCTAAAAGGATTTTGTGCTATTTTTAGGGCACTTCCCACTTTGGACTACACTACACTAGGGGTTCTAATCATTTGGTTGGATATACAGATTCATATTGGGAAGGTTCTATTGATGACAATAATTCCACTTGTTGGACCCTAAATATTAACTAAGTACCAAGAAGCACATGCGCAAGACTAGTGAATAGAAGTGTGCTCGGGAAAACCTCGCGGGAAAAAGGTTTAAGTGAAACCAGGGGCACGAGTGGGAGGCAAAACAATGGTGTAAAGGAATTATCCATATTTGGCATCATGGATTCACTTGAGGAAAAATGTGAGGACCCGACTAGGCATGATAAGTGGATAAGGTGCCATCCTAGAACCTTGGAGGCCAAGAAAAAGATATTCCGCATAGGGAATATTCCCATAAGCATCATTGCAGTTAGTGGAAGATTTAGAAAAGTGGATAAACATTCAACTATGGA
The DNA here is from genome assembly GCA_018340775.1 of Taxus wallichiana var. yunnanensis. NCBI lineage: Eukaryota > Viridiplantae > Streptophyta > Pinopsida > Cupressales > Taxaceae > Taxus > Taxus wallichiana. Next base: position 535,194,407 of record CM031242.1, on the reverse strand, counting down.
GGACCACATCGACACTTGGCACGTGATATTCTCATGATATAATTCATGGCAGTGGATTATAATCCTATTTAAAGGAGTGTTTAGGCTAGAAATAGGCATGGACAAGGTAGTGTGAAGGTGTTAGGGGTGCAAAAGTGTGAGAGAAGATGGGAGATAACAAAGTGCTACAAAAATGTTAGGTGATGCTAGGGTTTAGAATTCTTGATGCTAGAGGATTGTAAGGTATGTCATTAAGAACATGTATAGGTGCTTGGGTCTATAACAAGGGTTATAATGGGAAAAACATAGCTAGGATCTACGATCGGACCATTTTGGAGGACTGGATCCTGTTTATAGATGTATATGGTCTGAGATGACATTTTGGATGTAATGTGGCTATTAGAAACTCTTTTAAATCAATATACATGGATCTATTATGTACATCTTGTTTATGGGTGTAAACCCTCATGTTATTTGGCTTGTCATGACTTAGATATGGTTCCTTGTGCTTCATAAAATGTTTATTTACCTTTTTGATGCATTAATGTGTAGATATATCAGTTATTTTTTCATTTTAAGTTGATGCATGTACTTATGTTCTGAAAATAATCCTCCATTAATGGTGGAACTCTCTTGCAAATCTCACATAAAGGAGGAGCTTGGAACCCACGCGCACCTTGAGTGAGCACCCAATGCAGGCTTGTTGATAGGACGACACACTTGGGGTTAGAAAGAAGTATTGAGTGTATAAAGAAAATGAATGCATCTTGGTTCCATTGCATGGACCTCTTTTTAAGATGTTGTGAGAGATATGTGTAATGATGGAGTGCTTGACATTGGATAATGTTGAAGCATGGCTCAAAAACATGGAGGGTGAGTTTTCTCAGGGATTTAACATTGGACCTGAGTTTGATGCACGTAAATAGGTAGAGGATCAGTTGTATCATGAGTTATATGAGACCTTTTCTATTGTTTCCCAGTAGAGTTGTATGAATGGCTATCAAGATATACATCAAGGTCAAGCTAGTATTATATATCTCGTGTGTGGACCCAAAAAGAGTTTCAGAGGCTACATCATGCAGATTTGACTTGGACATGTATTGTTGATCACTTTGGTGAAAGGTATGATGATGAGTTATACCCTCAATCTGTACGCAATCTCTACGTATACTTGTCCAAATGTCATTCTTGAGTTTGAGTTCTTGAGGGAGCCAAGAGGATCATTCTTGCGGGCTATTCCTCTAGCTATAAAGATCCTGATTATTACCCTAATTTTGGAAGTATTTCCTATGGCCGGCTAAAATTACCTAAGTGATGGGCATAGAAGCTAGAGTGGAGGAAGCTGGTAGACCTTGCAGCTGAAAGAGAGAGAGAGAAGAGAGATGACTCAATTATAATGGAGCTCGGAAAAGGGAGTTGGTAAGAAAGTGAGATTACGGGAGCGATGGATCTATGGTGGAAAACATTGCGTGAAGGATTTGAGGTTTGTGTGGAGGATGTAGAACCTAAATAGTCTATGCCAACCCATCTCGGAAAGCATAGGAGAGAGACCCCCTTGGATTTTGGTGAGAGCTCATCACTTGGAGAAAGGAGAGCTGTAGGCACACATCTAATCCCACCAGTGACCAAACCACGGCACTTAGTTTCCAAAATCTAAAGATAAATATTATTAGCCTTGATTGGTATTGGTATTGGTAATCGATCAACACCTAGGAGGTATAATTTTTTATTTGGTACATCAATGACTGCACATTCATTTCCTATATTTGGAGGCATATTGTATGGCTCAAAATTTGGGAAAACTACAAGTGCACAAAGATTGTGTATCACGTTTGGGGGTAGTGCAAGAAACACATCGGGAGTGGTATAATATCACATATTATAGGAGCGTAGTTTAGCATGATGAAAGAGGGAAATGAAGTCTCACCACTTGGGAACCTTACTAGCTATGGGAGGTGGATCTAATGGGTCGGGAGGAGTAGAGGCTGGTGGGTCAAAAGGAACAAGTGCCAATGGATCTATTCAATCTGGTGATGGAGGTAACATGGGAGAGAATCAAGGTCTAGATCGGGTAGATAAGGGCCTCAACCACCTTAGTAAGTATTCTTTGAAATGTTTTTACATTTGCTGGATTATAAGGGTGTTGAGGATGCTTTCTGAGCATTTACACAAGTGTGAGTTTCTATGGAGTGCAAAGGGAATCACTTCCCTAGATTGCAAGGTAAGTTGATTTTTAACTACGTTATAAGGGCGTGCACATAGTTGGTACCAAAAGTATGACCCTCACTAGACAACAATGGATTATACCACGCTACGTAATGCCTTCTTAGCAAAATTCCATATTCTTGAGTTTGAACAAAAGAACATTAGCGCATTAAAGTAAATTCAAAAAGGTATGGCAGACAGTGTGTGGGAGTATGATGCATTCTTTAAGACTCTCTTGTAAAATACATCTTATGATATTCATCCTTCTCAGTATGCTCAATGGTTTGTTGGAGGATTGATAACACCTTTTAGGAGGGTGATTTCTTATAATACATTCACGAGATCCATGCGAGGCTTTAGAGGCTGCTCTACATGTTGAGGCTATTAGAAGCATGGATACCGACATTAGTCCATTTTTGGAGGCACTTATTTCTGCCATGGAAAAGAAACTAGAGAAAATATTTGCGAATTTGGCTCAAGAGACTCACAATGGCCTATGGTGCATGGATTGTGAGGTAGAAGGGAATACAAAGGATAGTTGTCCTTAGATATCGGTGCAAACCATGTCAATTAAGTGTGAAATTTTCCACAAAGATCATGATGTAAGTAGATGTCCGTCGTTGCGTGTGCAATCAGTAAAATGTGTCATGTTATTGCAAGATTTACACTTCTACTCATGACACCAAGGATTGTAGATTGATTGACCAAATACATGATGGCATTGATACTTGTGTGTGTAAAACTAGTGTTGCTAATAGTTCCAAGGATGATGGTCATCATTATGAAGGCGCACATATCGAGGAGCTCATGGAAGAGGATTTTGGGGAGGATTTAGAGGATGTAGCAATCATGGAGGAGGAAGGAGTGAATTTTCTCGTGGAACTTGTTATAATTATGGGTCTACAGAGCATTACAAGTGCAAATGTCCAAAATTGATGAAATTATCATGGTGCGAAAAGAAACACAAGTATGAATAATGCCCAGAGTTATATGAGCACATGAGCTAAAACTGAAGAAGGAAAAGGGCACGGGGATTGCAAGTGTGAAGTGCGTTGATCTAGATTGGATACCAAGGTTGGTGTAGAACCTTGAATTAGAACATGTCCTAGTGACCATGTGAGTTGAGGTTACATGAGTAAGGGATATTATTAAGTAAAGGCCTCTCATGTTGGTGTTAGCACACCGGTTGTACAGATAATATATCAGATCTAAGCATATATGCAAATAAAAGTGGATATTCTACCAAAAGAAATATACAAAACAAGAGACATAAATCAACACTATATTTAACGTGGTTCACCTAGTGTGGGCTATGTCCACCAAGAAACAAGCCAATCTATAATCCAAAGCTTTAACAAGATATACAATGAATATTTAAAATCTTCCACACCTCTCAGATGTACAGTACTTTCTTTCCCTCAAGCTTTTTGCTTCATCACCAAGAATTCTATCTCTCACCAACTTTTGCAATTTCTTTCTAATTCTTATTAATCATCTTCTTTCTTACTTCTAAACCCTAGATTTTATGCTTATATAGTCATTTACAGACTTAGGGCACTTAGCCATGCAATTACAATCAATAGAAATACTTTAATGTTAAAAATAGATCTAATTCTCGAGAAATAATTAAAACATCCTCGCACAGGTAATCGATGCCGAGTTAGCCCTAACCACTTCTGGTTCCTTCCTTGCTTGACCGATGTCAGTCATACCTAACCACTTCCGGTCCCTCCTTAATTGATGTCGGTTACTTTATTTTACAAAGTAAGTTTCCATTGCATGCTGGCCTGAAGTAATTGAGCTCCACAACTCAACAATCTCCCACTTGGAGATTAATTACGCACCATTCTGTACAACATCATTCTTGGATCCTTCCTTAGATTTGTTTCTCCCTCTTCAAGTCTCAAACTTAAAGACCAAAAGAAGTGGAGTGTAGCTCCAAATTCTCTTTTGTTAATGGTTTCGTTAGCATATATGCGGGGTTCTTGCTCATATGAATCTTTTCTAGATTCAATTTGTCCATCTGCAATACCTATCATATGAAGTGATACCTCAAATGAACGTGTTTTTTTCTCAAGTGAAACGCTGATTTATTTGCTAAATGAATTACACTTTTGGTATCATTTGAACAATTTACAATCACTTTCCTCCTTTCCAAACTCTTCCATGAACCTACTCATCCATATCATCTCTTTACTAGCCTCTATAGCTACAACATACTCTACCTTTGTAGTAGACAAAGTCACAACCTTCGCAATCTCAAAATCTAGCTAACTATCGTTCCACCTACGCTGAAAATATATCCAGTAGTGCTCCTTCTACCATATAGATCTCAGCCATATCCAAATCAACATAGCCACGTAATGAAATATCCGAACCTCCATAACATAACTGCATGATAGATGCCATTTTCAAATACTTGAGTATCTATTAGATTGCTTTCCAATTCTCTTTACCTGGATTAGACATATATCTACTCACAAATCCCACTACTTGTGCAATGTTTGGTCTTGTATAAACCATATCATACATGAGAATTCCAACTGCTAAAGCATATGGAACTTGTGTCATGTATTTGACCTCCTCATGTGATGAAGGACACTGATATTTTCTCAATTTGAAGTGTCTAGCCATAGGTGTACTAACAGGTTTTGCATTCTACATGTTGAACCTTTCTAACACCTTGTAGATATAATCCTCCTGAGACAAATACAATTTCTTATTTTTCCTGTCTCTATGTATTTGCATGCCAAGGATTCTTTTTGCAGCTCCTAAATCCTTCATAGAAAATGTGTGAGCTAGCTTTCTCTTAAGCTCACCAATGTCCTACATACTAGATCCTACAATAAGCATATCATCCACATACAGTAACAAAATAATATAGCTCCCATTTTCAAGATTCTTGAAATAAACACAATGGTCAGATTCACATCTCAATTAACCATACTCATACATAAAACTATCAAACCTCATATACCATTGCCTTGGAGCTATCTTGAGCCCCCATAGGCTCTTTTTCAACCTACACACTAGTTTATCCTTACCCTTGACTTCATACCCAAGCGGCCGCTGCATATAAATTTATTCATCCAAATCACCATAAAGGAAAGTTGAAAACGATAACCAGATGATGCTAATCAAAAACCATGATCAATAAGATGAAAGCAATTTGCTAGAATAACTTTACACAAAACCTTTGCAAAATGAACCTCATATACCATGAGCAGCAATATCATATATTATTATGGAACTCAATGAAATACAATGAGAATGGGCCTTGCTAATCAAAAACCATGATATAAGATGGCAATTTGCTAGGAATAACATATCATATATTATTATGGAACTCAATGAAATACAATGAGAATGGGTCGCTTATATAGGCAAGGAATAACAATCTAATCGGTATAGGTCGTAGAGCCATAAATCATGGAAAGAACTAGTCATCAAAGAACTAGTCAAGTCCATAGATTTATGAGAGAACTAGACATCAAGGATCTAGTCAATACCATAGATCTAGGAAAGAACTAGTCAATACCATAGATCAAGGAAAGAACTATACCTAACAACTAGATAATATCTCCTAATATCTAAATAAATAAAAGAAATATCCACACACAAGTGGGTGAGGATAAATACAATAAAGGTAAATAATGTACCTAGGTGAACATGAGCTAAGGTAAATACCTACTCTAACACCCCCCCTCAAGTGAAGCTAGGGGCCAAAATAGAAGTGGCATGTCCACAGTATGAGTCCCAACAACTAGGCCTGATGAGGTACTCATGTACAATATATCCATGAAGAAATATCAAACCAAAAGAAGGAAAGAATCCTGCTATAAGGAAAGAGAAAGAAGAAGAAGAAGGAAGATGTTCTCACGAACACCCCCAAGAACAACTTCCGAAACCCCAAGCATTCCACGCAACTCAAGGTAGCGAGGTGATGCAAAAGGCTTCGTAAAGATGTCTGCAACCTGCTGCTGAGTTGGAAGGTACTCCAAGCAAAGAACTCCATCCTGAATGTGCTTGCCAAATGAAGTGGATGTGTATCTCGATATGCTTGGTCCATTGGTGCTCAACTAGGTTATGAGAAATGTGAATTACACTTTGGTTGTCACACCAAAGTACAGTCGGTGAATCCTGTGGGAATCCAAACTCTATCAATAACTGGCGAAGCCAAAGAATCTGCTGACTCGTTGTAACTGCTGCCCTGTACTCTGCCTCTGAAGATGAAAGTGCAATAGCTTGTTGCTTTTTACACGCCCAAGCAACTGGAGAAGAACCAAGACAAAAAAGATAGCCAGAAGTGGAACGCCTATCATCAATAGAACCTGCCCAATCTGAATCTGTATACCCAACCAACTGAGTAGAGCCCCTAGTGTAGTGTAGGCCAAAGTGGGAAGTGCCATGCAAATAGTGCAAAATCCTTTTAGTAGCCTACCAGTGACTACTATGAGGAGAATGTGCAAACCGAGATACAAGCCCTACTACAAATGAAATATCAAGGTGAGTATGGGTCAAGTACATGAGACTCCCAACCAACTGCCTATACAATGTAGGATCACAAAGTGGTGTGGTACATGTGGATGTAAGAGTAACTCAGACTGAAAAGGAGATGGACTTGGCTTGCAATCAGCCATATCAAAGTGCCTAAGAAGATCATGGGTGTACTTTTGCTGACTCAAATGAATCCTTGAATCTATCTGAGAAATCTACAAACCAAGGAAATAATGCAATAGCCCAAGATCTGTCATGTCAAACTGTGTAGAAAGAGCCCTCTGAATACTCTGAATGTGGGAAGAAGAGCTTAGTAAGTAACAGATCATCAACATACAAGACAAGTATCACAATATCCTCACCGACATGCTGGAGATACATTGTATGATCGAGTGGCAATGAACAAAACCTAGTAGATAGAAGAAAACAATCCATCTTCTCATACCAAGCCCGAGGGGCTTGTTTGAGACCGTAGAGAGACCTTTGAGCCGACAAACAAGAGAAGAATCCTGAACAAATCCAGCCGGCTGCTCCATATATATTTCCTCTTGTAGATCTCCATGTAAGAAGGCACTCTTCACGTCCATCTGGTATACGGGCCACCCCTGTGATGCAGCAATAACAAGTACAAGGTGTACATAATCCATCTTGGCAATGGGTGCAAAAGTCTTAGAGTAATCAATACCTTCGACTTGTGAAAAACCCTTTGCAACAAGACGAGCCTTATACTTGTCAATGGACCCATCAGCTACGTATTTGGTTTGGTATACCCACTTACACCTAACCATATTTCTTCCTTTAGGAAGAGATACCAAATCCCAAGTATGATTCTTCATCAAAGAAGAATACTCAGCTATCATCGCATCATCCCACTCCTGTATCCCATGAGCCTTTGAAAAAGACTGTGGATCCTCATAAACTGCCTGACACAAAAGTCCAGAACCTATAGAATGTGTGTGATGATGCCTAGTGGGTGGAAGATCCTCTATGAAAGGTGTTGCCTAAACGTAGTATGAGCCCACTTAGGCATAGTGACAACATCAAGTGGGAATAGGATCCTCAATGGCATCTATAACCTCCTCATCAATCTCCTCAAAGAAAGGATCCTCAAGATGAGATGAAGAAGAAGAAGGAATGGAAGAAGATGAAGAATCATGAGGAGTGAAACGCTCATCAAACTGAACATGTGTTCAAAAAATAACATCATGTGTATCAGGATCTAAAAGACGATAAGCTCTCATGTCCTCACAATACCCTACAAAGATCAAGGGTTTACTCTTCTTATCCAAAGCTTTCCTTTTCTTCTTTGGCACAAAGGCCCAAGCATGGCTCCCAAAGACTCGAAAAAATGAGACATCTGGCTTAGTGTTGGACCAAGCTTCCTCTGGAGTCAAATGCTCAAGTGCTCTGTGTGGTGTGTGATTCTAAATATAGTTAGCACAATTAACTGCTTCTGCCCAATAGATAGGAGGTATATCTCTAGAATGCATCATACAATTAGCCATTTCCTTCAAAGTTCTATTCTTCCTTTTTGCTAATCCATTCTGTTGTGGAGTATGAGGAACAAAATGTTGGTGAATAATGCCTTGAGTTGCCAAAAATTTAGAAAACTCATTGCTGAAGTACTCCCCCCATTATCAGTGTGAAGGTTCTTTATGCTACTAGAAGATTGTTTCTCGACCAAAGCCTTGAAGACTTTAAAGTGTGAAAAACATCACTTTTGTACTTGAGAAAATAAACCCAAGTACGCCTCGAGAAATTATCAATAAATGTAAGTGCATACTTAGCTCCATTGAAAGATGGGGTAGGAAAAACCATCAAGTCACTATGCACAAGCTCAAGTGGTGAAGAAGCTCTCTTAGACAAATTCTTAGGAAAAGGATCTTGGTGTTGTTTCCTAATGCACAACCATGACAAACTCCCTCAAGACAAGAAACTCTAGGAAGACCATCTACCATACCATGAGTGCTCAACTCCTTCAAATATCTGTAATTGAGATGTCCAAATCTTTCATGCCAAAGCTTACTCTCTAAATCTGAATGAGAAACCAATCCTGTCCCTATAGAAGAAGTGTCATCAAAACCCTCAAAGTGATATAGTCTTGAACTATGATCAACAATACCCTGAGCAACAAGTGAATAAGGCTCCAACAAAGTTCTTACTTCTACCCCATGTGGTGTAAAAGTCACTGTTTTTCCTTGACTAGAATGACAAATTTGATATACATAAAGCAAATTTGTAGTGATGTTAGGAACATATAGTGCATCTTGGATATTGCCACCATCAAGTTGTATATCACCTTTTCCTCAACAAAAGAAAGGAAGAATCTCCAACCTCAATTTTGGAAGTAGAACTCAAACCTAGAGAAACAAAAGACTCCTCGAAGAAGTCATGTGATGAGAAGCACTATAATCTATAACCCAATTGTCTGCAAGTGGTGATTGAGATCTTCCAACAACATTAAGTGCTTTTCCATGCTGATTAGAAGGAGGTGGAGTGGAGATAGAAATTTTGTGTTTCTTGATTGCATCCTCTAAGGCTTGCATTCGCTTATAACACCTATTTTCTTCATGATTACTACCCCCACAAAAAGAGCATGAATGGCTAGACTTATTCTTGGATTTAGAAGACTCCTTGGGTTTTGAGTTGTTTTCTTTGGGTTTAGGAGCATTTTGAGATGGAGAAGGTGTGGATTTGGTTTTACTATTTGGTTTTCCCTTGCCCTTAGGATTAGATGCAACTAATGCCTTTTGAGAGGTGGAAGACTCAAGGTGAGATAATTTGGATTCTTCCCTAGTAAGTCTTTCACAAAATGTTTCTAAGTTAGGCATTTTGAAGGTGTCACCTAAGGCATCCATGCTAGAGAAAAAGGTAGAAGCAAAAATTTGGAATGGTCCTCTCAACTTGGATAGAATCAAGTAAACACACTCTTCATCTTTCTTATCTCTTCCACTCCCCTTCAACTATGTGTCAACAAATGCTTGAACTTGGTAAGATAGTCTATAATTGTTGGAAAATCTTCAGGATTAAGAGAGGTGATCTCAATTTCAAGTTGCATGGCTCTCATATGATCCACCTTACCAAATAAATCCTCCAATTTCTCCCATATTTTGAAAGGAGAGTCACACTTTTCCAAATGAAATAAAAGACTGTCACTTACATAAGTTCCTATCAAACCCATACACTCATCAAATTTGCACTGGTACTGAAATTTCTCATATTCTCTAGTGAACACTGGTTGTTCTTTAGAAGTTAAAGCCCATAATCCTTTCCACTTAATTATTGTTTCCATTCTTGGTTTCCATGTGTGGTAATTATGTGTTGTTAATGGCTCAACATGATCTAATGTAGAAGTAGATAGATGCCATCTAAAAAAAATCACCAAAAGAAATGGAAGAACCAAGTAATGCAACAAGACCCCCAAACAATGCAACAAGAGCCCCCCATTTTGGCACTTTATAATGAGTGTGTGTTACAATATGGCACTTTATAATTATAGTGCGATTCTCAAAATAAATATTTCCAATGGAAAGAGCATAAAAACTATGCACTTTTGCAAAAAAATGGCACTCAAAACCGAGTTACCGATCAAAAGATACAAGTTTTCAATATTATGCTCTACTATTTATTTTAGTTTCCACTAAAATAGAATAAAATGCTCTTGCCTTCACCACACAAATAAAATGAAAGGGGGCTAGAGTTAAGCACCTACTAGTAGGAATCACAAGCTTTAAGCCCTCATATGACCATACCATATGACCAGGGGCTAAGGATTTCAATGGGGTGTGCAACTTACTATTTTGGGGTGTGTATTCGGATTTTTTGAAAGTGACATTCGCCACCCAAAATAGTAGTCTGCATGGATTTTCCCAAAATAGTAAAAAGTGCGCGTCATCCGTAGACCCCTGCCAAAAGAGGAAAGAAACATCTTTCCAAAAAAAGACCTCCTACGCGCAAACCGAAAAAAATTCTATGCTACAAAAAAAAAAAAACTAGATCGGATCTCTAGAAACCCAACAAAACCTAGAAATTTTTTTCTTGATTTCCTTTTCCGTATGACGTGAATCCCGAGGCGAATCCATGTTTCATGCACAAAAAAACAAAAAAAATGACTACCTCCCGAAATGGTCAAGTTTACAGTTGATCTTAGGGTTTTGCCACCTTCCGGATCCAATGGAAGCCTCTGTTTTGCATAAAAATGCACGTAGCAACAAAATACGAGAAAATCTTGAAATATATGAATATATAAAAATTTATTTGTAAAATAAAACTTACAGATGAATGTCAATAGCAATCTCCTGCTCTGATACCATAAAAGGAACGATAACCAGATCATACCAAGCCAAGAACACAGATGCTAATCAAACACCATGATCAATAAGATGAAAGCAATTCACCATAATAACTTTACACAAAACCTTTGCAAACAAATGAGCAACAATATCATATATTATTATGGAACTCAATGAAATACAATGAGAATGGGCCTTGCTTATATAGGCAAGGAATAACAATCTAAGAACCAGTCAAGGTCGTAGATCAAGCCATAAATCATGGAAAGAACTAGTCATCAAAGAACTAGTCAAGTCCATAGATTTATGAGAGAACTAGACATTAAGGATCTAGTCAATACCATAGATCTAGAAAAGAACTAGTCAATACCATAGATCAAGGAAAGAACTATACCTAACAACTAGATAATATCTCCTAATATCTAAATAAATAAAAAGAAATATCCACACACATAAGTGGGTGAGGATAAATACAATAAAGGTAAATAATGTACCTAGTGAACATGAACTAAGGTAAACTAAATGTAAATCTACTACGTAACTAAATTCAATACGATACAAATAGAAGTCATATTAACAACAGGAGAAAATATTTCACCAAAGTCAATACCTTTCGTGTAAATCCCTTTACTACAATTCTTTCCTTGTACCTTTTATGTCCACCCTCCTCTTCCTTAATTTTGTAAACCCTTTTGTTACGCAATGTTCTCTTACATCTTGGTAACTTAACCAAATCCCAAGTCTGGTTCTATTCCAAGGAGTCCATCTCCTCATCCATGCCATGCTCCCACTGAATGTGAGTCTTATCTGCATTACTTCTTCAAAGCTCTTAGGTTCACCACTATCAGTCAATCTTAAACAAATTAGAGAAGGTGTAAATTTTTCTGGAAGTTTACTTACCCTTTGTGATCTTCTCACAGGATTTTGGGGTACCGAAGGCTCAATATGGAGCTCTTGGAAATTCCTTTCCAAATCCGATAGTGACCAACGCCGGTCATCTCTAACCGACATTGATTCTACTAACCGATGCCAGTTTGGATCCTCTATAGCCGATACCGGTTTTTCGATCGGCGTCGGTCGGGAGTCGGCCGACACATGTTCTTGTGTCACACCTGTCACTAATTATTTTAAATCCAAGACTTCATTTTCATCCAAAACTTCTCAACCGGTTCATCCTTGGGTACCAAAATTTGATCCCTGTACATTCTCTTTTCATTCCATTCAACATCATGACTCCTAATAATTTTAGAATTCTCTAAATCCCAAAAACAAAAACCAAAATCACCAGATCCATAACCAATGAAAGTACATCTCTTGGATTTTGCATCCAAATTTTCCTATTTTCCTTATCAACATGCACAAAATCTTCTAAACCAAAAACTTTAAGAAAAGAAAGATCTACTTATTTTACGGTGAAAGCTTCCTCTGGTATTCCTCCATCTAGTGGACTTGAAGGCCCACGGTGAATCAAATAAAGCGATGTATCACTTTCTCTTGAATCTAAAACCCATGATTCAATTCTATTATTTAAAAAAATAATAAGAACATCTTGCATTACCTACGATGTATCGAGATTTGCTTCTTTACCTTTGTCTGGTTGTTGGTTCTCTTTGTTCTTTGACCAACAATATTTCTTTTCATGTCCTTTCTTTTCACATTTCCAACAACCAATTCCCTTACTTACGGATTTAGATTTGTTATCTCTTAACTTTGATTTCTCATTACTCTTACTCTTGGATCTCTCCTTCTACTTGCCCCTACTTTCTACATTCAAAGCATTCCAAGATGATGATTCCTCCGTACTCTTCCTATGGATTTATTCATTCAATATTATACTAACCACATCATTAAACTTTGAAATATTATTAGCAGATGTTGTATTACTAACAACCATTACCAAGTTGTCCCAACTATCACGCAAAGAACTTAAGAATACAAGTGTTTTTACTTCATCATCAAAAGGTATATCAACCGATTTTAATTTATTTACAATAGATTTGAAATCATTCAAATGAATAGATGCAGATTCACCTTCATGCATATTATAACTAAATAGAATATTCATCAAATAAAATTTATTTGAAACACTAGGTTTTTCATATAAATTAGCAAGAGATTTCATTAACCCTAACGTAGAAGTCACTTATGTAATATTGGAAGCCACAAATACTATTAGGCTCAATCTTATAGATCCCAAAGCCATTTTGTCAAGAATATTCCATTCTTCATAAGTCATCTTTGTAGGTCTAGAATTCTCATCCAATGATAAGTACAAATCTCTTTGATACATATAATCCTCAATCTGCATCTTCCATAATTGATAATTTCGGTCATCAAATTTCTCTACGTTATATTTATTATCTTCTATCATTGTTGTAGCTCCCAATCAATCAGAAAACCCTATGTGAGTAAATATTTCAACACACAAAACCCTCAAACAAAGCTTTGATACTAGTTGTTGGGGTTAGCACACCGGTTGTACACACAATATATCAGATCTAAGCATACATGCAAATAAAAGTGAATATTCTACTAGAAGAAATATACAAAATAAGAGATATAAATTAACACCAGATTTAATGTGGTTCACCCAATGAGCTACGTCCACAAAGAAATAAGCCAATATATTATTCAAAGCTTTGAAAAGATATACTATGAATATTTACAATCTTCCACACCTCTCAAATGTACAGTACTTTCTTTCCGTCAAGCTTTTTGCTTCATCACCAAGAATTGTCTCTCTAACTAACTTTTGCAAGTTCTTTGAATTATTGTTAATTATCTTCTTTCTTAATTCTAAACCCTATATTTTATGCTTATATAGTCATTTATAGACTTAGGGAACTTAGCCATGCAATTACAATCAATAGAAATAATTTAATGCTAAAAATAGATCTAATTCCCGAGAGTTAACTAAAACATCCTCGTGCGAGGTAACCGTCTTTGGTTATCCCTAAGCTGCTACCGGTTCCTTCCTTGCTTGACTGATGCAGTCATACGACCACCTGTCGGTCCCTCCTAAACCGATGTCGGTTCATTGTATTTTACAAGTTTCCATTACATGCTAAAGCTGAAGTAATTGAGCTCCACAACTCAACATCTCATTAAAAGAGAAGAAGTGTTGCAGGGAAGTATCCTTATCGAATCATCCGAAAGAAGTCTATCAAGAGACCATGGAAGTAATCAGAAGTATTTAGGGGGAAATTTAGTGTCTAAAGGAAATCTTAGAGGTTGGATTAGAAGAAAAGCACTTGAGGTCCCTTAGACAAATATATATGATGTTAGAGAGGCGAGTAAGATGTTGCACTAATAAAATATCATCCCTCTATGAGGAGAATGGTTGAGAAAGTACCAAGCATTAGAGGAGAGCACGAGAGGTAGATTTTAAATGCTAACCTACCTCCTTACAGTATTGACTATGAAAAATAAATCACATTGAATGCAATTGTGGATGGATGGCTCTTAAGTAACATCTTGATTGACACAGGCATGAAAGTCAATGTTCTCACTTTAGATGCATGTAATCATATGGGAAGGCCCCCATTGCATCCCTATTTGAATGTGATGTTTATGGAAAATAGGACAAAGGCTATGCCTATAGGGGTATTAAAGGATGCATCCATAACAATTCAAGGGGTGAGGTTCACTAGATACTTTGAAGTTTTAGTGCTTGCAGAGGTAGATAAATTTCCAGCATTACTTGGGTGTCCTTGGTGCTATAAGAATAATGTTTACTTGTGTTTCAATAAGCTCTACACAAGTTTCGAGAACAAACAAGAGCACGTCATAATTCCAATAACATATGGGAAGTCAACACCCTATACTAAGCCCTTAGGAGAAGAGGATTTGGATAGGATCTATGTTTGCACTATCCAAGACCCCAAAGTTGTTCATCTGTCACGAGAAGATATCATTCAATGGGAGGATGCTCAATCTATAAGTGATACAACTAGTGTGGCATGTGACAACTAGGCACATAGGACTTATGAGATAGTAGGGAGACAATTAAGAGGCATTGTAACACGAGTTTTAGGGCGTGCTCACTTAGGTGCCTAGGAGGAAAATAGTTACCAAGCTATATTGGGGAGGAAACCCTAATGTTTTTATGAGAGCAATGGAAGTTCAATGGACCTATCAGATTGAGAGGAGAAATATGTTGACTTATACCTTACACGGGAAAGCAACACGTTGGTGGGTGACACATCGAGACAATCTTCTAGAGTGGTGTGAAGTAAGGATTGCACTCTCTATTAGGTTTCTCTGGAGTAATGTGCCTACTAAAATTTGTTACTATGATGGAAGAGGATCCACCTCGAGTCAAGTTTAAGAATGTGAGAAGGATTGGATGGGAGGCACAAAAGCTTTACCCCCTTCCCTTTGGGTGCACAAGTTTTATTCCACAATGTAGGGTTGCGCATGTGCTTGGTATATTCATTATGAACTACGATGTCGGTAAGGAACTGGTAGGAGTTGATTTGTGGATCTTGTTCAAACATTTGAGTATAGAAGTGCTAATCTATTGGTGAATGAGGCATTGTAGGTACTCAAGTGCCTTATGTTAGGAGATAGTGCCATGATAGAGGACAAGATTCTAGAGTTTTTGAGTGAACTAGGATTGGAAGTGCGCTTCATGGAAGAAGAATAAGAGGAAGTATAAATTAAGCATGCATGTATGGAAAAAGAGAAAGGAAGGATGGTTTAATTAATAGATGATGAAGAGGTGGGAAACCTGGATACTAACCATCTTGAAGGTATGCGAAGTTATGGATAAAGAATATGAGAAAATGCGTGCCTACCAAAAACCATTAAAGAATAAGAAATTTAATATTGGCACATGAGAACCAAATGAGGATATTATTGGGGACAACTGGACGGACCAGAGGTCTCAAAAAAATATTGAGCTTCTACACGAATTTCAAGATTTATTCCGTGTGGGTACCATGAGCTTAAATGGGTTCACCCATTGCTAGGAGAAATGAGGATCAAGTTGAAGGAGGATGCATGCTTGATTGAAGTGACCTTACAGGATGAATCCGAATTTACGCATCAAGGTGAAGGAAGAGATTGATAAGATGATAACATATGGGATAATAAAATTTGTTAAAGAATCGAATGGGTAAGCTCTATGGTTATCAATATAAAAAAAGATGGAAGGATAAGGATTTATGTTGATTACAAGGATTTGAATACGGTATGTGTCATGTGATCCTTTCCTAACCCTATTCATTGAGGAGATTTTGGAAGGTGTTGTAAAACGCGAGATCTACTTTTTACTGAGATGGATTTTAGGATATTGTCAAGTTAGAATCGCAAGGAAGATCAGGAAAAGACCAATTTTACAACTGAGTGGGGAATATTTGCCTATACCATTATGCCTTTTGGGCTGAATAATGTCCTGTTGTGTTCTCACGCATAGTAGTACAAGCTTTTCAATAATTCATTCACAAGTTTCTACAAGTCTACCTAGATGATTGGACAATTTATGGACTAGTAAAAGACCATTGTGACAATTTGAGGATGATGTTTGAGAGATGTAGGTAGCTAAGCATCTCCCTCAACATCAAGAAATGTATCTTTGCTACTCCATTTGGCACTTTATTAGGTCATATCATATGCAAAGAGGGCTTATTGGTAGATCCTACCAAGATTGTTGTTATTTTGGGATTAGAGGATCCTACCAATCAAAGCGTTGTACAAAGATTTCTAGGGCATACATGATACTACCAAAAATTCATTAAGGGCTATGCGAAGATTGCCGCACCGTTGGAGGAATTATTGAGACATAAAGAGAAATTTAATTGGGATGAGGCACAATAAACATCTTTTAACACATTGAAGGACAAAATCACTATTGCACTCATCTTATACTTTCCTTCTTGGGATAAGCCATTCCATGTACATGTTGATGCTTCGGGTATGGTGATTGGAGCAGTCTTAGCACAACCTGGAGAGGGGATTGTTGATCATCCCTTATGCTTTGCTAGTAGGAAGCTTACTCTAGTAGAACATAATTATACCACCACAGAGCATGAGGAATTATCAATGATCTATGTACTGCACAAGTTTAGGTAGTATTTTCTAACAATGCCTTTTATTTTGTACATAGACCATGTGGCGTTAAATTACTTGGTGAACAATCCTATCTTGCAAGGGTGAATATGTCATTGGATACTATTATTTCAAGAGTTTGAATTTACGGTTGTGGTGAAGCCAAGAAGAATCTATTTAGGACTTGATAATTTATCACGGATTACTTCAGGTGAAGACATGCAAAGTATTAAGGATATGACACTAGATGCATAGTTATTTAGGCTACAACGCATGCCCTCTAACTTATAATATATTGCTTTGTTCCTACGAATGAGTGTGGCACCAGAAGGGATGAAAGCATTAGAGAGGAAATTGTTAGTCATATGCGTTGTGCCCTACATATTAATTGGTGGAGACTTATACAAGTTAGGTCATGATGAGGTTTTACGTTAGTGTGTACTAGAACATGAATGCCTTGTAATCATGGAAGAGGCTCATGGTGGAATTGTAGGAGGACACTATGTAGGAAATGCAATTGCACCTAAGATCCTTATAGCAGGATTATGGTGGGAAACGGTTTACAAGGATTGTATCGAGTATTACAAGGCATGTGACCATTTCCAACACCTTGGTAAACTAGGGAAAAGAGATGAAATGTTGTTAAGACCAATCATTAGTGTAGAATCATTTGAGAAAATGGGCACTTGACTTTGTGCACCCTATTTCTTCAGCCACACAAAGGACAGGTTCATGTTATATCATTACATACACAAATTACCTTACAAGGTGGGAAGAAGCGCGCCTACAAGAGATTACATGGTGGAAACAACAACTAGGTTCTTATGGGAAAATAAAATCAGTAGGTATGGATTCCCATTGAACCTAACAAGTGATAGGGGTACTCATTTCTTAAATGAGACAATTAGAATTCTATTGGCAGAATTCACGGTGGCCCACCACAAGACTATCCCTTATCACCCACAAGCTAATGGCACTACTAAGGCTTTTAAAAACAAAATTGAGTCACACATTGACTAATATTTTTGATGTGGGAAGAAAGGAATGGGATGATTTTTTTTTCATGTGTTATGGTCATATCGGACCACTTATAAAAGACTCAATAAGGCCACACCTTTTCATTGGTTTTTATGCGCAAGTTATGCTACCTATTGAATTCATGTAACTGTCATTACATAAAGCACATGCATGAAGGTGTTAGCTGATGAACAAGTGCTTGAGGAGATGATTGACAAGTTGATGTAATTGGATGAGAGGTGGGTTATTGCTCGCTGGAGTTAGAACACGAAAAAGCCATGTAGAAATCATGACATGATAGAAACATCAAGAATAAGCAGTTTGAGGTTGGACAGATGGTTATCTTTTATGATTCCAAGTTTCTACGCCACCCAGGAAAGTTCAAAGTCCATTGGTTGGGCCCATACATTGTATCCTACATACTTGATTCAGTGCCTCGCCGATTAAAAACGCTGGATGGAAAATGGTTTCTAGAAAATTTCAATGGGAGTAGGTGAATCCCTACTATAAATAAGTCTTCTTTGTGTCTATAAATAAGGTAGTATTACTAGTTAGCCTAGGATTTCCTTTAATGTAATTTCCTTTCTTTGTGGTTCTCTTTCTTGTTACTTTGTTGTCTTTCATTTTTTTGTTGTGTGCGCGTTGTGCACCGGTAGCCACTTACTATTTCAAAAACAAATCTATGCGTAAAGTACAACACATATATTTTGTGTGGGGTGGAGTCACGTGACAAGTAATGGAGGCAATGTTTGTTGAATGACCAGGTTGAAGAAGCAAAAGCACGTGGATTGGAAGATCACACATAGAAAATATGAACATGAAGGAAGGTTGGTGTCAAAAGGCTTTATAAAAACTACATACAAGAATGAAAAGTGCATGAACAACATGAGGTGGGACATGTCAATAACCATGATTAGAAAACAAAGGAAGAGTGCATTCGATGTTGTAAGCACACATGTAAGGGTCTATGGTTAGTAAGGGTTTTTACGTGCTAGAAGTTGCAAAAAGTTTTTGCGTAGGGTTGAGCATGCGAAAGAAAATCATTTAAGGATGATGTTGGAAAAATTCACCTTTATTGTGGAAGTACATTGGTAGGTAGCAGGGAATTTAATGTGGAGAAAAGTAAAATCTATAAATAGAAGATTGAGGGTGCATTATTCTTTACCTTGTGTTTTAAGTTATCAAAGAGCTCTCATGAACTAGGGCATCCTTGTGAAGAAGATTTGAGAATATTTGTGAATATTTACATGTATAGCGAGCTTGATCGGTGAAACAGGGTGGAAAAGAGTACACGGGCGTAAGTGAAGAAGGTTGTGTGGAAGGATCCCACATGTGTTATGTCATCTTGTGGAAAAAGGGTTTTCCATGTTAGGGTTACACAGCTAGGGCACAAGATTTGGAGGGATTTTTGCAAAGGAGTGAAGCCGTGAGATTGAGAAGAGCTAGGACTAGAAGAGGGAAGAAGTTTTAAGGACCCGATGAAGGAATGGCACTAAGGAAAGTAGTAAATGTCTCACTAAAGAAGGGCAAGGGAAAAGGAAAACAAGCCATTTCTACCAGTTTCAATGAAGAATGGTACATGGAAATGTAGTACCCATATGACATATTTCTTGGTAAAGAGTGGGTGTATCACATTCGTAAGATAGACGTAAGAGATTAAAAACATCAAACAAGCACCACAAAAATGAGATGACATTAGAACAAGTTCACCCTATAGAGAAGAGGACACCAGATGAAATGCCTATCTACGATGACAAAGTAAAGGTGAAGATGGAGAAGCTTGGGTTGGTGTAACTCTATGAGTTGCCCTTTGTTGGCAAGCCGAGAAACTATACCAATGGTTAATGTCGTGCATGCATGAAGGCCACTTCTACTTCATAGGTCGGAGGATGCGCATAACCCCCAATTGATTTCTAAGTTCACCAGCCTTATTTGTGAAACAGAATCATTGGATAATGGTTTGGATGACAAAGAGGCCATAAAAAGACCGTTTAAGATTATGACGATAAGAAGGGTTTGTCTTTACTTAAAAATTTCTACAATCACCAACCCTATGATGAGGATGGCCACACACTTGGTCACAAAGCTAAATGGGAAAGAGAGATGGAGACAGATCAACAAGGTATGGTTGAATGTTTATCGCAAGATCTCAGAGGGGACCATCTATAACCTCTCAACTTTTATTGCAGAGGAGATTATAAACGTCACGCATAATGGAGAAAAGATAACGTTTGGTAATGTCCTCCTCACCATTGTATTTTTAGATATTGGAGTGCCCAATGGTCTAGATAATTTTATTTGTTAATACCTAGAAGGAAAAGCCTCCCCCGCCAAGAGGTTTGAACAGTATACTTGTGACACCATGATGACCGCTCATAAGGCACACCTAGAAAATTGGTATAAGTGGATGCACGATGCATTTGGGGCTGAATGGAGAATACCTGAGTAGTTTCCTTCATTAGTACAAGGAGAGGATGAGTTCACTGTATACCAACATTTTTGTATCGGAAGATTTACTTTGATAGATGGCACCAAGAGTCCTTGGTGTAAGTTTCCTTTCTCCTTCATGACGCAATACTTCTAGGTCGGGGTTAAATGATTCAAGGAGGAAAAGAAAATCAAGTTTGATCTAAACATAGTAGATTAAGATTACCATGAGATGTGCGAGAATCTGATATATCCTAAGAAGTGCACCTATGTCGAGAAATATTTCTCCCATGACGTATATATATTGAAACTAGTAACATTTCCATTGCATGGAGGATAATAACGAGGGTATATTTGTGCCTAAGGCCTAAATATGAGAAAGGTGCGTATGTTGAAGATGACATCTCCATTCTAGAGGACCCTACCATGAAGAAAATGGTTGTACCAAGGAAAATAGGAGAGAGGAGGCTCTTGAGAAGAAGGCATTGAGCATGTAAACAATGCAGATAATAGGGGCACAAGAATTAGGTGCGAGGCACAAGTACTTACGTTCACCAAAACAAGTATCCCATTAGGAAATAGCCGTCGGTGAGATAAGAAGAAAATTCCCCTATATTGGAGTCACTAGTAAGAAAGAATTAAAGGGTGAAAAAGGGTCGACTTGGAAGAATCGAGAGCCTGGAGGCCAACAAGGATGATGAAGATGATGAAGAGCATGGTGAGGATCAGAATCATCCTGTGTATGATGTATGTGAGTCGATGATGGAGAAGGAAATGAAGAGAGGGATGAGAATGAGGAAGGCACTCATGAAAAGGGGGAATGAATAAGTAAACACAAAACATCGAGAAGACCCGACCCCGAATAAGGAGCAGATAGAGGATACCATGGAAAAAGAGGTGCAGACATCATAAAGAACTTAATAGAGCAGGAAGTAGAACACAATGCTAATGAAGTGCTAAAGGAAATAGAAGAAATCATGAGCATTGGGAAGCAATATGGAAGCATGGGTGGAGATTGCATCCTAGTAGTTAGTGTACCCAAAGTAGTGCACACAAGAGGAAAGAGTATAGTAGTGGTGTAGGAGGAAGCCATGACCTATGTTGATGACTCTAACAAGGTGTTACACACATGATTTCAAAGCTCAGTGCCCAAATAACAACTCCTCTATTGGTCCTCCTTTGATGAATAAAGTGCCTACACACACAAGGAAAATGCTATCATAGGAATTTGATTCCCATGTTGATCAGCCCGAGGTTGAGGTAAATAAGGATGTGTTGATGGAGGAACCAAATACCAGGGGATAAATCCTCTTGTGAATGCCCAAGAGCTTTTAGATGAACAAGTTTTTAAAGCGCTCAACAAAGTGTCGATGGATGTAGAGGCAAGGCTCTTTAGTAGAAATGACAGAATAAGGCTATTTGGAGGATGAAGTTGAAAAGAAGAATTAGGATATTATTTAGAGGCATAGGGAGATAAAGCAAAAGGATCTCGATCGGTGTGCGAGTTAAGGCGTGAATTAAGGGATGAGAAGGAAAAAGTGTGGGAATTTTATAAGAAGGTAGAAAAAATTTCAAGTGCCATTATCTTAAAACACCTAGACCTAACTCCTCTTGATCATAAGTATGAGTCAACCTTGCACTACTTGGAAGACTTGACCTACATCCTCACCATGGAAAAGCATCCATTCACATTGGATTTGGTAGAAGAGGTGATCACACACCAAAAGGAGGAATAAAAGTTGAAGATTGGGGAGATAGTGACTCGGTACTCGAACTCCTTTTCACATAAAGACCTGTCATGTAGATGGTCAAAGTTGTGTATGCAAACTATGCCATGATGATGACAGGGTAATAAGCATATTGAATACTACAAATGAGGTGGATCTAAAAGAATTTCAAGAAAAGAACAAAGGAAATAGGGTGGAGCACGATAAGATCTTGGCCAAAGTTGAGAAGAATTTGGAAGAAATCAAAACCTTGTGGGGTTCAATTAAGAATAGGCTAAAGGAACTATACCCCTAGGTCACTTGCAGGATGGATGCACTAAGTGATCTTAGCAAATAGTTTGAAGGCATTATAGATACACTGAAAGCTAAGAGAAATGAACTACTTTTTTATGAAGTGAGCGCATTGGTGGGTGACCTACTTCAATGAGGCATAGGGTGAGGTATATTCTTGGGAAAATATTGAAGCATCGTGAAGAAATAGTTCGACTCCTCATGTGATAGCATATTATTCTTTTCTTTATTGATTAATTCAATTCCACTATTATTTATTCTTTGAAAGAGTAGGATGTTTCCGAGGACGGAGAGCACGCGTAGTGTGGGGTGATGTTGGACCCTAAATATTTAGTAAGTACAAGAAGCGCATGTGCAAGACTAGTGAATATAAGGGAACTCAAGGAAAAGCACGTAGCAAAAGGTTTAAGAAGGGTTTAAGTGAAACCATGGTGCGCGGGGAGGAAAAACAAGGGTGTAAAGGACTTAGCCATATTTGGCATCATGGAGTCACTTGACAAACAACGTGATGACCCAACTAGGCACAATAAGTGAATAAGGTGCCACCTAGAACCATGGAGGCCAAGAAAAGGATATTACGTGTAAGGAATATTCCCATAAGCATTATTGCAGTTAGTGGAAGGTTTAGCAAAGGGGATAAGCATTCAACTATGGAGGAAAAAATTGACACTTGGCACACAATTTTCTCATGAGATAATTCATAGCAGTAGATTTTGATCCTATTTAAAGGAGTGTTTGGGCCAGAAATAGGCATGTACAAGGTAATGCAAAGGTGTTAGAGCGTGTAAGAGTACGAGAGAAGAGGATAGATAACAAAGTGTTGCAAAAATGTTAGGTGATGCTAGGGTTTAGAGTTCTTAATGCTAAACTATTATAAGGGATGTCATTAAGCATATGTATAGGTGTTTGGGTCTATAACAAGGGTTATAATGGGGAAAGCATAGCTAGGATCTCTGATCAGACCATTATTGTAGGGGTTGGATCCTTGTTTATAGATGTATATGGTCTGAGATGACCTTTTTGGATGTTATGTGGCTATTAGAAACTCTTTTAAATCAATATACATGGATCTATTCTATAAATCTTATTTATGGGTGTAAACCCTCATGTTATTTAGCTTATCATGACTTAGATATGGTTCCTTGTGCTTCATACAATGTTTATTTACCTTTTGTGATGCATTAATGTGTAGATCTGCTAGTTATTTCTTCTACATTTTAAGTTGATGCATGTATTTCTGTTTTGTAAATAATCCTCCATCAATGGCAGAAATCTATTACAAAGCTCACATAAAGGAGGGCTTAGTGCCCACGTTTGCCTTGGGTGAACACCCAATGTAGGTGGGGTGATAGGTCGGTGAGCTTGGGGTCAAAAAGATGTATTGAGGGTATAAAAAAATTACTACACCACTTATGGTTATCATTTTTGTCTTGGTTCTTCTCCGTTTCTTGGGCGTCTGTGCAAAAAGCAACGGGCTATTACATTTTCATCATCGAGGTAGATTACATGGCAGTAGTTAGAATGATTCAACAAATTATTTGGATTCGATAGTTATTGAATTTTTGGATTCCCACAGGATTCACCTCTTTGTACTTTGGTGTGACAACCAAAGTGCAATTCTCATTTCTCACAACCCAGTTGAGCACCAACAGACCAAGCATATTGAGATACATATACAATTCATTCATCATCACATTCAGGATCAAGTTATTTTCTTAGAGTACATCTCGACTCAACAACAAGTTGTAGAAATATTTATGAATCCTTTTACATCACATTGCTTCCTTAAGCTACGTGGCATGCTTCCGGTTTTAGAAGTTGTTCTTGGTGGGTGTTCATGAGAACAACTTCCTTCTTCTTCTTCTTTCTCTTTCCTTATATCAGGATTATTTCCTTCTTTTGGTTCGAGATTTCATTATGGATATATTGTAAATGTGTACCTGATCAAGCCTAGTTGTTGGGACTCATACTTTGTGGATATGACACTTTTATTTTGGGCCCCTAGCTTCACTTTTTGGGGTGTCAGAGTAGGTATTTACCTTAGCTCATGTTAACCTAGCTAATTTATTTACCTTTATTTTATTTATCCTCACCCACTTATGTGTGTGGATATTTATTTTTTCTTATTTAGATATTAGGAGATATTATCTAGTTGTTAGGTATAGTTATTTCCTTGATCTATGGTATTGATTAGATCCTTGATGACTAGTTCTTTCCTAAATCTATGGACTTGAATAGTTCTTTGATGACTAGTTATTTCCTTGATTTATGGCTTGATCTATGACCTTGAATAGTTCTTAGATTGATATTCTTTACCTATATAAGCAAGGTCCATTCTCATTATATTTCATTGAGTTCCATAATAATATATGATATTGTTGTTCATTTGTTTGCAAAGGTTTTCTTAAAGTTATTCTGGTGAATTACTTTCATCTTATTGTGCATGGTGTTTGATTAGGATATGATTTTTGGCTTGGTACGATCAAGTTATCATTCCTTTTAGTTTGAAGATGGAAAAGGAAAAGATCAAAGTAATTCTTGATTGGCCTACACCCAAGAGTGCATATGAGGTAAGGAGCTTCCATGGATTGGATAGTTTCTATAAAAAATTTATAAGAAATTTCAGTGGAATTGTAGCACCAATGATAGATACAATAAAGGGTGATAAGAAGAGTTTTTATTGGATTGAGGTTACTGATAAAAGCTTCAATTTTTTGAAAAAGAAGGTAAGCTCGAAGGACCTATTCGATCCTACCGATTTCAATAATTTTTTCAAGTTGAGTATGATGCTAGTGGGTTGGCAATAGGGGTTATTTTGAGCCAAGAAGGAAAACCAGTGGCATACTTTAATGAGAAGCTAAGTGATGCTAAAAAAAATTATTCAACATATGAACAGGATTTTTATGCACTCATACAAGCCTTGAAGAAGTGGAGGCATTACCTTATGCCTAAGGAGTTTTCTTGTTCACTGACAACTATGCATTGCAATTTATTAGTAATCAAAACAAGCTAAGTCAAAAGCATGTTAAGTGGGTTGAATTTTTGCAAGGATTTAAATTTACCATAAAACATAAAAAGGGTCAAACTAACAAGGTTTCAGATGCTTTGAGAAAGAGAGTTTTGGTTTTGCAGGAGTCTCAAGTGAACATCATAGGATTTGAAGAATTGAAGGAGATGTATGAAGATGATGCAGACTTCAAGGAGGCATACAATGCTTGCAGGAATCCAATCATGGGAGATATAAGTCCTTGGCTGGAATATATGCTACAAGAAGGCCTGCTATTCAAGGGAAGCCAACTTTGTATCCCAAGGAGTTCCATGAGGGAGAATTTGTTGAAGGAGAAGCATAGTGGCAACTTAGCAGGACACTTTGGGTAGAATAAGACATTGGCACAGTTAAGTAATCATTACTATTGGCCAGGGATGGATAAGGATGTCAAAAAGTTTGTAGAAAAATGCAAAGTATGTCAATATAGCAAGGGCGAAGTCAAAATGTTGGACTATATCAACCACTACCCATTCCTAGTAGACCTTGGGATTCCATAAGCATGGATTTTGTACTTGGTTTTCCAAAGACACAAAAAGGTCATGATTCTATATTTTTGTAGTTGATAGGTTCAAAAAATGGCTCACTTTATCCCATGCACAAAGACAAGTGATGCAACACACATAGCTAACTTGTTCTTTCAGAAATTGTAAGGTTGCATGGTTTTCAAGAAGCATAGTTTCTGACAGAGATACAAAGTTTGTTGAGAATTTTCGGAGGACCCTCTTGAAGAAATTTAGAAAAAATTTGAGTTTCAACTCAACCTACTATCCTCAGACTGATGGTTAGACTGAATTTGTTAATAGAAGCCTGGGAAACATTCTAAGGAGTCTAGTGAGCATGCACCCAAAACAATGGGATCTTGCACTTGCACAAGCAGAATTTGCATACAATGAATCTCCTAATAGAAGCACAAGGATGATTCCTTTCCAAATTTTGTATGGAATACATCCTAGAGGATTCTATGAGCTGAGAGATTTGGGAGAAATGCGAAAAGGAATGCGGATACAAAGGATTTTTCTAAGACAATGCAAAATTTGCATGAACAAGTGAAAAGAAGCTTGAAGGGAATGCCATCAAATACAAGCAAAGAGCAGATCATATGAGAAAATAAGTGAATTTCAGTGTGGGAGACCTTGTTCTTTCCCACCTTAGAAAATAAATATTTCCCAAGGAGTATAACAAGTTAAAAGTGAAGAAAATTGGTCCATGCAAGATATTGAGGAAGTTTTCCAATAATGCATATGAATTAGAGTTGCCTCTAAGGATTAGAATCTCTCCAATCTTCAATGTTGTAGACCTATATGCATACAAAGGTGAGGATGATGCTGTAGATGGACCTACAAAAGAGAATGAAGAAGTTGTTCAGTGGGAATTACAAATTCCTATGGAAGTACCAAAGGAAGTAAAGTCTATTCTTGACAAGAAGTTTCTTAAGAAGACTCAAGAAAATGGAATAATTTACCAATACCTGATAAAATGGAAGAATTCACTAGTTGAGGATGCAACATGGATGACTGAGATTGATCTTCTCAAGTTGGGAACCAGTGTGGTAGAGCTAATGAAGGATAACATACCATGAAGGAGGTTTCTTTTTCTCGGGGGCAAAATGATGCGAAGCATCATGAAGTTTCCATAGTAATTTTCATGATTGTGTTATGTTGGTTGTTGATTTTAGGACAATTTATGGGTTGAATGTCATTTCCCTCCAAATTGTGTGTTTAAAATTTTGAATGTGTGTATGTGTTATAATGTCTAAAATAAGGCCTATTGTGTGTAAAGGCAAAAAATGTATTAAGATTAACTTGAATAACCATTTTCAACATGGATCCAAGTCAATCCCATCATGTTAGGGAGGTTGAACTGATTTCTAAGTCTAAGTGATGGTTGAGAGATTCTAGGTTATGGTTTAAAGATACTAGGGAAGGTGGTTGAATATGCAAATTTGGGAGTTTTGACAGATTGATCAATAATCCTTAAGTTAGAGGTTGTAATGTGCTTGATTGAAGGTGAATAAATGATATCATATATTACAATGATCAAATTTTGCATGTTTTCTTGTATTCTGTTAACTGTTTCTTGTGCACAGTAATGGCTTATAGCTCAGACAGCGAGCTCAAAGTGTGCAGTCATCATCTGTAGCTTCACATCTCGACTGTGAACGTTTAAATGGTTAGAGGGGACCTCGAGAAGCTCACCTAAATTTTTTATGCCTTGACATGCCTATTTATAGCATGTAGATCAAATTTTACCTCCACTTCCCTCAAACTAGGGCCTATCCATTCTCAAGAAACATACGGTGGAATGGTCTCGAAACTTTGGAATATTTATATAATCTACATAACCTCTCATTATATAAAGTTTCAGGGACAATTTTTTTAGTAGATATGGATTTCATGAGGATCCTTTGATTCTAACATACACTATTACAAATCAAGGTAATAGTCGTAAAGTTTTTCGGTGTTTGGAGTTGAAAGAAATTTAGATATAGATTAGGATGACCTTGTAGGGTCTATAGGGATCCCATAAAAGTGTTGAACCATTGAAAATCTCTCTATAGGCTTTAATTCATATTTTCAGTCATCAATCAAGATCATATTAGATGTAGGATAGTCACCTAAGCAGGAGTTTGAAACGTTTTGATGCATGTAAGAACTAACCAGACTTGAGAACAATAAGAAAGCTGGTCAATTTCATCTTTATAAAGGTAAAATAAGGTTGTATGACTCTTTTACATCCCTATACCTACACTCAGCTCCCTAGAAGGCCTAGTTCTTGTCTGTATCAGGCTAGAAAAGCTAGATTTTGCACAAATAACCATAGTAATTCTTGACATATGTTGTATAGTATCATAATGGGATCTTTTCTCAGTAGTGGAGGTGGTTTCAATTATATTCATAGTGGAATCATCATCTCAGTCCTTATAGGATAGGACTACAAGATATTAAGTGGGACTATGAATTTAGTAAGGCCAAATGGCCAATCGTTCTTGAGTTAAGCCTTTTGCATTCATTAAGGCAAGGTGTGTTTGTGTGTGTTAAATTTGTGAAGTTTATGGGTTGTCTTGAAAGAGTGTGGTTTAATATCAAGCAAGTAAGTATGGTGTGTAAGCTAAAATAGGTGCCTTTGAGTGCACAGAGAAGGTTGATCAACCTTGAGCCAAAGAGTACTATGAAGAATCAACAAAGCAAGAAGGACAAAAACAAGAGATAATTAGATATCGATATGTCACCTTCATCGAGGTGAATTTTATTTGTTGAACCCTGGTCATTGGTGTTGTCATTGATGTCAAGTGGTATTGATAGAAAAGGTGTAAAGAAGATCCTCCGGGAAATGCACTCAAAGTAAAGAAGATAATCGAGTATATGTCAAGATGCATCAAAGAGATGGTTTAAAGCATGATGTAAAGGTTGAGACAAGATGTATTGTTACGAGAGATAGCTCTTGATGTCTATAGGATAAAATAGTTAAATCAACATACACTAAAGATTTGAAATGATTATTTCTAATTATACATGAGATTTTGAAATGTTAAAGGTATGTATATTTTAGAAATCAAATATACCTTTTGAAAAATATAATTTTGAGCAATTTGGAGCTCTCGGAGGAAGATATGGTTGTTCATAATTTTGCAAGACATGTCAAATGATAGCAAGTAGACACAATCGAAATTAGGGACACGTGGCTAAAGAGGAAGAAGACACAAGGCCAAAAAGGATAAGACATGTAGCGATGTAGATTAAAGACCGATAAAATTAAGTCAAGTCACAAAGCCCAAAAGACATGTGACATGGATAAAATTTGAGTAAATAAAAGCTTCAGTCCATCAACTAGTTTTACACAAAGGCTACATGGAGCTTCTTGATAATTTTAGGAAACAATCCTTCTAAATTCGCGAGTGCATTAAAAATAGAAAAACATGTGTTAGGAAAATCAGTTCTCCTTGTCTATTTAAGAAAAAAATAGCGCATTAAAAATAGAAAAATCATGAGTCAAGAAAATAAGTTATGCTTAAGCATTATATGTAGTTAAAAAGAGAAAAGGGGCAATCGAGATAACATGGTTACGAGAGAAAAGAGGGAGAGAGAGAGAGAGTAGAAAGTTTTTTTCAAATGAAGTTCGTTGATTAAATAAAGAGGTTTATACATATAAAATGAGATCAGATGATTGCTTGAAGGAATGAGATAGAGGTTCGAGAGTATTGAATATATAAATTTGAAGAGTGAGTAAAGAGAGCAATAGAAAAGTGATCATAATCCATTGTATAAGCAATATAGGACCTATATGATCAAATTATTTGTAATATATTTCTAAGTGGGTGCTTATATCATAGGGGGTGGGTGCTCCTTGTAAGTTGCATCTAGATAAACTTGCTGAGTTAGTGCTTAGATTTCTTCAAGTGGGTGCTTCATAGGTTGAGTGGGTTCTCAAAAAAACTAAGATAATTGTATACTTTGGAATTGGTGTTCCTAATAAAGCCTTGGTTTCAAAGTGGGTTTTCTCCCTTTATGGGTTTCCCACATAAATTTTGTGTTATGAGTTATCATCATCTTGTATGTGCTTGATAATACATTCATGTTACACTCTTGTTCATAATCAAGTATTTTTGTTTTTAAGTGTTTTAAAGTTTTGATCAAACTAATTCACCCCCTCTATCATCGTGTGTATGATTTATAAAAATTGGTATCGAATGAGTCCTTCTAATGGAAGCTTAACATCTTCAAGGATATCCTCTCTTCACAAGCATGACAACAAATCAAACACAAGGTGGATTATCATTGTCAAGATCACCTCTCTTCAATGGAACAAATTATGCATTCTGGAGGATAAGAATGAAAAATTATCTCATGTCACTTGGTTTTGATATATGGGAAAGTGTGGACAAAGGATACACTCCTCCAACCACTCCAATTATTACTACAATAGATAAGGAAAAATATGAAAGCAATTCAAGATCCATGAATGAAACCCCATGTAGGTTGACTAAAACTAAATTTGTGAAGGTTATGCATTGTACCACATCCAAATAAATTTGGACTAAGATTCAAAGTATTTATGAAGGATATGACAAGGTCAAGCTAGAAAAATTACATACCTACAGATCTCAGTTTGAGAGCCTAAAGATGAAAGAGGATGAGAGTATTGAATCCTACATGCGTAACGTGGATGCGGTGATCAACATGATAAGAGGCTTAAGTAATAATCTATAAGAATTTGTCACAGTCTAAAAGTTCCTAAGATCTCCAAATCCTAAGTACGATGCAAAGGTCTCAGTTGTCGAGGAAGCCAAAGACATGAAAACCTTAACATTGGATGAACTAAAAGTATCTTATAAACATATGAAATGACAAAAAATAGAGCTAATTCACCAAGAAGGAAGTAACATTCAAAGACAAGAAAGAGACTCAATCTAAGAAAGAAAAAGAAGAATCAGATTTGGAGGATGAAGAAGATGATGAGAAGATTGAAGCAATGTTCATGAGAAGGCTAAGCAGAGGCTCGGGAAAATACAAAGGTAAACTCCCATTCAAGTGCTTTGATTATGGTCAAGTAGGTCAATTTATTGCAAAATGTCCAAAAAAGAACAAGGAAACTCAATCTAAAGAATACCACAAATAAAAGTTCAATTATAACAAGAAAGATGGTAAGAAGATTTTTTTCAAGAACAAGAGAAACTTCTACACAAAGTCTAAGTCAAGTGAATCTAATATATCTTATTTCAAAGGATGATTTAGCTGATTTCATTTCATCTTCTAACCTCTTTGATCTGGAGCTCCATGGAAATCCTTATACTTGGTCTAATAAGAGATTAGGGGATGAACACATTCAAGTGTGGCTTGACCATGAGTCATTATTTCTACTGATTGTCTCTTGTCTCAAGGTTTCCACCTTTCTTCTCTTCCTATAATTGGCTCAGATCATAACCCTATTATGCTGAGCATGCTTAACGCTAATAAACCTTCCCACTCCTCTTTCAAGTTTGAAAAAATGTGGTTTGACTACCCGGACATTAAGGAAAAAATCAAGGAATGGTGGGGTTTAGAAGTGGAAGGAACAACACAATTCAGGTTTTTCTAGAAGCTCAAAAATGTCAAAAATAAAGTGAGGATTTGGAATAGATTTTTTTTTCCTTCAAAAGAAACATATCAAGGAGGAGCTAGCTGTGCTGGAAAATGGGTTTCAACTATTGGCATGTCTCACAAAGACTACATCAATGAAAAATATTTCTTGTCTGAATTTCATAATCTTTGTGCTAGAGAAGAGTCTTTCTGGAGGAAGAAATATAGGGCTTTATGGCTTAAGGAAGGTGATAGAAACACTAAGTTTATTCATATGACAACCCTCAAACATAGGGCTCACAACAAGATTTCTAAAATCTCCTTGGTTGAGGACACGTTTACTTTGAATCAGAACATCATTAAGGATGAAGCTCTTAGTTTCTACAAAAATATTTAGAGTGAAAAATATTCCTTGTCAGTGAGGCTGTTGGTACACTATTGGATTCTATTCCCAATAATCTAGTGGACCCAGAAGACTTCAAAATTCTCAAAAACCTGCTACCTTGGATAAATTTCAAAAGGTGGTATTTTCTCCGGAAGGGCATAAATCCTTAGGACCTAATGGGTTTTCAACTAATTTTTATAAAAATTCTGGGATATTTTCTTAGAGGATCTTCTAAAAGCGGTCAATGAATTTTTTAGAACAGGAAGGCTTCTCAAAGAAATCAATAACACTTTCATTGTTTTGGTTCCCAAGAAACTGGGAGCTAAGGACTTCAAACATTTCTGGCCAATCAGCCTTGCAAATGTTTTATACAAGATCTTCACAAAAATTTTGACTATTAGAATTCAGCCGCTCCTCTCTATTATTATTTCCAAATAGTATGGGTATTGTTTTAAGGGTCGGCTTATCTAGGATGATATTGTAATGGTACATGAAATCATCCATTCAATGGAAAAAATCAAAAGAGATTATATGGTCTTAAAGTTGGATATGAATAAATCTTTTGACAGAGTCTCTTGGATTTTTCTTGATAAAGTGATGGAAAATTTAGGCTCAATGCTCACTTCAAAAAGATTATTAGATATTACATTTCCACCCCCATATTCTTGGTTATTGTCAATGCCACTCTGGTGAGATTATTCTCTAGCAATAGAGGTATAAGGTAGGGATATCCTATTTCTTCCCTCCTCTTCTTTATAATGGCGAGATAGTCTTGGCCATACCATATCTAGGGCTATTTCCTTGGATTACCTCAAAGGCTACAAACCCACTTCTCTAGAGATCATGGTCTCTCATCAATAATTTGATAATGATACTATTCTTCTCCTTCTAGCTTCTCTTCTTGAAGCCAAAATGATGAAGACCATTCTTAAAAATTATGAGGAGGCTTCAGGTTAGTAGATTAATTTTGATAAAATCTCACTCTATTTCTTCAATACCCCTCCCAAAGAAGCAAAGAAAAATTTCTCACATTTTGGGTTGTGAGATAAACTCTCTCCCCACTACCTATCTTGGTCTTCCCTTGGGTACTAACAAAGTTTCTATGAATGTTTGGAATTCTTTGCTTGACAGGTTTCAAAATAAATTGGCTGGATGGAAGGGGACCATGCTCTCCAATGCAGGAAAATGTCTTCTTATCAAGAGCACGCTACAAAACCTCCCCATCTACATCATGTCTCTCTTCTTCATTCATGCTGTTGTTATTGAAAGGATAGAGAGAATCCAGAAGCACTTCTTGTGGACTGTACTGAGGAGAAAAAAAGGTTCCATTTGGTGGCTTGGGATAAGGTGTGCACTAACAAAAGAATGGATGGTTTAGGGATTAAAAAAATCAGGACTATAAACACTGCCCTCATCTCCAAAATGAGTGGAGGTTACTCAAAGAAGACCACCCTTGGTATAACCTTATCTAATGTAGGAGAATTAAGTTCTAAAGTGTAATAAAGTCATACGAGACCAATAAGACATGTTAGTCTAGGTGTGAGTGGATGAGTGTTAAATTTGAATATGTTGTAAAAATTTGAATAAGTGCTTATAAGAGGTTGTAGGAGTGAATTTGACCTAGTAAAAGAGTAATATAGGCAAATAGAGTCATGTCATCTTGTAATAGTTGTCATGTATGAACTATATGAGGATATTAGGATGATATCTACCGATCTCTATGATAAGAGGATGTTGATTTTTCTTTGGAAGTTGTTGAGCTAGTTTAGGGATTTTTTAGGAGTCTATAATTAGTCAAGATACACCTATTCATTGGTGATTTGAATTTAATGATGAGAACCAGAGGTTATTGAGGTTGAAGAATAAAGAATAAAGAATTCCAAGGAGAATAAAATTATAATAAAGGTTTTAAGTATGTTTTGAAGACTGTGAAGGTGGGATGAGAAAAAGGGAGGTAAATTATCTATCTCAAATTTTTCTTAGCTCTTGAAAGACTATGACTTGTCTTGTAGCCTCTAATGTGTGATCTCAAGATCAATATAGGGCATCCATTATCTTTTGACTGAACTAATGCATTTTTCTACAAATTGAAAATTTTCTTTGTCTTAACATGATCTAAAAACCATCCAAATCTTAAGGTGATTGGGTAGGTGCATTTAGAGATATCGAGAACAAAAATTTCAAGCAAACATGGTAAGAATACAATGCACAATTAGCAAGGGAATGGAGATACTTTTCACTATAATTTGATAAATCATGACCCTAGACTGAGTATGGAGGTGTTATTAAATAAAATTTCTCTTTTTGAATGATCTTAGGGGTATATAAATGAAGAAAATTCCATCATTTTAATAAAATATGATTGTATAGGGGTTATAGGACTATATTAAGTCACTCAAAGGGTTACAAGAAAATTGAATTGGGAAAAAATAGCTATATGAAAAATATATGAAGGGTCATAGACATCTTAATCATGGTGAGAGAGGCCTAGAGAACATTAAATCATGCCATGGATACTTTCTAATTGCATTTAAAGCCTTGAATTGGGCATTTAAGAACTATAAGAAACTTAGGGGCAGAGTATCAAGAATCGATATTTGAAGACCATGGCTAGAGCATTGGGAAGGAGCTTAAATATTTATCTTGATGTCTTGAACATGTTCAACTAGGTAGAAAGGGTCTTGTGACTCCATTTTAAGGACTCCATTGTGAGGTAAAGTGTAGCCAAGACAACTCAAGAGGTATGTATGCTAATAACCTCATAAATGGATTTTGTAGCATGAAACAATCTTGCATGTGAGTATAGGAGACTTGAACATTTATAAGGCATTGGTTCAGTGATCACAAAGTGATCACATCTGATTAGTTGTTATCAAGTAAGCTCTCTAATTGTTTGTCTTTCATATATGAGTATGCATTAGGTCCGATGGACCTCGGGAAGTTAGGAACATAGGATAAGGTGTTATAGAACCTCAAAAGGAGATCCTCAGTGTAGGGGTTAGTATAAGTCAATTTGAGCAAGTTTAAACTCTTAATATTGAGAGACTAACATTGTGAATGGTAAAAATTCAAGAAAAAATAGATAAAGTTTGAGTTTAAGCTAGACCCTTTCATCATTATTAGATCCAAATATCTTGATCAAGGTAAAACTTGGAATTTTTTAAAGTTCAAAAATCTCCCCTATGGCTCCATATTTTGGAATGATTTAGTAAATCTTTGTAAGGGACCTATTATCCAAAATAATCCCATGCTTGTTTTGGGTAACTTGCCTTCATTCTTCTCTCTTTTTCCGCAGTAGATTTTTTCAACTTTAAAAGCACTCAAAAGTTCCTAGAGATGGCTTCATCAGATAGGATTTTTCTTCCCCTTTCCCGAAAGGTAAAGAAGTATTTCTAACTCCTTGTATTTTTTGAGTTATGGCTTGGTAGAGTTAGGAGGGAAAATTTGCCCAAGGCGGACCTGCGGAGCTTGGGAGAGATTTTTGCCAAGGAATCTCGGGCCGGTGGAGTGAGGGAAGAATTTGAGCACTTAGCGCTTATTGGGTTAAAAGCACAAAATGCATTCACGCTCCCGCAAGCCCACCAAAGGGAACAAGAGTGGAAAATGCCTAAGTCCCGAAAGGGACACATGGCATCATTTCGTGCAATGGTACTAAGGTAGGTTGGGCAGAGGATTATGGGGACTTTGAACTTTTGCCAAAAAAGTTTCTAAGTCCAAAATTTGAACGCATCTCTGGAGGAACCCAGAATCAACATGTGGCAGGCCTAAACCAGGAGTGGACCTGCGGGGACTTGGAGGTAAAAGTGAAAATTTTCCATTTTTGTCAAAAGGCTTAAAAACAAGAAGCGACCCATGGCCCCAAGGAATTAAGTGATGAGGTGGCATATAAATGCTGTAGCGGACATGCGGGGATTCGGAGGTAAAATTGAAAATTTTCCTTTTATCCAAAAGTGGAAAAATAAAAAAAGGAGCCCTACCTCCGCCGACCCCAATAGGTGCCACATAACCAGCGGACATGCGGGGATTCGGAGGTAAAATTGAAAATTTTCCTTTTATCCAAAAGTGGAAAAATAAAAAAAGGAGCCCTACCTCCACCGACCCCAATAGGTGCCATGTAACCAACGGAAGTGCGAGAGATGTAGAGTGTTTTGGGAAATTTTTGCAAAAGTGAAAAAAATAAAATTTGGGCCTGTGGACCCATTTTCAAATCTGATTCACCGCCATTTTTGACCTAATTCGTGCCTTGAAATTTGTGCCTAAATTTATGCCCTGAATTTATGCCTTGATTATGCCCTGAATCTTTAGATGGGCATATCTTTCGATCCAGAGATCAGATTTGGGAAAAATTAGACTCATTGGAAAGATCTTGATCTCCTCTATGCATTGGAGGCATAAAAACATCATTTTTTAGGTTTCAAGGAAGAAAAATCTAGAAACATCTTTCATGCCTTTAATGCAAACCAAATTGCTTGAATGAGTCATTTTTGCTCAATCCGCCATTTCATGCCTTTAATGCAAACCAAATTGCTTGAATGAGTCATTTTTTGCTCAATCCGCCATGGTTGCCTTCTCCCACATGCCAAGGATGAAGAATCAACTCGATTTGATAGGAAAAAACCCTAAAATTTCTTCTCACACCATTAAACCAAGATCAAATCGCTTTGAGAGCTGCGTTTTGCTAAAATTCATCATTTTTCTTCCAACACACAAAACAGAAACAAAGGAATCAATTTGATGGGTTTGCAGGCCGATTTGAAAGGGATTAATGGTGGATGGTTGAGTTAAACGATCTGATTTTCTCCCTCTTCTGCTTTCTCTCTCTTTGCTTCAGTTATAAATGGAAAGGATTCGATCCTTTGTTTTGTTGGATGTTTTTTTCTTACAGGCTCCCCTTTTCTCCTTAGCAAGTGGATTCGTGGAGTTTCAGACCTCTCATATAGGCTACAACACATATTTTTCCTCCTTTCCATTGTAATGCATCGTATTAAAAATTGGGAATGATAATGCATGCTCTGTGAATGATTTTTCAATCCTTTCATGTGTTATTATTGTCTTCTGATCCTTCATTATATCTTGGCAATCTGTGCATGTTCTGTGTTACATTCTTATGATCTGTGTTTATTTGCAAAACAGAAGTTCATCACTCCTTTGGTGTATCACCATTTTAGCTTAGTTTTGTTTCCCCTTTTTGCATCTTCAACTCGTCTCCTTGGAATTTAGAGTAGGAATTAGTATTGAACCTCTACAAATTCATGCATACACCTAAACAGAGGAGTAGGAACCAGCCTCAATCTAAAGAGTCTTTCTAATTGCAAAATCCCACATTTTGGGAAAGATTCCATGTTGTGCATTCACACCAAATGACCCATTTCTAAATTACAGATCCTAGAGGTCATTTTGGGGTGTGAATTTGCACTAACGGGACCTAGAGGCAGGATGCAAATGGAATCTGGGAAATGGGGAAGAGATTCTTTTATGGGAAGAAAGCTATGATGATTTCCAAAACATTAAAAATAACTCTTGGGAGTAGCTTAAAAATATCCTTACAAAAAAAAATTGGATAGAAGGTTAGTGAGTACATATGTTGTGTTGAAGGGAGGATTCAATGGAATATTCTAAACACGAATCTTTCTTGTCATAGAGATCTTATAGAGGGCATACAAAGAACTCTTAACCACATCCCAATAATTCAGATCCAATCTAAAGATGATTTTATCTAGATCCACTCATTTGATGGAGAATACTCGGTGAAAATGGGGTACCAATTGTATGCAGATGAAACTCCTTGTGGCTTTGACTGGAGCAAGATATGGTATAAAGAACTCACTCCCAAAATCAACCATTTCCTCTAGTTGGTTTTGAAAAAGAGCATTCTTACCATTGACAACCTCATTAAGAGGGGATCTACTATGCCTAATAGGTGCTACCATTGCAAGAAGGATTCGAGACAATTCACCACCTTTTCTTACATTGTCTTGCTATTGTTTCTATGTGGAAACTCATTTTTAGCAGATTTGGCATAGACTGGTCATTCCCAAATGATATTGTACAAATTTGGGAACAATGGAAACATCCTTTTAAATATGGCATGTTTTGGAGGTTCGTATTTCCCATACCATCTGGAGACTCTAGAAAGCTCTCAAATCCATCATTTTCGAAATATCATGAAATCTAGCAAAAGGATTTTAAATGAAATTACTATTAAAGCCAAGGAGAACATAATGAAATTCAAGCCACCCAAGAATTCTAAGTATCCTAGGGAAGAGGAGAGGCTCTTGATTTATTGGAATATTGATATTCAGAAGATTCAAGTTCAAGCACCTAACGTTGTTAGATCTCTTGTTCAATGGATTACCCCACCGAAGGCTAGAAAAAATTGAATTTTGATGGTGGTTTCTAATTAGGCCACCACCACCTAATTAGAAACCATGTTGGACATCCCCTTTTGTTTATGCAGGCCCCATGGGAAAACAATATAATCATTGTGTTGAGGCTCTCACTGCTCTTCGGGGAATCATAACTGTTAGGGATCTCAAGGTAAGTAATTTAATTGTTAAAGGTGACTCTCTGAAAATTATAAAAATATCACAGGTACCCAACCCCCCAGCTCGACCATAAAATATTTCATCAATGAGGCCAAGATATAATGTAAAGAGTTCAACAAAATTAATATTTATCACACATATCGGGAAGGGAATAGTTCTGCTGATGCACTAGGCAATGATGGTGTCAACATTAATCAATTTAAAATTTGGAATGATTATGGGGAAATATCACACACAACAAGAGCTATCATTTCCAAGGAAGCCAAGGCCACTTGTCCATTCAATTAAGTCTTACTTGGTGGATCATCACGTGTGGAGAAAATATGTTATGTACTTTGTGGATTTGAGATTTATCTCTCAAATGGATCATTTTCCTATGATTTTTGTATCTTAGCTTTAATAGTCAAGTTGTTAGGAAGATTAACATTTTCTATTCTTAGTATCCGAAGCTCTGTGGGTCCTTTTTTTTGGCATTTTGTGTTGAGCTCGACATTCGTGTTGTTGGGAAGTCAATTTTTAGTTGCATCCAGTTTGTTGAAGCCCTATGTGTGAATTTTCTCTTCAAAATAGGCATACCCCTAACTATGTGGGTCCCATTTTGTTAGGGTTAGCACCTGGTTGTATAGACAATATATCGATCTAAGCATACATGCATCTAAAAGTGGATATTCTACCAGAAAAAATATATAAAACAAGAGATATAAATCAACACCAAATTTAACGCGGTTCACCCAGTGTGGGATACGTCCACCAAGAAACAAGACAATCTATTATCCAAAGCTTTGACAAGATATACAATTGAAGATTTACAATCTTCCACACCTCTTAGATGTACAATACTTTCTTTCTCTCAAGCTTTTTCTTCATCACCAATAATTCTCTCTCTCACCAACTTTTACAAGTTCTTTTTAATTATTATCAATGCTTACTTCTAAACCCTAGATTTTATGATTATATAGTCATTTATAGACTTAGGGAACTTATCCATGCAATTACAATCAATAGATATACTTTAATGCTAAAAATAGATCTAATTCCTGAGAGTTAATTAAAAATTCCGCATTGAGTAATCAACATCGATTAGCCCTAAGCGATGTCGGTTCCTCCTTGCTCTGATTGATGTCATTTGTAGGTGACCAATGTCATACCTCCTAACCGATTATGGTTATTGTGTTTTTCAAAAAAATTACATTGCATGCTAATATGAAGTAATTGAGCTCCACAACTCAACAATCTCCCACTTGGAGATTAAATACGCACCATACTGTACATGATGTCATTCTTGGATCCTTCCTTAGCTTTTTTCTTCCTCTTCAAGTCTCAAACTTGAATACCAATAGAAGTGGAGTATAGATCCAACTTCTCATTTTCTAATGGCTTGGTTAGCATATCCGCAGGTTCCCACTCGTATTAATATTTTCTAGATTCAACTGTCCATCCTTCAATAACTTTCATATGAAGTGATACCTCATTGAATGTGTTTTTTTTGAATGAAACACTAAGTTCTTTGCCAAATGAATTAAACTTTGACTTTCACTTGAAGATTTTACAATCATCTTTCTCTTTTCCTAAATCTTCCATGAACCTACTCATCCATATCATCTCCTTTCTAGCTTTTATAGCTACAATATACTCTACCTCTGTAGTAGGAAAAGCCACAACCTTCTACAATCTTGAAATCTAGCTAACTTTCATCCCACCTACTATGAAAATATATCCAGTAGTTCTCCTTCTACCATCTAGATCTCTAGCTATATCCAAATCAACATAGACACATAATCAAATATCTAAACCTCCATAGCATAACTGCATGCTAGATGTCCCTTTCAAATACCTGAGTATCCATTGGACTTCTTTCTAATGCTCTTTACTTGGATTGGCCATATATCTACTCATAACTCCCACTTCTTATGAAATGTTTGTTCTGGTATAAACCATAGCATACATGATACTCGCAACTGATGAAGCATATGACACTCGTGTCATGTATTTAACCTCCTCGTGTGATGATGGACACTAATATTTGTTTAATTTGATGTGTCTAGCAATAGCAATAGTGTAATAATAGGTTTTGCATTCTACATCTTAAACCTTTCTAACACCATGTAGATATAATCCTCTGGAGACAAATACAATTTCTTATTTTTCCTTTCTCTATATATTTACATGCTAAGGATTCTTTTTGCAGCTTATAAATCCTTCATAAAAAATGTGTGAGCTACTTTTCCCTTAAGCTCACCAATGTCCTACATATTATATCCTACAATAAGCATATCATCCACATACAATAACAAAATAATATAGCTCTCATTTTCAAGCTTCTATAAATAAACACAATGGTTATATTCACATCTCAAGTAACCATGCTCATGCATAAAACTATCAAACCTCATGTACCATTTCCTTGGAGCTGTCTTGAGCCCATATAGGCTCTTTTTCAATATACACACTAATTTCTTCTTACCCTTGACTTCATACTTAGCGGTTCTTTGCATATAAATCTCTTCATCCAAATCGACATGAAGGAAATCCATCTTCACATATATTTTCTCTAAATGTAAATATTCTACTATAACTAAACTCAATATAATATGAATAGAAGTCATTTTAACAACGGGAGAAAATATTTCACCAAAAAAATTATACCTTCTTTCTTTACAAATCCCTTTACTACAAGCCTTTCCTTGTACCTTTTACATCCACCCTCTTCTTCCTTAATATTGTAAACCCACTTGTTACGCATTATCCTCTTACCTTCCCAAGCAACTTAAACAAATCCCAAGTCTGGTTCTATTCCAAGGAGTCCATCTCCTTATCCATGCCATGCTCCCCTTTGGACGTGGGTTTTATCCTACATTGCTTCTTCAAAGCTCTCTAGTTCACCATTATCGATCGATAATAAATAAAATAGAGGTGCAAATCTTTATGTAGGTTTACTTACCCTTTGTGACCTTCTCACGGTGTTTGGGGTACTGGAGGTTCAATCTAGATCTCCGGACATTTGTATCCAAATTTAATAATGATCGATGCTAGTCACCTATAACTAGCGTCGGTTCTACTAACCGTTTTCGATTTGGATCTTCTATAACTGATACCGATTTTGCTAACCGATGCTGGTTAGGGGTAAACTGACACTAGTTACTGTGTAACCCTGTAGGTAATACTTTTAAATCCGAGAG
Source organism: Taxus wallichiana var. yunnanensis (assembly GCA_018340775.1). NCBI lineage: Eukaryota > Viridiplantae > Streptophyta > Pinopsida > Cupressales > Taxaceae > Taxus > Taxus wallichiana. The sequence goes on along the minus strand of CM031242.1, from coordinate 535,152,710 downwards.
TTCATTTTCATTCACAAACTTCTCAACCGGTTCATCCTTGGGTACCAAAATTTGATCCCTATACATTCTCTTTTCATTCCATTCAACATCACGACTCTTAATAATTTTAGAATTCTCTAAATCCCAAAAATTGAAATCGAAATCACTAGATCCATAACCAATGAAAGTGTATCTCTTGGATTTTACGTCCAATTTTTTTCTATTTTCCTTATCTACATACACAAAAGCTTCGAACCAAAAGCGTAAGAAAAGAAAGATCTAACTCTTTTACGGTGAAGCTTCATCTAGTATTTCTCCATCTAGTGAACTTGAAGGCCTAAAGTTAATAAAATAAACCACTATATCAACTACTTCTACCCAAAAATGTAAGAGAATTCTAGAATGTATCCTCATACTTCTAGCATGTTCCATGATTGTGTTGTTCATTCTTTCTGCAACACCATTCTCATGTGATGTTCTTAGAACCGTTCTTTCTTTACATATCCCATTCACTAAACAATAATAATTGAAATCCTTGCTACAATATTCACCACCATTGTCAGATCTAAGGCACTTTAACTTAGAATTCGATTCATTCTCAACAAGGGCTTTCCATCTTTTAAAAGTCTCAAAAACACAAGATTTATGTTTAATACAATAAACCCATACCTTTCTTGTAACATCATCAAGTAACATAATACTGGGATTATCCATGAGAAGCTACCTAAGCTGATTTTCACACATTTGAGTGTACAAGCTCCAATTTTTACTCCTTAGTTTCCCCAAATTTGAGAAATCTCACACTCTTTTGCTTTCCAAAGACACAATGCTCACATAAATCACGATCTAAATATTTCAAATCTAATAAATTACCCTTAGCCTTTAATACTCCAATTTTTACTCCTTAGTTTCCCCAAATTTGAGAAATCTCACATTCTTTTGCTTTCCAAAGACACAATGCTCACATAAATCAAGATCTAAATCTTTCAAATCTAATAAATTACCCTTAGCCTTTAATATCAACATTCCTTTTTGACTCATATGGCCTAGCCATTTATGCCACACGCATACGCGAATCTCAATCAAGTAAATAATATAGAAAAAGAATCAGTAACACAGGTAGATAAATATAATGTTCCTACCTTCTTACCTCTTGCCACAACAAAATCACCCTTGGTGAATTTCCAAGAGTCTCTTGTAAAAGTAACCATGCAACCAGATTCACCTAGTTTCCTGCAAAAATAAGATTCCTCCTGAGGCTTGGCACATGCCTCACATCTTTCAATACCCATGTATTTCCATTCTGCAATTTTAGATGAACTTCCCCTTTACCAATAATAATACAAGGTTCATCATCACCCAAATAAACATGCCCAAAATTTCCCTAGACATAATTTATGAAATAACCCTTATTAGGGGTTACATGGAAAGAAGCTCTTGAATTTAAAACCCATGATTCAATTCTATTAACTAAAGAAAGAAAAAGAGAATCTTTCATTACCTCTGATGTAGCAAGATTTACTTCTTTACCTTTTAGTTGTTGGTTATCTTTTTCTTGAACCAACAAGCTTTCTTTGCATTTTCTTTCTTTCCACATTTCTAACAACCAATTCCCTTACTTCTATATTTAGATCTATTATCCCTTGAATTTGATTTCCCATTACTCTTAATCTTGGATCTCTCTTTCTTTCCCGCCCCTACTTTCTACATTCAAAACATTCCTAGATGATGATTCCTCTGTAATCTTCCTATAAATCTTTAGGCTCAATCTTAAAGATCCCAAAGAATTTCTATCAATAATATTCCATTCTTCATCAGTCATCTTTGTAGGTCTAGACTTCTCATCTAACGGTAAATAAAAATATCTTTGATATAGATAATCCTCAATTTACATCTTCCATATGTTATTGATTTATTCATTCAAGATTATACTAACCACATCATCAAACTTCAAACTATTATTAGGAGATGTTGTATTACTAACAACCATTACCAAGCTATCCCAACTATCGAGAAAATAACATAAGAATACAAGTTCTTTTACTTCATCATCAAACGGTATATCAACCAATTTTAATTGATTTACAATAGATCTGAAATAATTCAAATGACTAGATGTAGATCCACCTTCATGCTTCTTAGAACTAAATAGTTTATTCATCAAATAAACTTTATTTGAAGCACTAGGTTTTTCATATAAATTAGCAAGAGATTTCATTAACCCTAACGTAGAAGTCGCTTATGTAATATTGGAAGCCACAGATGCTGTCAGGCTCAATCTTAAAGATCCCAAAGAATTTCTATCAATAATATTCTATTCTTCATCAGTCATCTTTGTAGGTCTAGACTTCTCATCTAACGGTAAATAAAAATCTCTTTGATACGAGATAATCCTCAATTTACATCTTCCATAATTGATAATTTCAGTCATCAAATTTCTCTACCTTGTATTTTTTTCTTCTACCATTGTTGTAACTCCCACTCAATTAGAAAACCCTATGTGAGTAAATATTTAAACACAAAAAACCATCAAACAAAGCTTTGATACTAGTTGTTGGGGTTAGCACTCGATTGTACATGCAGACAATATATCATATCTAAGCATACATGCAAATAAAATTAGATATTCTACTAGAAGAAATATACAAAATAAGAGATATAAATCAACACCGATTTAATATGGTTCACCCAATGTGGGCTACATCCAAAAATAAATAAGACAACATATTATTCAAAGCTTTGACAAGATATACAATTGAATATTTTCAATCTTCCACACCTCTTAGTTGTATAGTACTTTCTTTCTCTCAAGATTTTTCTTCATCACCAAGAATTTTGTCTCTCACCAAATTTTGCAAGTTCTTCTTAATTATTGTTAATGCTTACTTCTAAACCCTAGATTTTATGTTTATATAGTTGTTTATAGACTTAGGGAACTTAGCCATGCAATTACAATCAATAGATATAATTTAATGATAAAATAGATCTAATTCCCGAGAGTTAATTAAAACATTCAAGACAGTAACCAACATCGATTATCCCTAAGCGATGTCGGTTCCTCCTTTCATGACCGACGTCGGTCCTAGGTGACCTGATATCTGGTCCCTCCTAACCGATGATGGTTACTTGTGTTGTCCCTCAAGTTTTACATGCATGCATGCTATTATGAAGTAATCTCTACAACTCAACATTTACAACCCTTCTTAGAAACAAAATAAATAATTATGGAAGGCCCTTGATGTGGATGGCTTCATAGACTTCATGTAGAGGATTAAAGGGCACGATAGACACATCTCTCTCACATTTACTCACAAATGGAATGCCAAGGTGATTACCTTTTTAGGTAAGGATTTTACCATCAGTGAGACCTTGATTTTTTCATTACCAGGTTAGGGATGGATGGGATTAAGTTATACGAAATAATTTTGATAAAGAAGTGAAGAGAAACAATTTGTAGAGGGGGATAAAGCCTTGAAAATTGGGAAATCTAGTCTCTTGTGTTCTTCTATCCCTCCCCCTTAAAGATATTTTGTTAAGTTGGTTGTAAGTTATATCACTTTGGAGGGAAATTTTTCAACCCCGATGCTCCAACATTTGGTATTTCTAAATAATTTCAGGCATACTCCTAAGGTCAATCTTCCTTATTATATTATCCATTCCCTTGATAAATATTTCCTTGATGTTCAGGCTCACCTGCATGGCCTTCCTCTTCACCAAGGTATCAACAACACAAGGTTAGAATAAAGAATCCTAGTTTCCATGCTTCCTCCTCTAACCCATCTCCCGCCAAAAGGGTGTTGCCTGCACAATTTCTCTAAGGAAAAGACATAGATGTGGATGAAAGTATCCTTCATTTTATCTAGTCTTCCCTTGACCCCAAATTAAACATTGAATTAAGAGCCCATTTGAAGCAGAAGATAGATGTGATCAAGGGCATTGAAGACAATGTTGATTTTCTTCTCAATGAAGGTAGCAAGGAGGACTTGGGATCTATAGCTCTTTCAAAACTTGAGGAGAAGATTGAAACTATCTATAAGAAAAAGAGTTCCTTGGAGGAGAGAATGTAGCATATCAATCAAATCTCCATGTACAAAGCATTACTTAATTTCATCCAAATTCAGGTAAAACATATGTGTGAATTTAACGACATACCTGAGGACGTGTGGAAGGAAAAATCAAGAAGAAGGTGTCACATCAAGCAAAGAAAGGCCCTACTAGAAAACTTCCCTCAATCTCTACAAGGCCTTGATGGATGCTCAGAAGGTTTTTAACAAGTTTCTCAAATAGGTCTCTAGTGTCGTTTTAGTTTTTTTTTCTCGATGCTTTGGTATTTTTGGTTTCTCATATGTTGTTATGTTATTTTTTACTATTTTTGGATTCATGTTGGTAATTTTCCCCGTTTTGATCTTTAGTGTTATTTCTAGCTCTCTTAGGATTTTGTTTTTGGGGTGTGGTCCCCAATTACCAAAAAACCACTATAATTATTTTGTATATCCTAGGTTTTGAACACTTTTGTACTTTTGGGCACGGTCCCCTTCAAAACCATTTATCAATAATAAAAAAGTGAATTCGATTCAAGCAACTCGAGCAAATTAGAAAATGAGGATGGTGAAACTCATTCTAAATCATTGTTTATGGCCATGGATATCTATGACAAATGCATCACCAAAGGAAAGAATACAATATATTATAAATATTCTGATGAAGAAGAGGCAAATGTGAACCTAGAAGCTGAACTTGTATGTGCTCTTGAAGAGTTAAAATTGTGCAAATGAAGGAACCAAAAGTTGAGATGCACTTTGAAAGATTATGAAGAAAAAATTCACATTTTTGAAAGAAGACAAAGTATAAAGGAAGAGGAAGAAACAAATGAGCTCAAAGAACTTGAAATGATATCTCAATATTACAAGGCAAAGGAGGATGAATTCTTAAACTTTAAATCTAACTTAGAGTGCTGAAGATTGAATTGGAACAAATGACTAGCAAACTCAAAATGTATGAGAAGATAGAAAAGAGCTCAAATGTCCTAACTGATATACTTGAGCACTCAAAGGGATACAAATGAAAAATTTGGAATAGGTTTCAAGAAAGAATGAAAATAAGTTGAACTAGAAAAGAATAAGGAGGACAAGTCTACACCAAGAATCTCTCATGCTACAAATAAAGAAGCCACCAAAACTGTCAAGAGAAAGAAAAATGCTCCCATAATCACCTATGCTATGAGGTACTCACACTCTTTCTATGGTTATTGCTTTTCATGTAACATGTTTGGACACAAAGATGCTAAATGTAGAAGATATGCTAGGGGATATGGAAGAAACTATAGTTCACAAAACACTAGAATGAATCATAACATTATTTGCTACAAATGCCACAAGGATGGTCACATAGCTATGATGTGTAATCCAAAAACATCCTAAAAAACCAAATGGAAGTATGTTGTGAATGAATAATCCAAAAAATGGAAATAATATGCTATGATTTTACAAATTGCTTTTCACGTACAAGATGAAGAAAAGATATGGTATTTAGACAGTGAGTTGCTCAAGTCATATAACATGAGACAAAAAATAAAGTTATCTCTTTATCAAAAAATGCATCAGGAGATGTTAGGTTTGGTAAGAATAATTTAGTAAACATTGTGGGTAAAGGAACTTTAAGTCTAGATAATGGCAAAACAATTACTGAAAATGTCTTATATGTTGAAGGTCTCAAGCATAACCTGTTAAGTGTGAGTCAAATGTGTAAGAAAGGTTGAAATATGATATTTCATGACAAAGGATGTGAAATTATTGATGCTAGGTCAAGGAAGAAATTATTAAAAGCTAAAAGGACCAAGAATAACATGTATGTTCTCAAGGAAATAAACAAAGAGAAATTATTTACAAGTAAAATTGATGACAATTGGTTGTGGCACAAGAGATTGGGACATATAAGCTTTGAGAATCTTATGAAATTAAGTGTTAAAGATGGTGTTAGAAATATGCTAAATATTGGTAAACCAACAGATACTCTTTGTAAAGCCTATCTGCATGGCAAACAAATGATAATATCATTCAAGTCCAAAGATTATTCTACCACTAAACCCTTAGAGCTGATACATATATATAATTTTGGTCCTACAAGAACTGAAAGTACATAAGCTGATGTGTATTTCATGGTTCTAATAGATGAATTCACTAGGATGACATGGGTAGCTTGTTTGAAGCATAAATATGAAGCTTTGGATATATTTAAATATTTCAAAGAACTAATGGAGAATGAGAAGAATACAAAAATCAAATGTATAAGATCAGATAGAGGTGGAGAATTTTGGTCTAATGAATTTGATGAATTTTGTGAAGAACATGGAATTCAAAGGATTTTCTCGGCCGCATGAGGACACCTCAACAAAATGGGGTTGTTGAAAGAAATAACATGATTGTACAAGAAATGGCCATAACTATGCTAAATGAATATAAAATTCCCAATGATTATTGGAGTGAGGTAGCTGAAAAAGCTGTCTACATTCTAAACAGAGCTCAACTAAGAGTGAAAGACAACAAGACACCTTATGAAATTTGGAAAGGAAGGCCACCAATGATGAAACACAAGATTTTTCGGAAGCAAGTGTTACATCAAGAGGGATGCATACAACTTAATTTCTCTAGGTATGATGAGGGAATATTTATTGGATATTCAGTAGTTAGTGCAACCTATAGATGTTATAATAAGAGGCTAAAAAATGTGGTTGAGAGCACAAATATGAAGGTTGATGAGTCTTATCCAGAAAATTTTAGCACTCAACCTAAGGAAAACCATGAAGATCAAGAAGATTATGAAGAAGTGGAAGAAATACAAGACACCTTCAAGACAAGTTAAGAGATATCACCCAATAAATCAAATCATTGGAAGTAGAGGAGGAATTCTCACAAGAAGGAAGTTAAGAGATCAGAAAAACCATGAAGACATAACACTCTTATCCATGATAGAACCCAAGAATGTGGTAGAAGCTAGCAAGGACCAGCATTGGGTGGATGCTATGAATGAAGAACTTGACCAAATTGAAAAGAATGAAACTTGGGAGCTTGTACCAAGGCCAAAAGACAAGAATGTAATAGAAAAAAATGGGTATTTAGAAATAAGTTGAATGAGAAAGGAAAAGTGACAAGAAAAAAAGAAAGAATGGTATGTAAAGGTTATGCACAAATGGAGGGAATTTATTTTGATGAAACATTTGCACCTGTGGCAAGGATGGAAGCAATCAGACTATTCTGGCATATGGTGCTTATAATAAAATCAAATTTTTCCAAATGGATGTCAAGTCTTCTTTCCTAAATGGCCATCTAAGTGAGGAGGTATATATTGAGCAACCTGATGGATTCTCTCTAACTGATGATAAATACTATGTGTGCAGGTTGAAAAAGGATTTGTATGGACTCAAACAAGCCCTAGAGCTTGGTACAATAGGTTGGACACATATCTCATTGAGCAAGGCTTTAGAAAAGGTGTTGTTGATAGTAATCTCTACATCAAAGAAGAAGGAGATCATCTTCTCATTGTCATTGTATATGTGGATGATATCATATTTGGAGGAGATCATGATAAGATGACTCATGAATTTGTTGATATGATGAGAAAAGAGTTTTAAATGTCTATGCTTGGGGATCTTTCATTCTTCTTGGGCTTACAAATCAGTCAATCAGATCAAGGCATCTTCATATCCCAAACCAAATACATCAAAGAAATTCTCAAAAGGTTCAAGATGGAAGAATTCAGACCTATAAGAACACCAATGGAGGTGGGTTACAAGATGAGAAAAGAGGAAAACTCACCAAAGGTAGACAAAACTTTGTATAGATCTATGATAGGAAGTCTACTCTACTCTACTACATCAAGACCTGATATCATGCAAGTTGTGGGTCTTGTTGGGAGATTTCAAGAAGATCCAAGGGAAATACACTTCAAGGAAGTCAAAATAATTCTAAGATACCTCATGGGAACACTTGAATATGGACTTTGGTACCCCAAAAGCAATGATTTCAACATAAAAGCATACACTGATGTTGATTGGGCAGGAGACAGTGATGATAGGAAGAGTACAAGTGGTGGAGCATTCTTCAATCTTGGTTGAGTAAGAAACAATCTTTAGTATCACTTTCAACATATAAGGTAGAATATATAGCAACATCCATGTGTTGTACTCAAGTTATTTGGATGAGATAGACATTGGAGGACTACAAGGTAAAATTTGATGGCCCAATTCCTTTGTTTTGTGATAGTACTAGTGCTATTAGTGTTTCCAATAACCATGTTCCACTCAAAGACCAAATATATCTAAATAAGGTTTCAATTTTTGAGGGAACAAGTCAATGATAAGAAGATCAACCTAGAATATGTAAGCACAAAAGAAGAGATTGATGATATAATGATCAAGCCACTACCTAAAGCAACATTTGAGCACTTGAGAAATGAATTGGGGGTAATTCCTAATCCCACAAGAAACTAGGAGTGTGGAGACAACATAAGGGAGTATCTTCATGAAATATTAGCTCCTATTAAGTGTAAAGAGGTATTCACGTGGGGTGGGGGTAGTCTACTAGCTATTGGTGTTTATCATGTTATTCGTCACCAATCTTGTCATGAATCACATGTGTTGTAAATGTGGTCTCGAGTATGTCTACAGATTCAAGAGGTGCATTTAATTTGATTGGTGAACAAATATGAAAATGTAGCAGGCTTAATCCAAGGGGAGATTATTGAGGTAAGATTGTGGCCCTTTGTCATAGATGTCAAAGGGGAGAGAGTGTTGTCATAAACTATGTATGAAAGTGTTTTTTCCATCAAAGTTTCATAGTTTAGAGTATGTTTCCATCAATGAAAAAGGGGATTTTGTTGAAACGTGGTCATTGGTATTTTCATTGATGTCAAGTGGCATTGATGGAAAAAGGTGTGAAGAATTTCCTCAAGGAAATGAACTTAAAGTAAAGAAGATAGTCGAGTATATGTCAAGTTTGCATCAAATAGATGGCTTAAAGCATGGTGTAAAGGATGAGATAAGATGTATAGTTACATAGATATGTCTCGATGTCTACAAAGCTCAATTGAGTTAAATCAACATACACTGAAGATTTGAAAATATTATTTCTAATCATACATAAGATTTTGGTAATGGTAAATGTATATATCTTTTAGAACTTAGTATGAACTTGTAAACGATTCAATTTTGAGAAATTTGGAGATCTCTGGAGGAAGATATGTTCATTCAAAATTTTACATGACATGTTAAATGATAGCAAGAAGACACAGTCAAAATCAGGGACATGTGGTGAAGAGGAAGAAGACACGAGGCCAAATATGAATAAGACATGTGGTGAGGAAGATTAAATCTGGTCAACTTAAGTTAACTCACGAATCCCAAAAGACATGTGGCATGGATAAAACTGTATTAAATAAAAGTTTCAGGTCCATCCAAAAGTTTTACTGAAAGGATACGTGGAGCCAATTGATTGGATCACTTTTTGATCTCGACATAGAGCCTAATAGTGTGAAGAAATGTGGGGCTTCCCATAGATCATGTGTTGCATTGGTCAAACATGATTAAGATAAATATGACATTTTGAAAAAAAAACGTGGAGTAGTTCTATTGGTTTAAGCCTCACACCGACAAGTGAAATCAAAGTTCCCCATGGAGTCGCTCTATTAGTCTGTGTGTTGTTGTGGCTAGTGGAGGTTAATAATGGTCTGAATTTGTGAAGGCATGGATCCTTCCTATTGGTTCAAACTTCACACTGACAAGCCCAAAACCTCAAAGCTACGTGGAGTTGTTTTATTGGATGAAGAATCGATAAAATCTTTGCTACCCAAGGATTACATGGAGTTGATTGATTGGTTCACATTCTAAAATCTTAACAAATGTGAAGTACATGGAGCCTTATCATTGGACAAAATTTTGCAAATGGTACACAGTCGAGATAGAAGATACATCAATCGAAGATAGAAAAATTTGGACCAAGAAGAGGGTGCCACTTGGAAATACGTGGAAAAGGAGACATAGATGATTACAAAAATAGTTAGAAATATCCTCAAGCAATAAGATGGTAACACATAAGGCTGAAATAAGTCAATAATTTTGACATCTGGCGCGAGGCCTTCGATAACCATGGTGATGATTTGTGAAAATGAAAAATTGATCAAATTTTAATATTGCACAAATAAAATTGTCGACTTTTTTAACATAGTTCTATATGAGGAACGTGAAAGTGTTGCAAAATGAATGAGGGTGTTTCATCTCAAAATGGAGTAGAAACTTGTACTAGAATTTGATCTTAGTCGGGAAAGTCTGTTAAAAATAGTTAGTAATAGAAAATCATGTCAGATTGTGAAACTAAAGATAATTTTAGAGAAACACACCGCACCCACAAGTGCCTTAAAAATAGAAAAATAATGATTTAGGAAAATCAGTTCTACTTGTCTATTTATAAAAAAAAATAGTGCATTAAAAACAAAAAAAGATGAGTTGGGAAAATCAACTATGCTTAAGCAAAAATTTTAAGCATTATATGTAGTTGAAAAGAGAGAGAGAGAGAGAAGAAGAGAGAGAGAGAGAGAGAGAGAGAGAGAGAGAGAGAGAGAGAGAGATGTTTTCAAATGAAGATCTACTAATTGGATAAAGAGGTTCAAAAATAGAAAATTAGATGGATGATCGCTTGAAGAAAGTGAGAAAGAGGTGCGAGAGAGTCGACTATCTTAATTTGAAGAGTGAGTAAAGAGAGCAATAAAAAATTGACCATAATCCATTGTATAAGCAATATAGGACCTATATGATCAAATTAATTGTAATATATATTTCTAATTGGGCACTTAAATCATAGGGTGGTGGATGCTCCTTGCAAGTTGCAACTTTCTAAACTTGCTGATTTGGTGCTTAGCATTCTTCAAGTGGGTGCTTTGTATGTTGAGTGGGTGCTAAAAAAACAATCTCATTTTATAATTTGGAATTGGTGTTCCTAATAAAGCCTTGATTTCAAAGTGTTTTTCTCCCTTTATGGGTTTCCCACATAAATTTTGTGTTATGAGTTATCATCATCTTGTATGTGCTTGATAATACATTTATGTTATATCTCTTGTTCATAATCAAGTACTATTTTTCAAGTGCTTTGAATTTTTATCAACACCGATTCAATCCCCCTTGAGTGCTTTTGATTTCTAACATTATTCATTTTTGGTCTCTTCTTTGGGTGAGGTCCCCTACATCCACCCATATTCTTTAGGATTTCTAGTCCTCTTCTCCTCTTCTTCTTTTCCAGAGAGATTTTATTTGTACATGGGTACCTTATCAAGCCTTTTGTTACCAAGACCCGTATTATACATCTTTCTTATTTTTCTAGGGGATTTCTCTTGCTATTATGAATTTTCATGACCTCTACCTCATCTTCAATAAATATGGGGGTAGTATCGGTGTATGTGACTTGCCACGCCATTACTTGGCATCTTGTCCACCTCACATGGTGAGTCATATTTCTTAGTGAGATCATATGTCATTAGGTGTAATTAGGGTTCTATGTGTCATCCACAAGAGTTACACAACACTCATATATATGTACCCTTTCTATTTGAGCTATGAGAATGAGTAGACCTATTATTTCATGTTTGATTTTCCTTTACGTTCAATTTCTTCCGATTACTCGGAGCATTCACGTCATGATTGGAGTGTAACCTCTTCGATATGCATGAGGTTATGTATTGATCCTTTCATAACAATCTACAACAACCTTCATGCCCCAATTCTTGTGTCCCACCACCCTGCCACATGTTCATATTTGAAAGAATACGAGACTGTTATTTTTAAAAAATCACTAGCGTGTAGTTTGATGAAAAATGTAAAACACATTATGGTGTTACACACATATGTAACAACGTAATGTGTTGTTTCTATATAACATTATGTTGATACCTATATGGGTAGCAACGTAATGTGTTGTTACCTTTTCTATCAAAACTAGTGGTGCGTAACGTGAGAAAATAATTTTTCTGGTCCATGTAACTTTTATGAATGTGTGTGACATATAGGATCTTCCTATTGTAGTATCATATTTCGATGTTGTAGGATGCGGGAGATGATTAGAAATTTATAAAGAGAGGCTGCCGAGGTAAAGAGGCTCTTCCACAATGACATCAATGATAATTTTTACATGTTTAGTCATGAAACACTTCCTAAATCTCTTACCGGTGATGTATATCCAACCAATATACATTTATATAACTCATGTAAGTATTTTTATAACACGCATGTCATTCAAATAATGAAAATAAAAATATACATATTTTAATGGAGCACATAGTGGAAGAAGAGAAAAATATGGACTCGCAACTAACACTAGTTAACAACAATACAAGAAAATTGACATAACATTTAAATTTTTTTATGCCATTGGTTTTCTACAAGGAGGAGAACTTGCAATAAACATACGTGGATGATGTAGATTGTTAACATCCATGCAAAATCCATCCCATTTATACCAATCTTCAACTAGAGTCGAGACAAACAACATCGATTGCAAATTGGAAATTCCTTTGTTATAATGAAACAATAATATATATATGTTAATTTCCAATCATCAATATGTAACCATGTAATTATAATATCAAAATTAGGTTTAATCTAATTAGGGTATTGATGAAATAAGATTAGGTTATAATTAATAACAAACATACAAATCATAAATCATTTTTATGTTAAACACAATAAATTTCATTAGTATAAATGAGTTAATAATATAAAATTAAGGTTAGAAAGGATTGCACCAATTTGGAGACTAAGATGCACTAAACATGTTCTTGAAATATGTAAATTGTGATAAAAAAATCCCCAAAAATATGGGAGTGTAATTTTTTCTATAAAAGTATTTTGTCCTAGACATAGAAGCTTGAATGACTTTGTCTTCTTTGGCTAAATTCATCCTATGTTGATTATGGATAAATCTATATTTTAGCACTATGTTCCTCTACGTTTGTAGCTCTATATTCTTTAAACAAAATTCCATGGTTGAAATTGTGCAACTTAGTTGGTGCTTGTATAAGTATTTTTTTCTTATGGAAAAAAAAACATATGTTAGTGCCTTTTGGGTTGTGTGGTACCCACCATGCATACGCCACAATACTCTTAAGAGGCATCACAACCTCATATTTCTTCACCCAATGTATGACTGCAAGATGTATATTGAAATATGATTTGGGAGTGAAGACCCTATCAGAACCTCCAACACTTGAAAATGATCTTTGTCACATTTTTTTGCTTTGTAAATGACTTAGGGAAACTTTTAATGATGTGTGCATATTTAGATATAGTTGAATACATTTGAGAGAATGATTTTGAAATCAGGTGCTTTTCTATGACCAAATATATCCCAAATATATGACATGTGAGGCCATATTAATGGTTTAGACTAATGTAATTATATAGGTGAATGTTGTGAAAATGACACGAGACTGATTAGGGTTACTTGTGACTTTGAAAATTGTTAGAGTGATTAAGACCAAGTAGTTGGATTTTGATAAAGTTGACTATGATACTTTTTTATGTATGGACAAATTTTTCTAGGCATAATACACAATTTAATATTTCAATTGAATATGGTGGCTAGATGTATAAATATGTGTCATATTATGAGAATGTGATTTTAGTCTTGTCGATGACAAATAACAAATATGACCTTGTGGTCGGTGTTGGCACCTAAAATTGTTTCGTGGCATTTTGGGGCATTAATGATCTAAGAGTATATGCACTCTTGTTATTTTGTTTCCAATTATGTATCCAATTAAATAATTTTTACACACAAATCACTTTGTATGATAGAACATATAATGTCAAGTAGTGAAAAACACCCCGTGTAATTGTACACAACACCAACTAATTCACGCATTCTTATAGTTCTACATCAAACACCGTCATGAATTTTTTTCACCCTTCTCATTTTAGTTCAGAATTATGCATCACATAATGCAAACACATGCTAAGATTATCCCACCTCATTCATACACACCCTCAACATTGCACAAAAAATCCTCCTTCACGCATGTCGGTGTGAATGAAGTTTTAGGCCTCAAGATTGATAACAAGAGCAATTTAGTTATTTTCAGATAAGTTTGAATACTTCATGGTAGGGGAAAAATAATTTCAATAATAAGTATGGTTGTGTGGCTCTACTACTAATGTTACATGGCCTTGGAAATACTACACAAACTAGATTAGTGTCATGTGTCTTGAGATGAATTATGTGGGTCTAAATGATATTTTAAGTGTTTTTGTAACGTAGAAAGAAGCATATAAGGTAAAATTAAAATTTCCCTATACTATGTGGGCCATAAAATACAAGATATGGTAATGCGTAGGCCATGGAAAAAAGTAGCTAATAGTGTGTGTCACAAAGTATGGATTTTATCATAGGTTTGAAGTGGCATTATATGAAGCATGCTGGAAAAGAATGAACTAATTACATAATACTAAGGGATTTGTGGAATCCTAACGATGCTTCATATATAAAATTATTACTTCACAACTAGATTTGGTGCTTCGTTATCCAAGCCATAGATAAGGTCAAAGTCGAGAATTCATTGTTACAAACTACTATAATTGTTGAGCACTATCCCACATTTTTAGAATGGGATGTATGTGAAGAGTTCATATAATAAGAAAACTCCTTCATATAGTGGAGGGATTTAGAGATCTCTATAAGTGAATACTTCCTTTTGGAAAACAATAATAAGTTGTTGAGGCTATCACAAAGATTTAAAAAAATCTAAGTAAATAAGAGAGTTAGAAAGGCTTTGAGATCCTTCTAAATGGCACGATCTCATGAGCTCAAAGCATATATCCTTGAAATGGAGTGTTATTAAAGTCATAAATTTTTCGTAGTTCAAGATTATTAGATTGAGCCATGTGGCACAATCTTGTCAATGTATAGTTATAGAGGTTATTGAAGGCCCATAAAGGTTGAATATGGAAAATTTACCACAAATGTGAGATTGTAATGCATATTTTGATCCCTCACTCTGATATCCTACCAAATGACATGATCTCATGAGCTTGGAGCATATAACCTTGAAATGAAGTGTTATAAAGTCATAAATTTTTTTGTAGTTCAAGATTATCAGATTGAGCCTTGTGGCACAATCTTGTAAACCTATAGTTGTAAATATTATTGGAGGCCCATATAGGTTGAATATGGAAAATGTACCACAAATGTGACATTATAATGCATATTTTGATCCCTCTCTCTAAGAACCTACCAAATGACATGATGTCATGAGCTTGAAGCTTATAGCCTTGAAATGGGGTGTTATTAAATTCATAAAGTTTCTGCGAGTTCAAGATTATGATATTGATCCATGTGGCACAATCATATAAAACTATAGTTGTAGGGATTATTGAAGGCCCATAAAGGTTGAATATGGAAAATGTACCACATATGTGAGATTACAATGCATATTGCAATCCCTTATACGTGGACACAATAGTAAAAACATTGAATACTAGCAAGTTCGGGAACTACAAAAGGATAAGATACGAAATTTGTCTATGTGGTGAAATCCCATGAAACCATAACATTTAGATGTTAGAAGATTAAAGGTAATGGGGTAAGTGTAAGAAAGGTATGTATATATTGGATTTAGCCACATAACATGATCTAGGAAGCCTATAGTTCAAGAAAACATGTAGAAATGGTAGGTTGGATTCCTTGACCACAACATAAAAATATTATACTGTGGCATTTTGCAACCTAATAGAGTGCACCAAGTGGCACAGTTAGAAAATTGCAAGTGAAATATAACTGCAAAAATTAATATTTTTCCCAAGTATAATTATATAAGATGGGTTATAGATCTCTAGTTTTCTAGCCAAAATTTTTGGCTAAGATCTCAAATTAAGAATTGGTTTGAGGCATTGGAAATCCCATAATATTTTGGTTCCTTATAGTGAAGTAAAAAATGAAGAGATGTTACCAAAAATATTTTCCCTGTAATTTTTCATCAATTGAGAAGTGAGTAATCCAGTCAAATAAAATAGAGCTTCCCTACTAAATTTTTTTGAAATTAAGATATTTTGGACTAGTCATGCAACCCCATTATTCTTTCTTTTATTGATTTCATGGAAGTATACATGCTTTATTTCATATGAGCCTCATTAGAGATTTATCGAGGCTCTAATTTGGATTATAATTTTCTTATTTATGAGAAAAATTTGTGCTTCCCTCCCTTTTTATTTTCTTTTAGTGATATGAACATGCCTTAGTCTCTTTAATGGGAAGTTTGATCTCTTTTGGTGTTAATACCTAAATTACTTTGAGCCTTTCATTGCTTATCTTGGGATTATTATGAGCCCCTTTTATTTCCACTTATGAGACATTTTGTACGGTGGAAAATTCTATAAATTGAAGGAAAAATCCTTCGTCATGTTCCTTTTGGCCTATAAATCAAGTTATGTATCCTAAATGTATTTGTGTCCTTTACAAATTTAAAGTCTTTTTTTCTATAGAATCCATTATAATTTGAGGTGTAATTGTCGTGATATTTTGAGTAAGTAGTGCATATTTTCTCAAGATCATAAAATTTTAAGGTCATTGTAACCTTTTACATGTAGGCATCTATATCTATTGTTTTATAAAATCCTTGTATGATCTTATTTCTCTATATTATCTACAAATTGTCTCAATATAAATTTCTTGATGTTTTGTGACACAATAATATGATGCATAATGAGGGGTATGTGTAATATAGACTTGTTGTAAGTCTAAATTTAGGTAGAACCTATGATAAATGTGTAAATTTTTGTCCTATTTTGGATTTTATTAGTTCAATTTATTTGAAATATGGAGAACCCTTTCCCAATAGATGATAATCAATAATCATGGTTAATTTGACCAAAATCTTTTACAATGTTTTACTTAATATTCGGGTCCTACCGATATCTTTAGTTATTCTTATAAATTCCTTTGAGATATATATTTCTTACAACTAAGGATTCAAATTTGTAAGATCCTCTATTTTAAATTTTTTATTTTAGAATAACAAGTTTATGGATTATAGATATATTTACCTTTAAAAAATTCCTTAAAGATTTTCCTAATCTTAGACAACTTGTGATTATCTTAATAGTGAGAAAAAAATTGGGAGGAAATCATAGTGGTTATAATTGTTATTTGGGTATGTTGTACTTTTTCTAATGATTTTGTACCATTTTCAATCTTTAAGGTTGTTAAGGTTCTCTTCTCTTGGTTTCAAACATCCCAAAGAGTAACAAGCTAATTACTTGATCACTTTTTAGCCTAAAATTATTATTGATTTGAGAAGGAGAACCTTACTATGATGATCCACCTTTATTCATTTCTCCAAATCCTTAGGGTGCAAATTTGTGCTCCTATAAACACTAAAAATTAAAAAAAAACACTATTACATCATGTTTTTGTTAGGACTATAAGAACATGATTTTGAACAATGAAACAAGGTCTTAGTGGAATCCTTCCATCATTTATTTACATTTGTTACTTGATAGGACTTAGACTATTGTTATTTTCCTTCTTTGATTGGACTTTGAGCCTCTGTACAAATATCTTTGGCACCTTGTTTTTGGTGCTTACTATTATTTGAGCTTGGTTAGGGACCATATAACACGGTCTAGATCATACACCTAGTCCCGACCATATTGTATGGTCTTGATCCCATTTTTTCTAGTTCTTTCACTTATATGGGCCCATTTGTCATTCTTTAACCTTTCATTTTATACCTTTTCGATCATCCTTTCTCGTTATTAAGGTCTTAATTTTAAAGTAAGAACTCACACACACACACACACACACACACACACACACACACACACACACACACACACACACACACACATATATATAAGTCTAACCTAAGCATTTATTATCTATAAATCATCTATATATCTATCAAGTCTTGAGTTGAAAGGCAAGTAACACTTATGCATACTATAGACACAACAAAGAAGGGTATAGATCCGGTTTATCTCATCTACACAAAAGGGTTTGATTGGGATGAAGTAGTATAACATGCTATCGATGTGGGAACATAAGGACAAAGCTAGGAAAAGGGATAGTTGCATGCACATTGAAACAAGGCACTTTGAGAGAACTAGATGGAGTCAAAAATTTAGTGCAACACTTAACAACATCATAATGGGGTGATTTGTCAAGGTCCGTCCCACCCAAGAATTTGCATTTTTTAATCTAATATTTTCTTGATTGTGTTGTGGAAATATATAGGTTTGTTTTTCTGTTCCAAGTGTGTATATGAGGGTTTGATGCGACACTGAAGATTCTAAAAAAATAAAAATAGCACCACAGAGTGACATTAAAGTTTCATATCCGATTTTCTATAAGGGAAAAACCATACAAAGTAGGGTAAGGTTATGTTGTACAATATTTCCCTATTTACACAATATTGACCATGAGGATGCAAAGGCACCTAACTTTATTTGCACAATTTTTGGGGTTTGTTCTAGTTCCACATCTTATCCCAATACATCTTGATTGACATTTGAACCAGCTAAGTGACTCTTTCTATCTATGTTACACTTGTGATTTATTGTATCCTCTACTTGGAATGGTTGTGTAGACACAAAATCAACACACTTGGGTATATTTCTAATTCCTAAACACATACTAACATTCATATGATTCCTAAGAAATAAAACTAGTAATTTACGATTGTATTTGGCCTCTTTTTGTGTTTCTTGTTTTCTATTTGGTCTTACACACCCTACAACCTAGTCGGTATTTTAATTGTTTATATTTTATGGCTCTAGACACGAGCACCCATGCACTCTTATCCCCTCTGGGCACCTTGACCCTTTTCTATCTTACTCGCTCCTTTTGGGTCTCTTTTATCTTTTGGGCATCTTTTTCACTTATGGGTTGGCCTTCCAGTTTTCAATTACAAAATTCAAACAAGGGAATCATATAAATACATAATTATGTGTTCAATATGAAGGAAGCGACTTCTAAGCATTATTATTATCACCTAAGCTTGCATCAAAAGGAACCTAAAGCACTTGAGGCATCCATCTAACATTCAATAAAGGGACAAGGGATGTATTTTATGCATACACTGCATAGGAAAGGGAAGTTCATTCTATTCCATCCACATATGTTATACATTGTTACCTTACTGAGATATAGCCCGCTATCAAGTGTAACTTACACTATGGCATCCTAAGACAAAATCCTTACACACACTCACAAGCACTACATGCGGTATGAGATGTAGTGCAAATCTCAATCATAGGTTCAATCTCTCGAGTCACCAGGGTTAGTCGAATCCCCATATTGCATCTTTATTTTTGGATTTGATGCGGGTTTTGGGTTTTGTAGGTGAACATCTCTTTTACGGAGTTACATGAATCTTCTGCGATCAAGGTGTGACATAGAGACGATTAATATGGACTATTTGTTACACTTGTGTGACACGATTAAAATTGTGTTCGACCATTTTGCGATCACGGGAACCCAATAGTAGAATCTAGTGCCCAAGCATCCCTGATCCAATCTATGTACCCATGTCCAACTTGATCCATGAGTTACAAAATTTATCTTGAGCATTGAAGACACTATTCACCTCCGGTTCAACAATTTTCATAGTCCATGCAGTCCCGGATCTAGTGCAAATTAGCTAAGTGATCTTTCCTACATATCTTGCTTAGGGTTTTGTAATTTACTTATTTATTGTTTGTGTCATATTGTATCTAGGAGTTATATATCATTATTATATTTAGTTACTCTATAATTAGGGTTTGACAAAAATCTTATTTTATTAAATCATTTAGTGAACCCATCCATTTGAACCCAACCTTGTTTCTAGGAATTTTTGCAATATTTATATCATGGATCAAGTATTATGAATCCTTTACCAATCAAGACCTTCATGATCTCAATGCTCATGTTGCTAAACATACTCAAGATCTAGATTTTCTCTTATTTTCTACTCATAAGGAGGCCATTAACCTAACCGAGCTAAACCCTCCCACTTCTAATGTTGCTTCCATTCCTATTGCAACACAACCTCCCTCTTCTACCATTCCACCTACCTCTACTATTCCTACTTCTACCAACCATTTCACTCCCCCTCTTATATCTCACTCATGACAATTCTCTTCCTCTAGAACTCATGATGTATCTTCTCTATATTAGGATCTCCAAGTTCAAATCCATCAACTTCAGCAATATACTTCCGTGTATCTCCATCTATTGACTCACCATTGCTCCTCCATACCCCTAGTTACAATTTATGGTTATGCACTTCCTCTCAACTTCGTCACCACTAAAGCCGACCACCTTCAATGGCCTTAGTGACCCTCAAGATAATCTTATATCTTTTCATGTGGAATGTATAGATTATGCGGATGATCATAATTTACTAGCCAATCTATTTCCCAGGAGCTTACAAGATTACGCAATGCATTGGTTTTACAATCTACCTATTCACTCGATAATATCTATTACACATTTAGGCGATTATTTTCTTGCAATTTTTTCAATGAATAACAATTCCAAAATATCCTACGCTGAACTTGCACAAATTAAACAAGGATATAATGAGCATCTAGATGACTATGTGTTGCGTTACAAGAACAATCTAGCTAATATGACCAATGTAGTTGATGATTCTGAATTGTAAGATCTTTTTTTTCCAAATTCTCTTATCTCCATTTTAAGAGAGTGTTATCTTTGATACCTATTCCTAATTTGATCAAATATGCCATACGCTTAAGTTATGTGAAAGAAAAATCTTATCTATGGGAAAACTCAAATATCATGATTCATCTTCATATTCTAATCATTTTTAATGAAAATATACTTTCAAGTCATCTCCTTAGCACCTTTGAAGTAAAAAAACTATTAAAATTATTTCTACTCCTGAAAAGCTTTAATGGAAACTTCCAAAGCGTACATTTACTAAATTTCCTTATGCTCCTATCTTTCTATTGCCACAACTTATCAAAAAAATATTATTACACTTTCACCACCGCTCAATCTTGATCCATCTCACCCCCATGGCCACAATTATGATGAAAATGCTAAATGTGACTATCATCAATGTGTTGGGCATTCCAATGATTGATGTTTCAAACTCAAATGTTTCATTCAAGATCTTATTAACAATAATGTTATTGAGATCCCGATACATCAACATCTAACCGGTCAATGAAAATAACAAACTAAAAATATTCAATAACCCATTGCCTAAGAATGAAAAACAAGCTATTGATTCTTCTTCCAATCATACATATCACGTTTTTCCCCCCTCCTTCATCGGGGCCTCTTGATTTTATAGTTACTACTGCATTAACACATCTCTACCACTCATTACATTCTCGATCATGATTATCATGCTACATTTTCTTTTGGCACATTACAAATCAATGCTTCTATTGGATCTCATGTTGTCAATAACACGATGATCTATCCATCCACTCCTACCAATGTGTGTTATTTTATGTTCCTTGTAGCTATAAATTATCCACTATCTAATATTTCATATCCTATTCCCAAAATTTATGGCTATATTAGGCTTCCAGTTATAGTTGGACCTCTCGCCATGCTTATTTCATTCGTTGTGGAACCTTCAATCAAAGGTTGTGACATGCTCTTGGGTCTTCTTTAGATCCACATCACCTAAACATCCTCTCCATGAATCATTTGTTCCTAAATTTTATTCAAAATAAGCAAGTTGTCACTCTCAAAGGAGTTCCACCATGCACACCATTTCCTCAACCTCCTCTTGAGGACATCCTTCTACTAGTTATAGTATCTAGCCCCCTTTTGCCTCTCAAATCTAAGGCACATTCTACACCTATCTCTCCTATTTACATGTGAACTACTTCTCAACCTTGTCATCCTTGTCATTCCACTAGTCCATCTCGTCGGCTTAATTCCCCTACTCGGGAAGCCCCTTCACATAAGTGGTCAAAACCTCCTTCACCTATTAGATATCCTTCACACAAGTTCTCATCACCTCCTAGGTTGCATTCACATAGTTGTTCATCACCTCCTTCATGAGCGTAGGTCTTATTCAATAATACATCATCACTCTCATACACCACCATTCTTAGAGCATTGTCACACACCTTTATCTCCTTAGAAATCATCTGGAGGACCCTTTCCCTTCACTCTCATCGGATAGCTTACCTTTCATCACACACTTGGGGGCATCACACTTACTCCCCCTCCTAATATCATCAATTTTCTATCATTTCTACTACTACACTTCTTTCTTCATACCTCCTATTTGTAAAAATATTACAAAACTTGATACATACTTTGTATCATCATTACCCTATGATGCTTTGTAGTTCCACAGATTCATACTCGATTGATGAGGGTATGAATCTGAAATGAAACTCACCCCATTCACTCTTCTTGATTTGTGCTTTATGATTCATCTTTTTATCATACACTTTTTAATCATTTCCCGATGACACACTTTTTTCTATGGTTCATTCTTGATTGTTGAGGGGTCTTTTATAAATGAACCTCATCTCATGCACATCCTCTGGGGGACACGTTGCTCCTACCATAACTCACACATTGCATACCATTCCATTCCACTCATTTTCTGCATTTGTATATATTTGTTGCACTTACTCTTTCTTACTTATACTACCTACATGACGCACTTCGCTTACTATGTTAGCCAAATGTTTTGTATGTATTTATATTTCTATATAAATATGTGCATTCATTGGAGTGTCTAGTTATGATAGTAGAAATTACAGGTTCTTACATGCAACAATGATGCTTGGCATTGTACCTTTTACCAGTCCCACCAAGGCTCTTGAGGCATCTACATTTCCTACTCTCATACATTATAGGTGTTATTGTTTCATTATTTACTACTTATACTTTCTAGCACATTACTTTCCATTGATACATACATGCTTGACATACTTTCTATCTTTCTAACTAATATTTACAAGGTAATTAATAAATAATTGTGTAAAGTTTAGGTAATGAGGTTAGGTTGCGAAATGGGATGCGGGTCACTGAGGGGTCGTAAGACACGAATTTGGTGTCTACATTAGCCCCTTATTGTCGTGTAGCTTGTTACGTGTAAAAGCTGCGCGGACAATAATATGAAGTGGTTTCTCATGTTAAGGATATAGGTAATCCCCCTCAAATCTATCATGATTGAGTGAACGGGAAATCGGGGATAGGGTTGATAAAGGGTATATGTTGTAGAGAGGATGGTAAGGTGGTGGGGTAGGTCAAGGAAGCGAGACGCATGTTGAAATGCAATAGTACGACGAGGGTACATGATTTGACAAGCAAACCAAGAATGTGTAGGCAAAGGTCGATAGTTTATCAAACAAGGGTGATATAATCCTGGTATCAAGGCATAGGAAGTAGCTCCAGGGGTATATAACGAGGTGAGTACGGGAACGTTTAGGCATGTTCGGCGGTGCCAAATGGTTGGTTTGGTTGAGATAAATGTCACGGTCTAGGTCTAGGCAAAGTTGGTCGACAGATCAAGTCAAGGACCCTAATCATGCTAAAACACGAACATGTGAGCTCGATTGAACACAAGGTACATGATGGATGGATAAAATAAAATGTTGATTGTGGGTATGGTATTGAAGTGATACGGCCTTGGGTCAGGCCAAGTGGTTGGGCGGTGGCCCTAGGTCAGGTTAGATGGGTAGGTTGAGGCCTTGGGTCGGGCCGGATAGGTAGGTTGAGGCCTTGGGTCGGGCCTAATGGTTAGGTTGAGGCCTAGTTCTTCATGTGTAGCATTTACATTACGGGGCTATTTTCCACCAAGTTTTTCTAATACATTTGACTTGACATTGTTTCTTTATTGTATGCCATTGTTTACTGAGCTATGCACTATGTCTTGTTTGATCAGTTCTTATATGATTTTGGCTATTTCAGCCTTGATTTTCTTGTGACATTGTGAGTGATGTCCCATGTTTGAAACCCAATTTTTGTGGTCTACTTTGTTTACACATTTTTTTAATTGTCACATTGTCTTTTATTACATGTTTATTACTTTTTCTACTAACACATGTTTCTAGCCACTTTGTTTGTTTATTCCTTGGTTTCTACCATGCACATCCCCTCCCCTACAAAAATGCAATTTTAGATCAAAATTGGGTCCTATTTTTGGGTTGTACACTCCTACAGTCATCACATGCACCCCAAACAAGGTGGGAATACATTGGGTGAACAAATCACCCCATACAACAACTTAGAGCCATAATTCAGATTCAATTTGGAATATAAAAAAGCACAAGATACGATTCTGAAATGGCCTATAATTTAACTTGGGTCCTCAACATAGCACAAAAACCAGCACCTAAACTCAGATAATAGTTCATGGGTTCCTATATCCTTCCACCGGGTGTTTATGTCCTGGGGGAACATACATTTATTTTCTCATATCAACACAATTCACGAGAGAATTTTTTACACTACAAGAACAATCCTCCAACAATAGAATGAATTATATCTCCATTTCAATCAGTACAACTCATAAAAAATTTGGAACTAATTTTGGATAACAGACACAAAACAAGGACACACCATCTGTAGTGGTGTTTATCAAGAAAATTCATGGAAGAAGAGTAACACTAGACCTCTCTCCCCAACACTTTCTCTTTGGCATGAGATCACCCAAAAACTTGCACTTAACATGAGATTAACCAAAAACTTGTTATTAACATGAGATCACCCAAAAAACTTGCACTTGGTGTGAGATCTCCCAAAAAATTCATTCTTCATAGCATTTCAAGACATATTTCTATCCATTACACTTCTTCATATTAGGTGCACACTTTCCTTTTACATACTTTTACACTCTTTTTGCATACTTTACTCAGATTTTTCATAAAAACTACTTAATACTCTTTTTCTCTTCTTTTACAGGGCCTTCCTTAATACACAATAAGAATAAACCCTACATTAGAAATACAATAACAACAACATGTACAACACAATGCACACACTTCACCCAATGGGTCACTCTCCTTTCCTAGTATTCACACTTCATTTTGCACTCATTCCATGCATCACTTGTGTCTTTGGCACACTATTGCCATCACACTCTATAATAACAAAAGAGACACACCTTATAACTACTTTATGTTATCGAGTATTCACTCAAAAACATAAATTGGGAGCAAATATAGAAACAAAATCATACACTTGGGTATATTTATAGGTCCTAAACACATACTATCATTCATATGATTTCTAAGAAAGAAAACTAGTAATTGACAACTTTCTTTGGCCTCTTTTTGTGATTCTTATTTTCTATTTGGTCTTACAAACC
The DNA here is from genome assembly GCA_018340775.1 of Taxus wallichiana var. yunnanensis. Lineage (NCBI taxonomy): Eukaryota > Viridiplantae > Streptophyta > Pinopsida > Cupressales > Taxaceae > Taxus > Taxus wallichiana. The sequence goes on along the minus strand of CM031242.1, from coordinate 535,127,405 downwards.
CTACAACCCAGTTGGTATTTTACTTGTGTATCTTTTATGACTCAGACATTGGCACCCAACAAGGACAATAACACCTAGGTGATCATGTCCCCTCTAGGCACCCCCAATCCTTTTCTATCTTACTCACTCCTTTTGGGTCTCTTTTATCTTTTGGGCATCTTTTTCACTTATGGGGCGGCCTTCCAGTTGTCAATTACAAAATTCAAACAAGGGAATTATATAAATACATAGTTACGTCTTTAAAATGAAGGACCAAGCTCTAAGCATTATTCTTTATCACCTAAGCTTGCATCCAAAAGACACTTAAATCACTTCAACGCACCCATATATCATTAATTCAAGGGACAAGGGATTGCATTTTTGCATATACTGCATAGGAAAGGGGAAGTTCATTTTATTCCATCTAAACATGTTATATATTGTTACATTATAGATCTATCCTGCTTTATCAAGTGTAACTTACACTACAAAATCCTAGGACATAATCCTTACACACAATCACAAGAGCTACATGTATTCTCGAGATGTAGTGTAGCACCATAAGTTCACTCTCTCGGGACTGTCGGGTCGATCGACTCCCCATATTGCATCTTTATTTTTAGGTTTGATGCAGTTTTTTGGGTTTTGTAGTTGAACATATCTTTGCATGTTACATGTATCTTATGTGATCAAGGTATGACATAGTTGTGATCAACAGGGACTATTTGTGAAACTTGTGTGACATAGTTAAAATATGGTTATAACCATTTTCACATTCATGGGATCCCAATAGAATAATCTAGTGCCCAAGCACCCCTGACCCAATTTAGGCGCCCATGTCCATCTTGTACCATGAGTTACAAAATTTATCTTGAGAATTGACAACATTGTTCATCTCATGTTCAACCTATTGAACAATTTTCCTAATATGTACTAGTCCCAAATCTAGCACAAATATCTAAGTCATCTTTCCTACATCTATTGCTTATGGTTTTGTACTTTACCTATTTATTGCTTGTGCCATATTGTATCTAGATTGTATATCATTGTTACATTTAGTTACTCTGTAATTAGAGTTTTACAAAAATCTTATTTTTTTAAAATTAGGTTGTTAAATTGTATATACTTTGTATTTGATATGAAACATAATTTTCAATGCACTTATAACCCTAGTTTCTATATCATCAACTCAAAAGAATCTCATTAAGTTCAATTAGGGTGGATAATTTTTTGTGAACCCATTTGATCAAATCCTTTACCTAATCTAATATTATGTGAACCCATTTGATCAAATCCTTTACCTAATCTAATATTCTCAGTGAACCCATTTTATCAAATCCTTCAAAACCCTATATCTTCCTTAGGGTGCATGTGTGATTGGTTTTTATACATTTGTGTGTGATTATGGCTTGTTTTCATGCCTTATAGAATCATGGTGGTTATTATCCCTCTAATGAGGTCCATACCACCTATGAGGATGCAAGGAATTTTACTCCATTTTCATACTCCCTTGAGATGACATAGTATTTAATTTTGATATAGATCCCAATTATATGGTATTTACAAACCATCCTCCCCACTATGACCCTACTCTTACTATAGGTGTTGCCTTAAATTTTGATATGAAGAATAGTCATGCATGTTTACTATTTCTTTTTTACTTCTCACTAGGATGCCAATTTTAGCTTTATATGTCATGTAAATGATAAGAGTAGTGATCATGAACAAACAATATTTCATGCGGACTAGTAGATGGTAATGGCATAGAATCCTTAGACTTTACCTTGATGATAAAAGTGTCTCTAGCTTACATACAAATGATATTCCTTCCAATTATACATTGATTTATGATGGTTATTATACTTCTATTATTGATTTATAATTAATTCATGGTGATAACCATCATGATGACATACATAATAAAAATGAATTAATTGAACATACTTGTGTTTATCCTACTCCTATTGAATGAAAAAAGGTGAGCTTGGTTGTAACATGTATACCTCTCTTTCATGTGATTCTTATTGTATTTTACATGAATTCCAAGAGAATGATATTATTTGTATTAACACATATAGGATTTGATAATATTATTATTTCTTCTCTTCCTATTGTACATGATACACATTGTGTTTCTACTCTTCCTCTTGAAATAAAAAGCAATGATTCTATTATTACTTCTTCTATTCAAGTTATAAATTAAAGTGTGCATAATAATCATATTAGCCAAAATATACATGTCACTTCTTATTTGGTTGCATCGATACGCATGTATTGATAAATCTCATAGTTTGAATACTTTTCCTATTAATAATGAAAATATCCCTTTAGAATCTCCTTAGGAGATAAATCCCTTATAGCCTCAAGTTTCACCCAATTGGGTTTCATGACACCTTTCCCAATATGAATTCTAGACCCACTAGCGTGCTCATGACTAATCTTAATGAAAAATTCCAACCTTTTAATGAGACTTTAAATTTCAATATCATACCTCCTTAAGAGGTGCTTTCTCTTATACATATGGTCAGTTTTTTACAACATAAGGTTCATGCATTGATCTAGAAATAAAAGCCCATTATGCTAGTATTGATGTTAATACCATATATGGAAATCCCATCCCATGAAAAATATTTCAAGCTCCTTTCCCTAGGAATTTTTTCATGTCCACATTCCAATTATTTGAAGGCATTTTAAAATCAATATAAATATCTTATGCATTATAGGTCACTTATGGCTTCATATCACAATAATAATCTCCTTCTAAAATCCTTCTCTCAAAGTCTTACAAGTGATTCTCTATATTGGTTTACCCATATTCCTTGTGGGTTCTTTGGTGTTGGTTTAACTTGAAGATGTTTTTCTATCACATTTTATTTACAATAGAGGCCCTAGGGTTACATATTGATCCGAAAATGGTACTTTTTGTACTTTTAAAATTTCTAGATACTAAGGAACTCAACATCAAATTATTGGTCCAATTACCCCAAAATTGATTAATTCCTTTTAATACATGCACCTCAGTCTGATTATCAATCACAACACTGAAATGTGCATCCAACTGTAAATTGTGGATTATGGATACTGAAATGTAAATCTTAAGTCCATTTTCCCATTTTTAATGAATGGTTGCTTAATCAAAATAATTAAAATCTAATACTAATTTTTATCTGATCAAAATCTTCATCCACAAATTGAAATCAAATCCACAACACAAGATTGATAACGGAGTTCACCCGAAGGATACGTCTTTGAATTCTCGAAAAGAGAATTGATCTATTAAACAACTAATGAAATACAATAAACCTTCAATAATGTATTAAAAATCAAAACTACGGATGAGCTGATCAAAGACATTGGAAATTGTAATTTACTAGAAACTATTCCCAAAATGATCCATGACTCCTACAGTGCTTCCACAGTGTGATCCCCTTGCCAATGCACGAAAAATACCTACAAATGGATATTTTTAAACACTACATGAATTTTTTTATAGATCTAGAAATATTATAAAAATATGAAAACTTCCCTTTTACAACATGGTCCAGTTCGCCACAAGTACTTGGAAAAATCATATCTATGTCTACTTTTGTGCTCGTTATGTGAAACAGTTGATGGAAAATCACATACACAAGTAAAATATATAGAGCTTAATGTAACAAAAGTTACATTTCTAGAAATATCCTAGAATTCTAAATGAATTTTATTTTTACACCATGGCAAAATTCGGACCAGAAGTGCCTCAAAAGTGGTGATCTCTGCAAACTGGTCCTTCGCTGTCCATACACAGACCTACCAAAAAGTCCCTTTAAATAAAAGTGATCTCATGTTATATCACTTCCTAAAAAGTGGTGGGTTGGTAAGGCTGAAAAACATTTTGGCACAGGTCAAGGGTTTGAATCCCCCTTCCATAGGTTTAGGCGTCCAATTTAGCCATTGACCCCACATATGGTGGGAAAGGGATAGGATAAGCCTTTAAATGACTTTTGGCCAACAAAATCCTCCTTATCCCATGGGATTTAGGATTATTCACATGGAATGGATTAAATTGAATATTATTATTATTTTTAAATCCAAAACCACCACAAACGTGCCAAGTGTCACGCCCAAAATATGCCATTTGTCCACGTTAGATTGTGACATCATCATTTGGCCACAATTTTGACTATCCATGTCTTTTGCATACGGACTCGGATTTGGTCCATTCAAAATGTGCTATAAAGATCGTGACAAGATATATGACATAGAATTGGTTTATAGATATTCCAAGATAATCAATTTTCTAGTTTGACTAGATTCGACTACATGTTGACCAAACTTTGACTAACTTTGACTAGCGGTATCTTTTGCATACGAGCTCCGTTTCTAGAATTCTACATACCGTCAGAAAGGTATCAAAAAATATGCAAAGTGGTAATAGTTTAGGGAGGTTTAGGAAAATTCCAACACCCAAAAAATCCTCTAGATCACTCCTCCCAACTGGGAATGTTTTTGTCCACAAAAAGTTGTATATCAACCCATCAACATGCTAACTCTTCTTGCAATTGCACAAACACATACATGAACCCAAAAATAATTATAGGTTGATAAAATGCAAATAGTTTATTATATAGTCACATAACTAATCAAATAATAACACCCATTTAAGCTAGTGTCTAACTAAAACACTGCATGACCCTCATCAACTCTCGCACGCAATCGTGAACTGTTAAATCCCCTATAATGCCATCACAAATAATTGACCAGATAATAACACCCAATTAAGCTAGTTTTCAATTGTCACTTTGTGATATGGCCAATTACTTAAATTATAATTCCATAACATAGATCAAGTATACGGACATCTAAAATTCCCACAATCATGTTAGTGTCCACTATCCATCTGAAACTGTAACAATGTAAATATTCACTATCCAGTATAGTTAGACCATCAATGCCAAAATAGCTATAGTCACAAAACTGAACCCACTTGAATCTACCCAAAACACTGTAATGCCATCATAAATAATAAGTCAGATAATAACACCCCTCTATAATGGAAGCTAGTCTTCAAATGACATCTGTGATTATGCTTCGATTACAACTGCAAATATTCACTATCCAGAATAATTAAACCATCAACGCCCAAAAATGGCTATAGTCAAAATCAATCAACGTGAATATGAAAATTCTATCCATACACACTGAACTATAAAAGGATAGATCAAACTATAATTGTGCTTACCCAAAATGGTGAACTGCTTCAATCCTCGTAAATGATCACCATGCATATTTGCACACCAGTTTGTTAGTGCAAATAATGTACACTTTAATTGTAACTACACAAAGTAGTCACAAATAAACACCCTAAAAATAAGGGTAGTCATGAATGTGCAATTACCCTGTATAGACACAATAGATTTGTATATTACCTAAAAAATAAAAAAGGTGTCACAGATTTGCACAATGACATTTAGCCAACAGATACTAAATGCATTTCTAAAAATAGACATTACCACATGCCCACTGAAACTGCATCCTGCTACTAAAAATAGAAAATGGTACATTGTCATCCTTAACAAGTAAGAAGTTAAATCTGAGCATTTTAAACATGTCTCCCAGATCCTCTTATAGGTGACCCCATATTCCAATTTCAAGGTAATTAAAAACCATGTGAATTAATCCTTCATCATACATCGGAAATCCACAAAATTACCCTGAACAATTTTGCATGCTTTTCAACAAATACTGCATTGCAAAAATAAATGTATCCAACTCACATGAGCCTACATTCTCCATATCAACTGAATGGACTCATTAGTGGTTTCCAAAATGGATAGCTTAAAAAGGTTGATTTAAAAACTATGGTTCAAAACTTATTTTTACCAAAATATCCAACTTGTCTTACCATACTCTGGATGGTTTGTTGGACGAAGTTTCCATCAGTTATCAACCCGATGCCTCATCTAACACACTGTAAATTCCCATCATGAAACTTGTACATGTTCAACCACTAAACTCAACTACACCAACTAAAGTAATCATTGTTAAATCAAATTAAAATTGGAAGCAAAATATCGAGCTAGAACCAACTCTGATACCAAACTTGATCCGAAAATGGTACTTTTTTGTACTTTTAAATTTTTTGGCTACTAAGGAACTCAACATCAAATTATTGGTCCAATTAACCAAAATTGATTAATTCCTTTTAATACATGCACCTCATTCTAATTATCAATCACAACATTGAAATGTGCATCCAACTGTAAATTGTGGATTATGGATACTGAAATGTAAATCTTAAGTCCATTTTCTCATTTTTAATGAATGGTTGCTTGATAAAAATAATTAAAATATAATATTGATTGTTATCGATCAAAAGCTTCATCGACAAACTGAAATCAAATCCACAACACAAGATTGATAACGGAGTTCACCCGAAGGCTACGTCTTTGGATTCTCGAAAAGAGAATCAATCTATTAAATGACCAATGAAGTACAATAACCCTTCAATAATGTCTAAACAGATAAAAACCTACAAATGAGCTAATCAAAGACATTGGAAACTCTGTAATTTACCAGAAATTGTTCCCAAAATGATCCATGAATTCTAAAATGCGTCTACGCAGTGTGATCCCCTTGCAAATGCGATTGAAAAATGCCTACAACTAGAGATTTATAAAAACTACATGAAAAAATTATAGATCTATAAAGATTATAAAAATTTGAAAAACTTTCCTTTTAATTCCATGGCCTGGTTCAAACCAAAAGTACTTGGAAAAATCATATCTTTGTCTTCTCCTCATTCTGTTTTGTGAAACCGGTCCTTCACTATCCATACATGAGACCTAACAAATAGTCCCTTTAAATAAAAGTGATCTCATGTTATATCACTTCCTACAAAGTGGCGGGTTGGTAAGGTAAGCTGAAAAGCATTTTGGTGCAGGTCAAGGGTTTGAATCCCCCTTCCATAGGTTTAGGCATCCAATTTAGTCATTGAGCTCATGTATGGTGGGAAAGGGATAAGATAAGCCTTTAAATGACTTTTGGCCAACAAAATCCTCCTTATCCCATGGGATTTAGGCTTATTCACATGGAATGGATTAAATTGAATATTATTATTATTTTTAAATCCAAAACCACCACAAACCTGCCAAGTGTCACACCTAGAATATGCCATTTGTCCATGTCAGACTGTGCCACATCATCATTTGACCACAACTTTGACTATGCATATCTTTTGCATACGGACTCATTTGGTTGGTTGCTCAAAATGCATCAAAAATATTGTGGCAAGATCTATGCCATAAAACTGGTTTATAGATATTCTAAGATAATCAATTTTCTAGTTTGACCAGATTTTACCACCTATTGACCAAACTTTAACTAACGGTATCTTTTGCATATGAGCTCCATTTCTAGATTTACGCTTACCGTCAAAAGGTCTTAGAACAACCTACATAGTGGTCACATTTTAGGGAGGTTTAGGAAAATTCTAACTCTGAAAAATTATCGAATCACATATGAGTGTCTCTCCTCCTTATATCAAGGTAAGATTGAAGTTGTAGTTGATTATATTATAAACTTCAAGGTAAATATGCCCTTATTAGTATATTATCCAAGTGATTTAGAAATGCAACTTATATTCTGTAGAGGTCTCACACAACCCCTCAAGGATAAATTACTTTATGATACATGTGACTCATTTAATGAGATTTTTCTTCATGTTCTTGACTTCAATCTAGACATATGGCATCCAAAAATCCTCTGCATATGGATACAAATATTGTCACTCCTATTACACATGATTATGACAAAAAATAAAATCCTATACCAAAAATCATATAGTAGACATCTTGCATAGTGGTAACACTTTTTACCATTATGTCCTAAACCAATAGTTCGGTTGTCACCCCTTCCAAAAAATAAATATGAATATTTTGACACTATTATTGATTTTCCTCAAGAAATATTGTTAACACTAATAGACATGTTGCTGAAATATTTTTTCAAAGATAAAATATTGTCTTCATCAACACTCGTAGGATCGAATCCCTCCGCTTCAAGATGGGGCAACTCTAATTTAATTAAATTTTCATTATGTACACTATTTCTAACTCTTAGGGGTGTTCATAGACTGGGAAAGAGGGAGAGGGATTTATGTTAATTGTATTATTATAGATTCCATTAATTGATAACCTAGAATACGTTCAATTTAATTAGAAGAAACATGTAAATATACACACAACTATGCAAGTTTCATGAAACAACAATCACAATCAACAAAAATTTAATTGGTAATCGATAACCTAGAATACGTTCGGTTAAATTAGAAGACACGTGCAAATATGCACACAACTATGCAAGCTTCATGAAATGAAAATCACAATCAACACAAAGTTTAATTGTTAATTTCATTCCATGAAATATAATACAAAGATTTTCATTCTTGCCATAGATTGCAATACATTTCACTTCATATGAAGTTGAGATCATGGAGGAAACAATAGAGAGGAATAATAGAAAATAGTTTGTTAATGGAGATAAAAAATTGATCATTTGGAATGGAGAGAGCCTTACAATATATAGTTGAAATAATGGATCTTCGCATTCCCAAGTGAAATTTCAACTTAAAAATCAATATCAATGAAGAAATAAAAACTTTAAGTGACTTAAATCACTTTGTAAAAAAATTTCTCCTCAATATAGAAATAGAATGTTAGAGAGAGAGAAAAGAGAGAAGAAGAGAGAGAAGATAGATGTTGCAGGATGAAGTCCCACTCTTCCTCCTTTGTGGAGATGAATGTTATAGCTAGATTTGATCTTCCGTATCTTGCTTATTTGATTAGAACATATCTCTTCTTAGAACTAAAAATATGTTTCACACCTTATATTTACTAATCATCATTATTCATGATTGGAAAACTTTATTTCAACTCTCACCTAGGTGAGCAATGACATGATGAAAAAATCAATTAGTTTTCACAAACATGATCTCCTTTATTGCATCGAGAAAAAAATCATCCTACAATCATCATGAAGAATGCACTCATACAACAAATGACCCATACTCGATAACCTTGAGCCCTCTTGGACTTGACGGTGTTAGAGATTCTTGAGAATCCTCAGTGGCGACATAAAAAACCTTGTAGCCACGGTTCCCATCATGAAATTATTTAAATTATCCAATCACATGTTTTGTGATAAAAAATACTCATATGCTTGATGACTCAAGTTAGAAAATATGAAATCCATGTGCTCCACATTGTTGTTTCCAATGTTAATGTCCTTAGACACTAGAACTAAAAAACACATGTATTTGGAGTTGTGAGGCTTTATTTTGCATTTTTTATGATCTCATTGGTCTGATAAGGTGTTGAAAATTCTATGGTACAAAAAAAAATGGATTACGTAACAATTTTGAAAATATGCAAATTTGAATGAATTTCAATGCTATGAATAGTCAAATTCGTATCTTGGGAAAACGAGAGAAAATAAGTCAAATAAAAAATCTATGTGACTCAATTTTTGGAAATTTATTCCCAATATGAGTAGATGTTCCTAATTTGGTGAAATTATCTCATGGTAGTCAATGAGAAATCATAAAACAAATTATGGTTGTGGGAAAAGCTTGAAAAATGACATTAATGGAGGGAGGAGAAAAAAAATATTCTTCACTGCTAGAGAAATTATTATCGATTGGAGTGATTTTTCATTTGTTGGAACAATATTCAGTGAGAGGAAAAAAATTCTCCAATTATGAAGTAATTCTCTTGTGGATTTTTAGAGAAAATGTGTAAAAAAATTTAGCACATAGAGTTTACAAGTGGCTTTAGGAAAATATGATGAATTTTTTCGATAAGTCCAACAATTATTCATCTTATATCATGACCAATATCTCAAAACAAATGTATTGAGGAGAGGAATGGATTCTCCAAGTTTGTAAGTCTTCCTCTGCATGAGGAATTTTCACAATATCATTTACAAAATAAGTGTTTTCGGGTAAACTAGGAGTATGATGGCTAGAAAAACACAATCATGAATAAATTTATAATGGGGGAACCACCTTCCATGAGTCATACATCAGTTGAAATGTGTCCTTAAGAGGTGGCTATCCAAAATTTGGATTGATTCTATCTACGATATCATGAGATATGAGTGAAACACCTCTTGGTCTACTTAGGGCACATGGAGAGTTTTACAAGCATGGAAGGTTGAATAATCAAATTTAAATGTGATTTAATGTATACCTTAGTGTTTTTTATTGCATTTTTGGATATTTACAGGGAAAATAAGTCATGATCATGTTGGCTACAAGTATTTTCATCTTGACTTTCTTGTATGAGAAATATACAAATGCCACTTGAGCATCTTTGACTGGTTGATGAGAGGTACTTATTTGTTCTCTATGGAGTAACACCGACCAAAAATATGGTGAGAGTGACCAAGAGCATTTGCAATTTTTTAGGAATGATTTTTCGAAGCACCAGAGTCTATGATACAATTACTTAGTTTATATCCATTTATATCAACAAAGAGAGATAGAAGGGCTCTACTTCTCAAAAGTGGGGGATGTTGAAGAAAGAAGGTTTTGAGGAGTGGTAGTAGGAGAAAGAATTGGATATTTAGTAGTTGAATTTATGGGACTAGAATTTGAAATAATTCCTTTGATAAACTAGACAAGTTTATCAATTTTTTTGGGATGAGTTCTCAGATACACAAACTTAGAGATTTAGACTTTAGATTTCTTAATATTGTTAATGATGTAAAAGTATGAAGAAGTATATACTTCAAGAATAATGGTATCCTTGACATGTGTAAGAGTTACATTCTTATAAATAGAAGAATCATAAGTAGCAACTAATTTAAATAAGGGAGAGGAAAGATACTTATTCAGAATTATATGTGACCTTGGATGAGGTGATCTTAAGCTTCTTCTTGGACGATTCCATGGAAGTGGGTAGTGGTGATCCTCCCTTTTTGTATTTTTCTGTAGAGTTGCCTTTGGAGGATTCAGGTGCTTCACTTAGGTAGTGGTAGAAGATGCCTCTTTATATGCCCGTGAGTGAGTGGAAACTACACGAGATTAGTTATTCATATCATTCATGGACTCTTTTGGATCTTAATTAGATGAATATTACAAATAGCCAATGTTTACATATCCAACTCCTTATTATCTTACAAGTTCTTCAAAAATTTCATATTCTTCATCTTCTCTTGCTCCACATGTTGCATTTACAAGTGGTGATTCTAAGGAAATCTTTGGAGTGCTCAAAAAAATTGATTCTTGTTCTGGGTTTGATATGGAACACACCGATCCATTTTATTCTTGATTATATCCATCTCATTGACAAAATTATGTAGCAACGAATCAATGCCTTCATATCGGGAAATCTATTTTTCATTGAATGGTTCATAATATTATCTTACATGATAAGATCATGTTCTACTTTAATGAAAAGTTCTTGAGCATTGTCTAAAGTATTTGGTTGATCTAATTGCAGTATGAATCCACTTCGTGCAATCGAGCATTTATGAATAACCTCTTTTTATTATTTGCAATAGGACAAGAACTAGTAGGAAATCTTATTAATCAACTTGTTGATTTTTCCACAAATTATTTCATGAGATCCTATGGTTATCTATTCATTTGATTCAATTGAGAAATAAGGGCATGAGAACATTATGTTGACTTAAATCATGCTTCAAACATATCTTTCATATCTACCCAATTAGTGATTGAATGAGGTGGAAAATAGTAGAACCATTTTGCAGCAACATCTTGTAATGAATCCATGAATAGATAAATAACATCTTTGTTTCCTACTCCAATAATTCCATAGGCTGTGATAAAATATGCAATATGCTCATCGGGACATTGATTTCCATCTTCGTATAATTTTGGAATTTTTTTCTTGATCCTTTGGGTAATTCATGAAGTGGAGGAGTCAAATCCAATGGACCCATGTTCTGACTCGAAGGTACTAGCTCAGCCATCTCTAGAGGAAGAGTATTCAGTGTTGGTGGAGAGATGAGAGATGCACTAAGACTAATAACCAAATATTCAAATGGATGCTCAGGAGCTTGTCTTGGAATCTGTATGGGAGAAATCATGAAATTAGATTATTCTTGCAATTGAAACACAAGATTATGAAAGACTACAATTCCACTTGCTTGGTCTTCTGTAGTGAATATTCTATCTGTCATCTTGTAAAAGATTTTTCAACGAGGAATAAGAAATTTTACAGCCATGAATACCAAAAGTTTCCATGGAATACAAAGAGTTTCTCACATTAAATAACCAATGGGTATTTAAGCAATGTATTTCATTTTTGTACGTTTTATATTTTATAAGTTTTTTTATTGTTGGACAACAAAATCTACCCCACGATGGGTGCAAAAATTATTGGTGAAATATTTTTTCAAGGATAAGATAAGAGCTTTGTTAATCCTTGTGGGATTGAATCCCTCTTCTTCAATATGGGGCAGATCCCACTTATTGAAATATGGATTATGTAGACTATTTATAACTCTTAGGGGTGGTCATAGACTAGGGAAAGTGCAGAAACACCCTTGTTGTAACTAAAATTTTTGATTTAATAAAAATATGAAATTATTATTAAATCTAATTTTAGAGTCACTGCAATGATATACAACAATATACAATATTCTAAGCACTCTAAAGATGTAGCTAAGTAATAAAATGAGAGATACATAACACTTATTTGAGTTTTTCTTATCTTGAAGTATATCCAAACCTGGAACAACTAATGAACAAGCTAGATAGAATTCTATAAATGCTCTATATAAATTATGGAACTTGCACAATAACCTAGAATGGGGCACTTAGGAAGGGGTGAGGGTGACTAGGCATCAGAGACCTTCTATAGGCACATGTGATGCGTAGAGGGTCATGACCTTATTTTTATGGTGTCACTAGGGTTTCACTACCCTTTGCTATCGATCACCTATAGCTCAATGGAAGATCACCGAGTTCGGTTTTAAACTAAAAATAGATAATATCTTGGAAAACCACAAAACACATAAACTCTTAAAAAGAAAAGATGAAAAATGGGGAGTCAGAATGACCTCGACGGTCACCCAACTGAGTGAACTTATGATCCAAGTGCTGCACTACGTCTCAAAATCCATGTAGCTCTATGAGTTTGTGTGTGCAATAGTGTCCATAGGTTTCTCTCACATTGATAACACCAAGATAGCAAGCTAGAAGCTAGATAGAATACAAATGTATGGATGGAATTAAGAACTTCCCCTTCCTATAAAATGTATTCAGAGTAATAATCCCAAAATGTAGTCCCTTTGATAGTATGTAGATAGATATCCCTTGATAAAATTACCCTCTCTTATAATGGTATGTATGTTGTGTTTATATAGGGATCTCTTGCTTGAATTTCAAAACTAGTGACACAACATGCCGAATAGGAATTAGGATAGGAGTATGAAAGCTGAAAAGGATGACCACAAATATTAAAAATGTGAGCAAAAACAAAGAGGAAAGGAGCATCCGGGCTCTAATGTCCAATCATGGGCACTAGTGTCAGGAGACAAATGACAACAAATGTGAGAATACTAATAGACATGGATCCCTATGACTGACCGTAAGCTGGATGTAGTAGTGACGGATGTAAGAGATAAAAATGATAGAGAAAAAAATGGACTAGGAAGTGTGTCACCAATGAATTATTTTCTTACTTAAGATCCATACATAAAACAACATACTTGGCAAGTATAGTAAAATAGTAGTATGTGCATGATTTTGTGTCTACATTTCCCCCTTTATGTTATTTGAATGAAATCCAAGTAGTGTAAAGGAAGTAAGGAAAATACATGTGAGAAGTTTGGAGAAGCCCTGTTGCAGAAGTACGAGAAGAATATGAGAACATATAGCATGTAAAACCATGGATCAACATGTTAATCCACATGGCATAAATAGAGATGAAGAAGCTGTTGTAAGGATAACTTGGATAATTTAACGATTTTATTTCGAGTGATTTGGATATTTCCATTGTTGTTAATGTTGATTCAAAGGGGTAGGGAGAGATCAAATCCTGAACCAATTTTGTATGCTTGGAAAATTTAAGGATTTTGGTGTCCTACCGCTAGAAGAAGAGTGTTAGGGAGAGAGATCTAGTTTTACCCTCCAACTATGACTACATCCTCAAAAGGTCCAACCGCTACAGACGGATAAAGACCAAATTTTGTTCCATTTTGATCCATGTTGAATAACCCATATAGGAGCAAAGTATAGGAAAGGTAATGACGTCTCATTTCCCCACTCCATGGGTGTCATGATATGTATACTACTAGATGGCTTCCATGTTAGGTCATCTGGAAGCAATGTAAAAATGATTCCCATGTTAGGTCATCTAGGAAAGTAGTGATGTAACTCCCAAGTTAGGTCATTTGGGAGGAATAATGAAGTGATTCTTATACCGATTGATTGAATTGATTTGGGATATTGAATGCTTATTTTGAGATTGAATGTATACGATAGATTACTCATGGAGAGATTTTTCACTTTTTTCCCCAATTTAGGTCATTAGGGGGAATAGATAGAAAGTAGTAGAAAATTTCACATGTTATATGAGTGAATTTTTATAATGATGTATTAAGAGTGTGTAGTGATCACATAGTATCCCAAGAGGGATCATAAGGTGATCCCCATTATATGTCCCCCTTTCGGCATTGAGCCAAAAGTAGATGTGAAATGATGTAATGGTGAGAAAGATGTAATATGGTAGATGTCGCAAAATGGTGTGTATGTATAACATGGTATAATTTGTACGCTACGATGGTAGGAGAAATTTTGAACTGAATGGAACAACCAGGGAAGAAAATGGAGTAGCGAAGCTCAAGATATGAGCAAAATTGCATGGCATGTGTTAGTTGAAAAAATAATCATAAACAATGACTATAGTAAATTAGAAATGGAGAAAAATGCCATATATAGTAATAGTAACAATTGAATAGTGAATTCATTTGAACCTTTATTGATTGAGAATTTGAGCTTTGAGCTTGTGAGGATGTCATAGATTAAATTAGCGAGGCTAACTAGGTTTGAGATGGTGGTGGTGGCGTGGTAGCGTCAAACGACAAATGAGCTAATAAGTGCGATTATTTTTGAAAATTTTAATGAAATTGGCTCATTTTTGTCAAATTTTTTTGTAAAATTTGGATTTTTGAGTTTCTAGGTGTTTATGACCTGGGCCATAATAGCCAAGGCACTAACATCCTTTGGGGACGCCAACACCCAAATCTAGGCACCTGGTGACCAGCTCTTAGGCATCCACGTCTTACACCTAGGAATTGGTGACTTAGGAGGCTATTTTGACCCGAGAATGTGAAATATGTAGAATTTTATGATGTTTTGTAATATGAGTTGTTATTTTTGAGCATATATGAGATAATAATGTCACAATATTTTTGGTTTTTTATCATATGTAAAGGGATATTCATTCGAGGGATTTTTGTGGAGGTCAACACTTGAGTACGATGTTGAATTTGGGCCTATCTAATGATGAGTGGGACATACTAGATTGTGTTAGCTTGTGGCACATAAATAGAATGAAGGAGGTACCCTACAATATGTCGATGATTCTTGCATTATGTGAGAGGTGGTTTACATACACTTGTACCATTTGGTTACTCTTTGGGAGATGAATGTGACCTTAGAGGATGTATATCACATATTACAACTATCGGTTTTGGGAGAGAGAGTTTAGTTGATGGGTGTAGAGGATTCTTAGAGGATGATGTGAGTAGTTAGGAGATACTTTATAGGGACACATGTACTAGACATAGACCCATATTAGCTTGGATTCCATATTGAGATCAGGTGTTCCGTGATTTTAGAATATCATTGTAGTAGTTATTGATTCATCATTGGAAGTGGAGGGTTTTGGAGTGGGCATCTTGTATAAGATACACAATATCTATTGGTGCATAGAGAAGGATGAGACTATATTTACATGGGCTCAATGTGTACTAGCACATTTATAAAGATATCTATATAGGTTTACATCGAGAACCATGGGGGTGGACTTGGAGCCACCACATTGTTACATATATGGGCATATGAGCACATTGTGATATTGAGGCCACTCAATGGGCCATGGGAAGATTGCGTGAGGGACACGGGAAGACCGGGTGAGGCCTAATATTTTTGCAATGAGGTGGATAAACACAAATAATAGGATACTTTGGATACTAATAATACCGTAGATCTATGTTTTATTGTATGGGGAAAAGAGTTGTTATATAGAGGCCATATTGATCCTATGGAGGGTAGACAGAGGATGGAGTAGAGCTATGATGTATCCAACATACTATGTTCTTAGAGGACTGGTTTCTTAGAGTGTCGAGCTATTTCAGCAGAGCATGTGTCATGAAGTTTGGTATAGCTAGGAGGTTGTATGAAGGGATCCTAGCGCAGATGGGTTCAAAAAGTATGTAAATTTGTAGGGCTTCTTCACAAAGAGCAATTGGTCGAGTTAGATTTATTACGGAGATAGGTTGAGAGATATAAGGGCCAAGAAAACAACGTAGATTTAGCCCTAAAGCCTCTAGTTATATAGCTCTTGTAATTATATATAGTGACAGTGATGATGATGCATGACATGTATTGATGTAGTGATGCATGGGGCTTTCCCCCTAGCAATTTTATTTTTGTAACTATGATTTTCAACTATATATAGATATATATATGGATGATTGACATCATTTTGTTGTATTGATGTGTTCTTGATATGTGATGTGATGGTTGTTTTTCGATTTGTGTAATATTTTTATTTATATTGAGAAAATGATTGTATGGATGATGATGTTGATTAGGACATAGATAGATAGGTAATGATTAAAAATTGGATTGTATGTATGAATAATGATGTGATAAATGGAAATAGATGTATGTATGAAATGAAAAATGTGAGATAACAATGTGATTAAAATGATGGTAAGAATGTATGTAATTGTGTGTAAGTATGATGAAGAGGGGGAATAAAAGAAATGCCCCTAGCATATGTGTAAGGAGATGAGGTTCATTTATATAAGACCCCTCAACAATTAAGAATGAAGCAGAGAACAAGAGTACATCATCAAGAAATGGTTTGATAGTGTACGCTAGATAAATAGATCAATGAAGTGTATAGCACAAGGATGTAGAGGGGTTCTTATTGTAATAGTTCCCTTAACGGTCATGTAAGAATTGTAAGAACATGAGTACATCATCGGGAAGTGAGGTGAGAAAATTTAGCTACCAAAGATGAAGAGGTTGATGAGGAGCGGTGGAAGCATGTGAATTGGAAGCAGATGAGTGTATGAGAAAAACTGAATATCGGATGAGATGGTGCTAATGATGGGAGATGCAGTGGTAGGAAGCATAGATGCTGATAACTTAGGAAGCCAATGTGAAGTAGGAGCATTGTATGCGGTGGATGAGATGATGTAGTGATGGAGGTTATGTATGAATAATGAATTTATGCAGTAAACAAATGGTGACCTTAGAAATGGGAGGAGGAGACAAGTGAGCTGAGCAAAGAACATGCTTGTGTGGAATTGGATAAATATACATTCACGAGAGCAAGATATAAATGCAATGACACCCCTATCTTTAAAATGTTGTGATTTTTCAAGGTTGCAACAATCATTGTCATGATGGCCATTGATGAAGTGATAATTGAAATAAAGACAATTGTGATGGTGATGCAATCGGTGAGGATGATGTTGATTAGAAGGCAAGAGAATTAAGCACTTGTCAAGAAAAGTACACAAGACATCATGAGGCTTAGCAACATGAGAGAAATGTAATGGCTCTCGAGAAGGGGATGACAAATACTTAGGTGGAGAGTGATGCAATGGTAGAGATTGAGGAAAATTATGTGATGGAGGAGGTGGAACATGCTTGTGGGGTGGAGGATAGGAGAAGAATTAGAAGACGATGTAGCAAAGTAGATGGAGTAGAAGGAGGATCTATGAGATATGCAACAATTAAATCTTTTCCTAGATCCATAACCTTATAGCATAAAAGTGTAAATTATTGATGCAACCTAAAATCTACTATGAACAACCCAGATGCACTAGCACATCACCCATCCCTGAGTGATCATTCACCTAAAGCACGCAAAGGTACTAGGACCCTCTTTAGAGTTACTTGTGTAGGACGTTAATGTGTTGAAGATAGAGCATATTCAAAACCATAATAAACACAAACATTCCATAGAGCATAACCATTCAATAGTGCATAACTAGATCTAGATCTTAAGGAATCATGAATTAAACAATAACTATGACAAGATTGATCATACAAGAACCAATTATAGTCATGTTAACACTTTATCCACCCAATATACTCCATTATATTAAACACTACAAAACATAGAAGCTTCTTACATCATATAACATTACCATAAGTTTATGCGCGCATCAGATCCGGTAGCATAACTCTACAATAACTCATACATAGTGTCTCGTGTCTCTCTCTAACTACATAGACTAATACATACTTATAGGGGTGGGGAATTTCCCTTCACCACTTATGCACTTCCCAAAATAGGTCACATGCTAAAAATAGCCATGCACATTTACAATAATATGCACACATGCAAGTGCGCTAATAATATATCTCCTACAGTTAATTGGTAGTAACTCTATTATTATCATGAACTCATGCATGGCGCTTAGTAGGTGATCATCCCCAAAAAGCATTTGCATGTCGCATAAGTATTCATCCCATTGTGTGTTCCACACACTATCTCCAAAAATAGCCCGTAACCATGAAAACAGATAAGTCCCAAATCAACTTGTCTTGGCATGTGTTTCCTTTCCTATCCTTCGTGGGTTCAAATGCACCTTGTTCCCATGCGCGAATCTTCGGTGTGACCTCTCCTTAGTGTCATACTTTGTCTGCTCAACATTACCCCACACTAATGTACATTTTGTCTCGAAAATGGGGTTTCTTCTGATTTTCCCAAACAATAAAGAATAAGAATGGAAAGAATGTAAAGAATCATTGTACAAAGAATAGACTTCTATTCTGCAACACCCTCTACTTCAACTAGGAGGATCAAATCTAGATATTTTGTTTTAATCTTAGCCTCCAATGTTTTCCATTCATCCAGTAGCGATTCTTGTCTTCTCTGGAACATCTGTGGCTATGGATTCCAACTCGTCCTAGGTTATCTCTTCCTTTTCATTCTGCAGTACTAGGAAAACATTGGCCATAACAGACATCCTTCCCTCTATAAGATCCATTTTTTGTGCTATGAGATTTCCAATCTCATCTATCCTCTCCTTATATGGGTTTTGTGTTACTAAAAGGGATTCATGTTTTTTTTACTAATGCTAATATTTTTGCACGCCCTAAAGTCTCATCCTTCATTAACTTCAGAACTTCATTATCTTATATCATAGTCCTGATCCTGATCACCGCTTATGGTGATGCACATAAGTTCGAGCTTGATTTTCTTTCTTCATAAGATGAAATATTTCTAACCACAGAGTCCTTTTCTCTCTGCTTCCTATTCAGGATCCTTTGGCACTGGCATTTGAATTGGTCCATCTTCAAGCACCAAATCAACTAATGTGCACACATAATGCATAGTCAAAGGAAACTTCTTAGGTACCTTAGACTCTAGATGCGGTCTTGCTTTCAAGACATAGTCACCAATTTCTTCTACCATGCTGATGAAGGCCTCATTATTTTTCTACTCTAGATCCTTCTCTCCTTTTAGACGCGCTTATTTCTACATTTTTTTCCTTGTTATCTTCAAGTAGTTCTCTAATAGGGTAAGCCTTATCGATTTTACTTTGCGCCACCTCTCGAAGACATTTCGACCTACTCATCGGACATGTGCCTACTCTGAGGTGCCTTCTTCACTCTTCTTGATACACAAGACTCCTTGCATACATCAAAATATGGCTCATCCATGTGAGTCTACATGGACCAGGATAGTTGTTTCCTTATGTGTGTAGTGGCCATGTCTGGGTCCATTAGCTCCCACCCATATAACTCCTTTAGGTCCACTATGCTTTGAAAATGGGTGCAAACGATTTTGCTTATATCCTTAGCATAGCCCATACTTGGCACAACGTATTCTTCACTTGTTCTCTTTGTTATTGTCCCCTTATGAACTTGAGCACCAAGGTTTGGAGTTGGCCCTTTGATGTCCTGAGAAGTATCATGCACATGAGGTTACTCATGCTTCATTTCTTTTGCCTCCTTCACCCCTTCCTCTTCATCCTTCATGTCCTCATCTCTAGGCTCCTCCACATCTTCTAGCTACACTGGGGTCCCAGGCATGCTCTCTGCAGAATCATCCACCTCCTCATTCAGCTTTAGCTTTATCCTCTTCTTCTCAATTTCCTCTTTCTGAGGGGAGATTCTTGGTGATATTCTTACAGGCTATGGAGTTCTCTCGCCTTAGGTCCTTTTCCTTCTGAATACCCTCTTAAAGCAGTGCTCTTCATGGACTGCTTCCACATCCAATTCCTTATCTCCTTCTTGTGCCTGAGGTGGATCATCCATGCGCTCAGTATCCACTTTGTCTATGGGATTCCTCCGGTCTCTATGATCCAAGCCTCCACTATCTTCATGTTCTTCTTCCTCCTCATCTACCTCTATAGTCGTTACAGGATTTGGAGCTAGAACATTATCCACTATATGTTTTCCTTAGGTGACTCATTCTCTACATACTTTTTATTCTCTAGCCTAGACTTAAGCTAAAGATATACAAGTGTGGATCCACTATCCCCAATAGCCAAGATTACTGGCTTCATACTTATGATGTCTGAAATGAGACTCTCAATGTAGGCAGTCTGGCCTGCATACACATGTATTCTTGAGGGTGTGGTAGTCATAGTCTACCTTGTGCGTGTTGAAGTTCGAGATGGTGCCCATTAGTAAATATGTGAACCGAGGCTTGAAAGTAACATGTTATGAAGGCATAGGGAAGTTTTCACCATGGGATCCATGTCCCATCCCTCATGGAAAACCATGTGATGCAGAAGTGTTGGTACACCACAAACTGTACTACCTTACCTAATACTAAAGGTAGCTCCTTGGGAATGCGCCACTCCTCCCCAAATGTCATACAAAGTCAGTCATACCACATCTCTACTTTTCGCTTAAAAATCCCACTCATTGATCCTTCACATAAATATTTTTCAAACCTCTCCACAAGGGACTTATTTTCTAAGGGGTACTCCCAGATCTTGTTCTTTGGCCCATCAGGCACTCCAATTTCTAAAAATACAAGATAAAGTAGGATAGTGCCAAAACTTATCTTTTCTCCTGTGCACGCTTCCTCAACAATGGTGTCTACAATATAGCCTGCTAAGTTGTATACTACTCCTTGAGACATTTTCTTTACAATATGAAGCCACATGGTGTTTACCTGCGACCATCTCTCTTGGTCATTCAACTTGGTGAGTGGATGTGTAGCTTCTTGCGCCACATGAAACTTCTTCGATTTATCTATGTCCATCCCTGCACGGACCCTTAGTATACCCTAACTCCTTTATTTTTTATTTAACCACTACTTTATCAGTTAGATCACTAACAATGTCTACCCCTATGCCCTTTAATCTGTTAGTGTCAAAACTAGGTCGTTGTGATCCTAACTCTTCGTCCAGTGAAATAAAAGAAGTCCTCATGGACTTGGCTCATAAGCCATTGGTATAAGGGTTCATATTTTCCAAAATATGGGAGCTCATACAACTGATAAACTCCTACCTGCTTCAATAATTTTTCCCCAACATCATCATACACTGGCATATCGTCCACCATGCGCTTTTTTTTCTTCTTATTCAAAAAATCATCTAAATCTCCCTTGTTTTCAATTCAAAGTGGGCACAGTGGTTTTAGTCACTTATTTTTCATCTTTGGATGTGGGAAACCCACTCTTGTCTAATTATTACTCCTCTTCAGCATCTTGTATCTCTAAAAATTTCTCTCGGGAATAATTTCAACTTCCACTTCTACCTTCTTCTTTCATTTTGTGCCTATTGCAGTGCTTTCTTAGGTGCCATTGTAAAAATCCCACCTTTTATCTTACGTAATGAGAAAACTCAAACCCTAGCTCAAATCCATGTTCCCTTTCTTGAAACCGCATGCCCAATCTCTCTTCGAATGCCTCGCTTCACTCAAACCCTTCACCAATGGGGACACAAGCCTCTTCCATGCAATAGTATACTCTCCATGTCTGGTTTCACAACACTTTGCACCTCAACATGATTTTCTCAGCTCGGTTGCACTTAGCTCGCTCAAATACTTGTGATTGCAAAGGTAAAAATGAACCCGCATCACATCCTTATATAGATTTTCAAAAAGTTAGTGCATTTATTGCTCCTTCACCTACCAACAATCCTCTCATTAATTGACCATTTTCACAATCTCCGCATGGTACATCTTCATGCCCCAGCTATAACCTTCTAGCACACCTTCCTACCTTCTGGCTATAGACTTCTCTTCAACACACTTCCCTTCAACACACTTCCATGTGGCGAGTACCTCACCACTACGCCTTCCCCTAGTAGTTTCCATGACCACTGCTTACCTTGTGTTATATTGTTCCCTCATTTATCTCCATTTATAGTCATCTTTTAGGAGCAATATTTTTAGAGTAGATATTTACCTTACCTCATGTTCACCTAAGTACTTTATTTACCTTTATTGTATTTATCCTCACCCACTTATGTGTGTGGATATTTCTTTTATCTTATTTAGATATTAGGAGATATTATTTAGTTAGGTATAGTTCTTTCCTTGATCTATGGTCTTGACTAGTTCTTTGATGACTATTTATTTACTTGATTTATGGATTGATCTACGACCTTGACTAGTTCTTAGATTGTTATTTCTTACCTATTTAAGCAAGGCCCATTCTCAATGTATTGCATTGAGTTCCATAATAATATATGATATTGCTACTCATTTGTTTGCAAAGGTTTTATGTAAAGCTATTATGGTGAATTGCTTTCATCTTATTGATCATGGTGTTTAATTAGCATATGTGTTCTTGGCTTGGTATGATCTGGTTATCGTTCCTTTCATGGTATCAGAGCAGGAGATTGTTGTTGGCATCCGTCGTAAGTTTTATTTTACAAATAAATTATTTGTGTATTCATATATTTGGGATTTGGTCGTATTTTGTTATTGCATGCATTTTTATGTAAAACAGAGGCTTCCATTGGATCCAGAAGGCGTGAAAACCCTAAGATCAACTGTAAACTCAGCCAATTCTAGAGGGTGTTTTTATTTTTGTAGAGAAGCACATAGGTGCACCTCGGGATTCGAGCTAAGAAAAATGTGATTTTATTTATTTAGGTTTGTCGATTTTTTTGAGATCTGTCTTTGGGTTTTTTCTATTACAACGTATCTATCTCGTTTTACGCGTAGGAAGGTTTTCAGATCTTTCCTTTTTGGTAGGGGTCCACGGATGTTGTGCACGTTTTTACTATTTTGGGAAAATCCGCAGGTTGCTATTTTCAGCAAGCAAAGGTCACCTTGTATACACAATTCGAAATAGTATTTTTTACTAGAAGAGGCAGTTAGATGTGACTTTCTCGAAAACATGCGACACACCCCAGAATAGTAAGTTATGCAAACACTCATTAAAATCCTTAGCCCTTGGTCATATGATATGGTCATATGAGAGCTTAAAGCTTATTATTCCTACTAGTAGGTACTTAGCTTTAGCCCCCTTTAATTTTATGTTTGGTGACAATTTATTTTATTTTAGTGGCAACTAAAATAAAAATAGAGCAAAATATTAAAAAGCTTGTAACTTTTGATCTCGTAACTCAGTTTTGAGTGCAGCTTTTGTAAAAGTGCTTGATTTTTTTTGTGCTCTTTCCATTAGAAATATTTATTTTGAGACTTTCACTATAATTATAAAGTGCCAAATATGGAGGAGTGTTGTAATCAATTGTGGATGCAATTTCAGGCTGATCCAGACGTCTTAAATTTTTAGGAGTTGCGTTTGTACCTATCATAGATTCCGAGAATGATATACTTTTCTCTCGAAGTATGTGGACTTCGAGGAGGATATTGTAAAATTTGTGGAAGAAAACAGATTGCTCAAGAAGTGAAATTCTCTTCTACAATCACTCATTCATCATAAGGAGACAATAATACACTCCTGCGAGAACAAACTTGTTGGCCTACAACATCACCATCATATTGTGGACAACCATATCCATGCTCTTAGTCCACTTGTAGAGATGCTGCTCTTGTACCCACCGACATTGATGCCGGTCTTTGAGCTCGAACCTACTTTTGATGCTTCTAAACCTATGAGGCTTATTCTACTTGCTCTTCCACATCTCGTGCCTATTACAAAGTACCACATGTGTATCCCATACGCTTTCATTTGCATGGATTTTTTAAGAAGCATACCACTTCATTCTATGGGTCTCACTAGAGGAGTCATTGGTAGACATTCATAGGGTATTGTTTCCTCTATTCCACATGTTAAGTGGAACTCTCTCGTCATGACATTGGTTTTCGATTTGATACTTCATTGGGATCACACATTGACAGAGCTTCTATTTTTGTTCGCTCGACTCTTTTTGAGGATCATGAGCAACACATGAGTTCTACACCTTCACTCAGGCTTGAGAAACCTGAGATTTCAGCTATCAGACATGATTAACCTAACACACATTCTGATGTCTTTTGCATGCACCATTGTGCATTTTGCACCAAGTCATATGTAGGCATCTTCTTCATCCATCCGTGTTGATTTGGGGTGGATATCTGATCACTCGTGGAGGTGACATAGGCATTTGTTGAGAGGACTCTATAGGCATGGCTCCTCCACCATTCAGCCTCTTGCTCCACTTTCTATACCTTATGCATTGTGATGCTTCTTGTTTTGAGCATTTTTATTTAGCAGGTGTAGTGTATCTCTCTTGTTTGTTGAGAGATTTTGTATCTGTATTTTTGACACTTTTGGCATGTTAACAGTCTCTCTTGTGGGGGAGCTATTTTGGTGAAGCCCAGTGTTAGTTTTTCAGTGTTCGAGTAGTTGTTTGACAACTCATATATATTTGTGGCATTACTCCACCCATTCAAAGCAGATGGGAGGGTGTGGTGCTGATCTTGCTTCTTCGGTTTTGTGTCCTTGCCTTGTTACCTTGGCTTTTCTTGGATCGTGACACTCTGGATTTTGTGTCCTTTCCTTGTTGCTTTGGTTATTGTTCTTGGATCGTGGCACACCTATTTTTAGTAGTTGATCGAATTATGTTTGGTTTTTTTACACTTTCGACATCACTCCATTGATAGTCTCCTTGTATGGAGCTATTCTAGTGAAACCCAGTGTCAATTGTTTTTGAGTTTTGTGATCGAGCAGTGGATTCAGACCATAGTACACACCAAAATTCTTCAGCATTGTATGAGTTTTTGATCCGAGCTTCTTGGGATGCCTTGGAGCGGGTCTTTACTCTCTTTACTTTATTATTATTGGTTTTGGGTACCTTGCGGTGTCCCTTTTTCCCAGTTATTGTACATGAGTACCTCATCAGGCCTAGTTGTCGGGACTCATATTGTGGACATGCCACTTCTATTTTAGGCCCCTAGCTTCACTTGAGGGGGGGTGTTAGAGTAGGTATTTACCTTATCTCATGTTCACCTAGGTACTTTATTTACCTTTATTGTATTTATCCTCACCCACTTATGTGTGTGGATATTTCTTTTATCTTATTTAGATATTAGGAGATATTATCTAGTTTTTAGGTATAGTTCTTTCCTTGATCTATGGTCTTGACTAGTTCTTTGATGACTAGTTATTTCCTTGATTTATGGATTGATCTACGACCTTGACTGGTTCTTAGATTATTATTCCTTGCCTATTTAAGTAAGGCCCATTCTTAATGTATTGCATTGAGTTCCATAATAATATATGATATTGCTGCTCATTTGTTTGCAAAGGTTTTATGTAAAGCTATTTTGACGAATTGCTTTCATCTTATTGATCGTTGTGTTTGATTAGCATCTGTGTTCTTGGCTTGGTATGATCTGGTTATCGTTCCTTTCAATATCCTTTCTAACAACCCCTTTTCACACATAACTAGCACCTTTAATAGTTTTGTTCTCATCTCAGTGCACGATTGTGAATAACCACCCCACATAGTCCTCGTATTTAGTTGTGCGGTCTTCTATGTATAAAAATACTTGAGATGGTAATTAGCTTCCAATGCACAAACACGCTTATTACAAAAAAACATAACTAAATAGACAAAGAGTAGTGACCAAGAAGGAAATACATTAAGGAAATATAGAAATGAAAACCTATTCTAAATGGAAAAACTACCTTATTACAAATACCAAGAAGACTTATTTATAGCGGGCTTTAGCCTACTCCCATTGAAGTAATCAGCGTAATCGTATTCCATCAATTGTATCTAATTAGAAAGCACTGATTCAAGTATATGAGTGATAAAATATGGTCCCAACCAATGCACTTTAAGATTTATTGGATGGCACGAAACTTAGAATAATAAAGAAGCACCATTTGTCTAATCTCAAGATTTTTATCCCTGATGTGCTTGTCATGTCATGCCTTCTACTTGGCCTTTTCCCACTTCCGACTCCAACATGTTATGGCGTGCCTCTCATCTAACTATATCAATTTACAAATTCTTTCTTCTAATGCTTGCTCATCGGCTAGACCTCTAGAGCAAGAAATACGCAAATAAGGTAACATGAATTCCATAGGAATAATTGCCTCTACACCCAACACCAACTAAAAGGGTGTGGCCTTGTTCAAATTCTTGTATATTGTTTTATATGCCTAAAGCACGACGAGAAAATTTATCATCCAAATCTTTCCTTTCAACATCACAATTTTTGTCAATTTCTAGCTCAAAATATTGTTGAAGGCCTAAATAATCCCATTTTCCTAAGGATGATAGGGTGTAGTCTTATGGTGCACAATCATAAATTTATTTAATAGTATCCTGATTGTCTCATTCAAAAATGTGTACCCCTATCACTTGTCAAGCTCAGTGCGCATCCATACCTTGTAAGAACATTTTCCCATAAGAACCTAGTTGATGTAGCTACCGTACAATCCTTGGTAGGTGTTTCTTCTTCCCACCTTGTAAAATAATCTATGCAAGTGATCATGTAGCACGATCTAGTTCTACGCGTGGCTGGTGAAATAGGACCCATAAATTCTATATCCCATTTCTCAAATGGCTTTGTACTTGGAATTGGTCTTAAAGGCATTTCAGCTCTTTGCCCGGGTTTATCAAGGCAATCGATGCGGTGATCACACACCTTATAATATGCTTTACAATCTTTGTAGAGGGTCTCCCACCATAATCCGGAAAGTAGAATCTTGCACATAATGACATCACCTATATAGTACCCACCTACAATACCACCATGATCCTCTTCCATGATATCTATGTGCTCATGCTCTAGTACACACTGATGATACTTCATCTCAACCTAACTTGTATAGGTCACCACTGATAAACATAAAAGGTGCCACGTAAATTGTAAGTTGTTTCTTATCTAAGGCTTTCATTCCTTCTAAAGCACCTTACCTATACATAAAAAGAAAAAATATCCTCCATTCGAAGGTGCGCATTATAACTTTGTACAATTGCATCATCGACATTGTATCTTCAATTTTTACGTGCATCCTCCCCTGACTAAATTCTTGATAAATGGTTTGGTCCAGAATTAATTTTACCTAGTTTTACCACAACTGTGAAATAAAATTATTAGAATAAGAGCACCCATCGACATATGTGCCCCTATAAAATGGGATTGTTTACCAAGTATTTCAATGTTATGTGATCGGTATAAAATACAAATGGTGTTGCTAGTATGTATTGTCTGAATTTATGTAGTGCGTAGATCATTGACAAGGCTTCACACTCGGTAGTTGCATAACCCCGCTCTGTAGGAGTCAACTTTCTCTTGCAAAATAGATATGATGATCTATAATTCCTTCTCGAGTTGATCTAACACCGTGCTAATGGTCCTGCCAGAGGAGTCCATATGTACATGAAATGGTTAGATCCATGAGGGAAAACGTAGAATAGGCAATGTAGTAAGTTTATCCTTTCAATGCCTCAAATGCACACTCTTTGCAATTCTCCCTAATATAATGTCCCTTTTCCTTTAGTAACTCTTCCAAGGGTGCGGTAATCTTAGCATATCCTTTGATAAATTTTCTATAATATCCAAAGTGTGACCCAAGAATCCACGTACCTCACTTTGATTGGTAGGCTATTCCGGGGCATACAATACATGCAACCTTAGTTGGATCCACTAATAAACCTTCCTATAGATGATGTGCCCTAACAAAGTACCACAAGGTGTAGCAAACACGCACTTCTTTATTTTTAAAGAGATGCTTAGTTGTCTACATCTTTCAAACATTAAGCACAAATTGTCACAATGATCCTTAACAAGTTCATGCACCATCCAATCATCCAAGTAAGCATGTAAAAAGTTGTGAATAAAATCATGGAATGCTTGAACAACTATGCACAAAAATACAAGCGGACCCATTTTTGGACCAAAGGGCATCACAGTATATGCAAAACTTCCCCATTTAGTGGTGAAAGTCATTTTCTCTTGATCCTCCTGTGAAATCCTAACATGATGATACCCATAGAATCCATCTATAAAATAATATATTTCACACCCTGTAACACATTCTAATATCTCCTCTCGTGAAATTTGTAGGAAAGGGATCAATCACACATACAACATTCAATTCCACCGTAATCCATACAAATCCTAATTTGACCATCTTTGTTTATACTTGATGACCATGGGGCTAACCCACTCGATTCTTCTAGGTTCTTGATGATGCCCCAATTTCAACATATTGTCAATTTCTTCCTTAAATTTTACGTGGAGTTAGGGTTCATTCGTAGGGTCTTTTCCCGACTAGGTGTGCAACTTCCTTAAGCTTAGTCTTCATCTCTCCTAATGAATCATGTATTCCTTTTAATGCATGGTATCCCCTAGGAAATAAGTCCTAAAAATCACATAGTAACTCAATGATGTTTTCCACATCAGAGTTAGGAAAATAATCCCCATTTATTACCTCTCTAGGTTCGCATTCATGCCAACATTCACTTTTTCTTCTTCATGGGTTCATGTAGAGACACACGCATTTTTATCCTCACTATCTAATACCTCGCATGTACCCGCTAAATGATCTATATCCAGATCTTCTAATTCCTCATCATCCACTATGTAGACCATATTTCCTTTTTATTTCTCAAAGAAAGAACGTTTAAGTAGCGTGCATATGTCTCTTCTTCTTCATCAAAGCATGCTCCTGATTCTGTCTCACCAAATAACTCCCGAATGATTTCTTACCCTTTGCACTTGTCTCCCATAGTTAAGTGCTTTATAACCCTTAATTCCTCTTCCACTAGAGGTTTAGTAGAGAAGTAGTCAAAATTATGGACCATTCTTGTAATCAAATCCTACCAATTTCTAGTCTCTCTATGTAGCTCGCATATACATACCAAGCGCGTGCGTAGCCTTGTAAAGTGGAATAAAGTTTGTGCACCCATAGTGAAGGTGGTAAAGCTTCCTACCCCTCTATCCAGATCCTCTCACACTATTGAATGTGGTGTTGAATAAGTTGATTACCATGGTATGTGTACATATTTGAGTAGGTGTATTTCTCCTAGAAAATCGAGTTATTAGAGAAATCCCGACTTCATTCCATTCTATAAGATTATCCTGTGAGTTACCCACCAAAGTGCTCTACTGTCCCACATAGGGTATATGCTAACATATTTCTTATTTCAACTTGGTCTATCCACTATTCCTCCATAGCGTGTAGGAATACCATAGGGTCTCCTTCTCCAGTGTATCAAGGTATAGAGTTATTACCTATCCTCCTAATACAACGAGGTTCGATTCTCCATGCAAATCCACTCCTTACTTCGTGCCCAACCATCTCATAAGTTTCATGAGCCCAATTATCATACTTGTGGTATCACTAATAGATTTTTCATCTTCCCACTAGAGGATTCCTTCCTTAGATGGCTTGAGTATACGGGTCTGAATTGAACATAAATAAATCATGTTCGAGATCTTCCCCACTCAAAGGTTCAACATAAGACATAGATTTCCCATTTGTTAAAGGGGTAATAAGTCTTTCTTCCTTGTTCTCAAAACTTATATATCCCTTATTGAATCGTAGATCAAAATTATTTGTGTAGCACCAAGGGCACCTAAGAAGAGCTAGGAAATTTTCTTCTTTCGCAAGTGCTAAAACCTCAAAGTTCCTAGCGAACTTGGCCCCTTCTATAGTAATGGATGCATCTTTTAAAACTCTGATGGGAGTAGCCTTAGTTTGATTATCCATAAACAATACATTAGAAGATGGCTGCAATGGAGGTCTCCCCATCTATACCCATGCATCTAAAGTAAGCACATTTACCTTTGCTCTGTGTCAATCAATATATTACTCAAGAGCCATCCATCCATAACAGAATTCAGAGTGATCTCCTTATCGTAATCCAAGCTATAAGGGGGAATATTTACATGCAAGATATGACATCCATTCTCAATACTTGCACGTGGAGTGTTTCCATTTAGCCAAATCCCTAGTAATGGAATGATATTCTTACAGTGTGCAATATTTTCATACCTTTTCCAAGTCATCAATATCATTTGGATTGTCTTTGCTACCTTCTTCTGTTCCATCTTCCGTGATTGCTCCTTTAAACATTGTATTTCACCTTGAAGATTTCTGAGTACCTCCATGGTCTCTTGATAAACCTCCTTCTGGTGTGCAGGATCTAGATACCTTGCATGAAAAACATCCTCCTTAGTGATGGTAGGCTTCTACTATAATGATTATCTCGGGTGCACACAACTTAATCGTGTGTAGTAATCTTCACAGGTAATACCTTAGGTTCGGTGTCAACTTTAGCATCCAATTATTTTCCACAACACGTTGTATTCTAACCATCCCTTCGCCCTTGTTTTCTTGTTTATGCTGCTTGCTAAGATGATCATATAGGTTCGGGAATTCCTCATAGCTATGAATATTCCCATAAAATAACAAGTAATATTTTGAGGACATTCACGCCTATAATGGTAAGGAGATTTGCATGTAAAGTATGTTTCGTGAGGAAACTCACCTCATCCACCACCACAGCCTCGACCCTTGAATCTACCACAGTGTCCTCAACCTCTACCACGTCCTCCTTCATAGCGCCCCTCATTCCGATCATAGCATTATTGATTGTGATCCTAATCATGGTGCTCACCTTTACCCTTAGAGTTATCTGATACTCCTATTTGTCACACACCAATATCTATAGCATCATGGATATGACCAATCAACCTATAGTCTTCTGTATTGTGAGTCATGGACTGGAAAATATTACAATAGCAAGATACATTATTCCTTATCACACGTTGTAATAATGGGTAGCGGTTGGCATCATGGTTCATATGACATATCTCATAGTCTAGAAATAATGAATGCACTAACTATGGGGACAACTATCCTTGGTGTGCCCTTCCACTTCACAGTTTGTACACCAAGTCTGGTACACATCTCATGTGCTAAATTTTACGATAGTTTCCTCAATTGCTTTACCATATTTGCAATCTGTACTTCCAAGAATGGGATGACTCCGTGTCTATAATTCTAATTGCCTCAAAGCACAAAAGCTACTTCAAGTACTTCACATGGATCGAGTGTATGTATTATGTGCTAGTTCCTTCTAAAAGGTGTGTTCAGATCTCCAACGAACCATTGTGCATGATGGCTTGCATGAATATCATAAGAAATATTATAAAAAAGTGTTTTGAAATGGGAATCATACTCTCAGACACTCTATGTGGTTCCCTAATTAATATCCTTGAGCTCGCTTATAATCTTCTCGCTCAAATTCAAGGATATAGAACTCTTTAAGGAAAACATCTTTTAATCTTTGCATAATCTACGCAAGTTTGATTACAGATTAAACTTCTGTATCAACTTTGTGTGCATCCTTATAATGTAGTTACAAATTAACTTTCCTTGCACTCAAGCCGTGATCCCTTTTACATGCCACAATATCTCACACATGTGCACGTGTTCAAAGCATCATCTTCTATGCCCCTATACTCTAGAAATTGGAGAGACGTCTCCATGTAAATATTATAGGGTTGGTGCGGACCTTACCCACACGATCTATAACCTCCTGTGTTACCTATGCCTCAAAAACCACCAGATCCACAAGAAATAGAGCCATTTATACCCCCTAATCCTCCACCCATACCTGGAAGTGGAACATAAGAGGTACTTCCATATGTCCCAATAGTAGTATCTTGAATCGAACTCCTACGGTGCTGTGTGGTGGTACTAATCCTAGAAGTGGGTCCAAAATTATGCGTGCTCAAATTCTATGTAGATGATGCACCGAAAAGGTACCTCAAAAAAAAAAAAGGCATTTTCCCCGCCATGATTGTACTTGCTATGTGACTTACTCCTGCTTCCCTACTGCCCAAATTAGCTTGCTGACTATTGGATGTACTAGATATTGGAAAACCAAGCACAAGGGCTAGGTTGCAGTACATTCAGATGCGTGTTCATAGCCTAGGTCATCTCTGCTAGTGCACTCCTTTGTGAGGTCGAGGAGGGTTCCTTGTCATGATTTCCCAAATGGGGGAGTTCTAGATGCTCTAGCTCCATGCCTTCTACGTGAGCTCCAAATCCTTCATGAGCCATCTCTCTCCTCAACACCATCCACTCTGTAATATCCCATTGCTTCTCCATCTCCCTTTCATGTGCCTCATTGTACTTAAGTCACATTTCTTCTCTCTACCTTTTTGCTGCTAGGTCCGCCATCTTTCACCAAACCTACTCCTACCCCCACGCGTGGTGGGGTTTAGCTAGCCATTGGTTTTTCTTCCAAGTTCAGGGTCACCATCAAGATCTTGATCGCCAGTGGAATGCCTTGCAAGTAAGTTCCCCTAGGATAATGTAAAAATTGAAACTCAGCTACCTTCGGGAAATAATAAGTGGAAATTGAGTACTCCGTAATATAGCTATTCAAAACACCAAAGAACCAAGTATCCACAACGCAGGTCCAAATCAGATCAACAACATAAAGGGCCTGAAATTATTTTTACATCTAGAAAAGTGTGTGATACCTCCAATTTCATTTAGATGCATAAGAAACCAGCCACTCATATAATTCTATTAGGAAGATAACAAATAATATTACATATAAAGAGTCATACTGATTATTTTTTACCCACATGCATGCATCAAACTCAGATCTAGTGTTGAACCCGCATGCATAATCTTCTTCCAGATCTTTTATCCACTCCTTAACACTTTCTAGGGTTAAATGAGTACGTATTCATCGCGAATCATCCCGAAAACAATTGAAAAAGGTCCCGCTTAATTGAAACAATGATGCAGCCTAAAATCTACCATGAACAACCTAG
This sequence comes from Taxus wallichiana var. yunnanensis, assembly GCA_018340775.1. Taxonomy (NCBI): domain Eukaryota; kingdom Viridiplantae; phylum Streptophyta; class Pinopsida; order Cupressales; family Taxaceae; genus Taxus; species Taxus wallichiana. The sequence goes on along the minus strand of CM031242.1, from coordinate 535,093,996 downwards.
GCGTGTTGGCACATCACCCAACCGAGTTGGGTGCTCCCCTAAAATGCACAAAGGTACCAGGTGCCTCTTTATATTCTCTTATGCGGGACATGAACATGTTGAAGATAGAGCATATTTAGAACCATAATAAGCACAAACATTCCACAGAGCATAATCATTCAATAGTGCATAACCAAATCTAGATCTTAAGGAATCATGAATTAAATAATAACTATGACAAGATTGATCATAAAATAACCAATTACAGATCATGTTAACACTTTATCCACCCAATATACTCCATTATATTAAACACTACAAAACATAGAAGCTTCTTACATCATATAACATTACCATAATTATATGCATGCATCAGATCCGGTAGCATAATCCATACACAGTGTCTCGGTGTCTCTCAATGTCTCTCTCTAACTACATAGACTAATACATACTTATAGGGGTGTGGAATTTTCTTTCACTTGGCTATGCACTTCCTAAAATAGGTCACATGCTGAAAATAGCCATGCACCTTTACAATAATATGCACACATGCAAGTGCGATAATAATAGATCTCCTACAGTTAATTGGTAGTAGTAATCCTATTATTATCCCGAAATCATGCATGACGCTTAGTAGACGCTCATCCCCAAAATAGAATTTGCATGTCGTGCAAGTCTTCATCCCATTGTGTGCTCTGCATGCTATCTCCAAAAATATCCCGTAACCATGAAAATGGCTAAGTCCCAAATCAACTTGTCTTGCACGCGTTTCCTTTCCTATCCTTCCGTGTCTTCAAATGCACCTTTTTCTCACATGTGAATCTTCTGTGTCCCCTCTCCTTAGTGTCATACTCTATCTACTAAAACATTATTCACATGTATCATATTATGCAACCATTCTTTTAAAGAAATAATCAAGCCACAACAAAAGATAAATTGCTTTTCTAAATTAATAGGTTGAAATACTAGCTAATGCATGTAATAATTGAAGCATAAAATATAATCTAGAATAGGTTCTTTCTTTCCATGATGCAAGCTAGGTAAGCGATCATATGTGACTTTAGGACCATTTTTAAGCATAAAGTGGATATGAAAAGAAGATTTCATTTCAATATATTTGTTGATAGATCCGAATGTCAAATGAGTGTACTAATGAAGAGTATCATTGAAAATACTATGATGGAAGGCTTTTAGAAATAGTTGATCATTCGAATGAGAGGCCATAGCTAAGTGATAATGCTTAAGATGCAGCTATGGATTGAAAATGCCATTGAAACATGAAAATTTAGGCATGATGAAATCCTTAGGAAATGTTGAATTATGAATTTTATTTGGAATAGGATTGCCATGAATAGAGTTATTATCAATAGAAGCATAATAGGATTTGATTTCAAGAGTGAGAGATTAAACTTGAGATTGTAATTATCAAAAAAAATGCATGAGTGACAAGATATCATATGGATGGACCATATGAGATGTAAGAGGAACATTAAGAGGTTGAATATTGCCATTGATAGTGATCATTAGAGTGTGAGAAGAAGAATTAGAAGATGAAGATGCTATGGGCATACTAGATGCGAAGAAATAAAAGGCGATATACTAGAAGAAGCAACATGAATATCATTAATAGAAAAAGAAGAAGAGGAAAGATGCGAGAGAGAAGAACATGGAATGGTGAGCCGGTAGGGATGGAAGAATCATCATGAATGCCATGTAGTGCCCACATTTTCTAGCCTCTATTATCTGTTGAATTCTTAAACCACAGTTATGACTTAACATGGATTTTGACATATTTTGGACATTATGATATGTTGGTTTGCCTTCATGGACATGTATGGTGATTTGGGGTGCATAGCACCAATTTGACTAGATTAGTAGATTGACACATTTTATTTGAGGTTGTGGATACTAACACATTTCTATGTGATTTGGGTCAAATTGATACATGTTGGATAATTAGTTTAGTCACATATCTTGATTTTATAAAGTATTCGATTTGCTAATGAGGATACATGATGGCATGGTGATATGACATTTTTATGTATTGTAATACCTAACATATGATGAATTGTGTGAGATTGTACATTCTGCGTTAATGTTGTGATGAGTAGATGATGTTTTTTGTATTGGACAGATGCGGTTAATGTCCTGCAATGAGTGTCCAGTGACAAAAGTTATAGGAGAACGTGGGTTTCGTGGGGCAGCTACATAATTTTACACAAGCATCCCACGGGGCTAAGTCCTAGCCGTGTTTATTGTATGAGGCCCTAGTAGTAGAGTTTATTGTTTTGGGCACCATGAGTGACCCTCATTTGTAATGTAAAATGTTTTGTATTATTAATCTTGCTTAGGGTGTTTAATTTGTGTTGTAAACTTGTTTTGGGGGCTTAATGGCCCCACTAGCATTAAGCTTTGAGTTTGTATAATAATGTGTTTAATCAAAAGGGATTAGGGTCACATGTGAACCCTTGGGTGGGCCCCACACCCTCTACCCTTGTGCCCAAGTGTGCCAAACCCGAAATTGGGCTATTTTAGGCATTTTTAGTGACCCCTTTTTAGTTTGGGAGTTCACTTAGCATGAAAATGGGCCCTTGGACCCTACCTAATAGGTAGGGGGGCTTATTTCCAAGGCTTGGAGGGAGTTTCCCTCCCATTTTTCCTTCCTTTGGTCACATCCATGTAAGGTGGATGGGGAAGTGTGTTTTGTTAAAAGTTGCTCCACTTTGTTTTATTTACATTTTTAGTATTTTGGGTGATAAGGGCTAAAAGGTGAGTTTACTTTTACTTATTTGGTTTTTGGGAATCTTTGACTTGAGGGAGGAGGGGTGACACATGTCATTTTCCTATTGGTGAGGAAACTTTTGGGTTCCTCTTGATATTCTTCCTCATGGTGAAGGAAGGGGACTTTTTCCTCATTTTTTTTTTTGGACTTGGGACTTGGAGAATTTTGGGGAGCTTGAGGATTGCTTGGATCAAGTGGAAAAGCTTAGAGTTTTGGGAAGCTTATTGAGGTAGGATTCTTAATCTCTCTTTCCTTGTTGTTGTCTTGCTAGCTATGCATTTGTCAATGAAATAAAGTGTGTGAAATTATATGTTGTAAAGCTTGTATGAAGAATGTTGTCTTGTTTGTTGTTTTTTTGTTGTTTTTTGTTTTACTCTCCACCATCATATGGCTTGATGGTTTTTGGAGATTGTAGGGGAAGAGAGAGGGATTTCCCTCTCAAACCTCATGGCTTGTTGGTCAAGCCATGAAGGTTCCTTCTCATCCCCTCATATGGTTTGAGGTGGGAGAAAGGTTCATATGGCTTGAACCTTTCCCCATTCTTGGAGAGGAAACCCATTGGGTTTGAAAATCCTCCCAAGAAGGATTTCATTGACATAAAGGAGAAATAAGGAGGATGAATGTTTGGGAGGAATAAGGAGGTTATAAAATGTGTATTTGGTGTATCCTATGGTTGGACACCTTTGTTTTTGGGCATCCTATTTCTTCTCTTCCCCCTTTTTGTGAGGATGACCTTGTTTCTCCTCATATTGTTGTCTCACCATGTGTATTATGTCTAAGTGTTTAAATGTTTCTATGTATTCTTGTTGTGTTTATCCCCTTTATACTTGTGCACATTGTGGAAGCTAGTTCCTCTCTCCCATGGGCTTGGGGGAGGCTAGCATGACTTCCAACCATGGAAAGGCATGTGATGATGCCTATTGGTTGGGTGGTTAAACAAGCCTTGTTATCTTGAAGTTGGATACTTGTGAAACATTCGAGGTTGGAGCTAAAGCGGGTAGTTTGGCTGGAGTTTCTTGTCACTTTCGTTTTCTCTTGTGTCCTTCCCCTTTGTGTGGATTTTACTCTCTTGAAATCTCTTGAATGTGGCTATTTGGATAGCTCCTTGATTTGAAAAGTATCCTCTTGTAATTTGGAATCACTTGTAAATCTGCTTCACTTTAGTTGATTGATCTACTACAAACTTGTAAAGAAGCTTTGTATTGTGTCTTCTTGAATACATTAAATATGTTGGAAAGATGGTATTGGGAGCATAGGTTCATTTGAAAAGAAAGGCTGTAAAATGAATGAATCATTTTTGTAATCTCCATTTTGAAATGAAAGTTAGTTTATTTAAGATTTATATTTTATTACAAAAAAATATTGTCATGTTATTTTCTCTAAAAGAAAATGTGTCTCCTTCCTTGTTGGAATCTCCTTGTAAAGATCTCTGTGAGAATTAGTTAGTTATTACATATGAAGGAAAGTTAATGTTATATGGAAGTTGAGAATTTATTATTATTCTATAATAGTTCTCATTAAAAGAAAAATTGGTGGTATTACATAAGGAAATGAGATTAGTTTTCTTTCCATTTTCTTTCCCATGTGATACTAAATGAATCGTTCTTATTAAGAAAATTAGATTTGTGTATGTGTTACTTCTTACGATTTAAAATATAACTGAAATCTCCTTTATATTTATACCAATTTTCTACATTTTTTCCTTTAAACACATGATCCAATTCCATCTTAATATGCATATGTTGAAGGGCAATAGTGAGTTGATATCTTAATCGCAATAATCAAATCAAGTTTATTGATTTGGGCTCAACATTGTATGATGAGTATTTATTTATATCAAGACAATTATAACAATAATTGAATTAAAAAAGAAATATTTATACATTTGTAAAAATAAGGAATGTTTTTCATTATCAAACAAGGTTAGAATTTTAACGTATTAAATCGTGTCTTGAAATTGTTATATTTCATACGGTGATGTAATAATGATTTTATTTCAATTTATATTTTTTTATCTCGTAATAGAAATGTATTATTATTGATACATTGTAATATATATATATATATATATATATATATATATATATATATATATATATATATATATATATATATATATATATATATATATATATATATATATATTACAATTTATAATTATATAATGATTTAGATTTTGTAATATAAAATTTATTTATTTTCTGTTAATATAAAATAAAGTTTATAAAAAAATAAAAATAAAATAAAAGCAGTTTTGGGGAGGGCCGAACCCCTCCCCACTCCCTGCACTCCCACCAGAGACTCCACCGCCCTTCACATTGTTGTCCACATGTGCAACCCTCCTAGCTGCGCCAACCCCGACCTCTCACGCAACCACTGCCCCTTCCACCGTGGCCCTTCCCTCTCCTCCCATGCTTCCCCTCTCCTCTGTCCTCCCTCTGTGTATCCTCCTCCCACACTGCCTACGCAGCTCCACATCCTTCACCATCCTCCACTGCGCAGTCCATACCCCACGTACTGGTCTCCACATAGACCCCCTCCACACACTCCCTCCACGCGGCTTTAACCACTCCGCCCTTAACCTCTTAGGCCACGCCTTCATCCATAAAACAACATTTTATTTTATTTTGAGTTCTTCCCTTGTGTATTACACATGGTTTCCTTTAGAGGTTTACATAGATAATTGCACTTTTATTCCAAATATTATAATACTCATACCCACAACCATATTTTCATCTGGTAGAAGAATTTTAACTAAATAAAAGAAAAATAAACAAGATTAAAACCCTGGGTTCTCCCAAAATCTATGCAAGGATGAAACAATCCTTGAGAAGAATCTCCTCCATCTTAACCTGCAATGCAAATAAACAAGATCAAGAAGAAAATACAAGAGAAACTTGGAATCTCTTCATGACCATTCATGGCCTCTCCCAAAACCTGCAAATTACAAAATGAAGAAATGAAAGAGAAAAGAAAGAAAAGAAGATTTTCATAAAGATGTGCTAGGGCAAGTTTAGGGAAAAATTAGATCTAGACTGAGATCTATTTAAGCCTAGGGTCCACAATTAACCCTACGCTTTTGGGTCATGGGTATTTTAACGGTAAATGGAAAAATGAAGTTTAGGATGTGTGTGGGGAAAATTCAAATAAAAGGAGGAAATACAATTAATCTCAAAAGGGGCATAGGCTTTTCTAGAGTGTCCCTAGAAATGAAATAGAAATCAAATAATAAAAATTGTCTAGGGTTAGCGATTAAATAATTGCGTAAATAAATTTTAATATGAATCGGAGTTTCTAATGTTAAGCATGCACTTTAAAAAAAAATTACCCAATTTTTGAGTGTCTTATTGGTCTGCTTTTTGGTGTCCTGGTAGGGCTCTATATGCCATCATAAATAACCTTGGAAGTAGTCAAAAGTGGAGTGGAAAATTCACATTCAACATTCTTAAGAGAAGTAGAATTATCACTAATATGTGCATGATTCAAAATATAATCATTATCGCATGAATTTCACGTGTAAGTATTTCAAAAGTGAGTCATCAACATATAAAGAAGTGGGAGAAAAATTGTCATAAGATATATCTTTACAATCAGTAGAAACATTTTCGAAATAGAAGAAGCATTAGATACAACTTTACATTCATCCTGACTAGTATGAGAAACATCATCATGCACATGTACATTTTCATCATTGGAAGTAGCATGATTTTTATCTATAGTAGCACAATCAAGACCAAACATATAATCGATAATAGCATCATCAAGAGCCTCGAAAAAATAGAAGAAGGTGGAGTAGTCTTGGTGCCTATGGAATAACAAGGATTACATCTAGAAAATTTTTTCTCCTTAGAAAAAATGTTGAGAGTATAGTGGGAAAACTAGTAGGAACTTTGTGTTCATTAACAACAAGAAATATTTGAATATTGTCATAAACTTGAACATTTTGATAAAGATAAATAAGTTTAGCCTCAAAAACATCAAGGATAGGATTGATACTCTCATGAGGCATAGCTTGCCTAAGAGAGGAAGATCTACTTTGAGTCGTTAGGGTTTTGTGGATCCTAGAACAAGGAGTTCTAAAATATGGGTTCACCAAACAATTTAAAAATATATGAAATTATTATTAAATATACTTTTAGAGTCACTACAATGATATACAATAGTATACAATATGATAAGCACTCTAAAGATGTAACTATGTAAGAAAATGAGAGAGATAGAGCACTTATCTGATTTTCACTTATCCTGAAGTATACCCAAAATATAAAAACAATGAACAAGCTAGGCATAATGTTGGAAAAACTAGATATAACTTATGGAACTTGCATAATAGTTTAGCTCAATGGCCTTGCAATGGAACTAGAGACCTTCTATAGGCAAATCGTGATTGTGAGGGCTAGGACCGATTTTTTGTGGTGTCGATAGGGTTTGCTACCCTTTGTTGTTGATCACCGTATCTCACTAGAAGATCGTCGAGTTCATTGGTGAACCTGTAAAATAGATAATATCCTGCAAAACCCCAAAACACATCAACTCTTAAAAAGAAAATATGCAAAATGGGAGTCAAAATGACCCCAACGGTCACCCAATTGAGTGAAATTACAATTCGGGTGTGCACTACATTTCGAGACTCCATATAGTTCTATGTGCTTGTGTGTGAAATAATTTCCTTATGTTTCCTCGCGCACAATGACACTAAGCTAGTGGGATAGAAGTTAGATATAGTGAAAATATGTGGATGGAATTTAGAACTTCCCCTTCCTATGCAATGTACGCAAAGTAATAAGCCCAAAATGCAGTCCCTTTAATACTATGTAGATAGATAGCCCTTCATAAAATTTCCCACCCTTATAATGGTATGTATGTTGTGTTTATATAAGGATCTCTTGCTTGAATTTTGATAGTAGTGACACGACATGCCAACTAAGACCTCATGATAGGAGTAAGAAAACTGAAAAGGATGACCACAAATGTAAAAATGTAAGCAAAATGAAAGAGGACAGGAGGGGTGCCACTTTAAGATAGGAACGCCTAGACACTAGTGTCCTAAGAAAAATGATGACAAATGTGAGAAGACTAATAAACAAGGATCCCTATGACTTGACTTAACCTGGGTATATTAGTGGAAGATGTAAGAGATAAAAATGATAGAGACAATCAAATCAACCAGATGGAATATGAAGTTTGTCACCAGTGAATATTTTTCTTACTCAAGATCCATACATAAAACAACATACTTAGCGGTATAGTAAAATAGTAGTATGTACATGATTTTGTGTCTATAATTACAAGTGAAAGAGGGAGAAGTGTATGAGGTGGAGAGGAAAAAATTGTGAGGGAAATAGTGGGAAAATAAGGAGAGGGAGTTATGTTAATGATAGTATTAGTGATTCCATCACCGATAACCTAGAATACGTCCATTTCAATTAGAACACATAAGAAAATATACACAACTATATAAGCTTCATGAAACAACAATCACAATCAACACAAAGTTTAATTGCTAATTTCATTTGATGAAATAAAATACGAGAGCTTTTCATTCTTGCTATAGATTTTAATACATTCGGTGAGTATGAAGTGAGATAATGGAGTAAACAATAGATATGAACAAAAAAATTAGTTTTCTAAAGGAGAAAAAAACTGATCCTTGGAAAGGAGAGAGCCTTAAAATTTATAGTTGAAATAATGGCTCTTCACATTCCCAAGTGACCTTTCAACTTAAAGTGCAATCTCAAAGAATAAATATAAACTTTAAGTGACTTAAATCATTTTTACAAAAGTTACTCCTCAACAGAGAAATAGAATGTTAGAGAGATAAAAAGAGAAAAGAAGAGAGAGAAGATACATGTTGTAAGATGAAGCCTTTCTCTTACTCCATTGTGGAGATGCATATTGCAACTAGATGCAATCTTTATTGAGTACTTCTATGATTAGAACATATCTCTTCTTGAACCTAGAAATGATGTTTCACACCATTTATTTATAGATCATCATTATTCATGCTTAGGAAAATTTGTTTCAACTCTTCACCTCGGTGAGAAATGGTAGGATGAAAAAATAAAATAATTTTCAAGAACATGATCTCCTTTCTTACATATGAGAAAACACTAATCCTATAATCATCATGAATAATGCAATCATGCAACACATGACCACCACTCTGTAACAATGAACCCTCTTGGATTTGACGGTATCAGAGATTCTTGAGAATCCTCGGTGGAAACATAGAAAACCTTGTAGCCATGGTTCCCATCATTAAAGTATTTGAATGATCCAATCACATGTTTTGTGATCAACAATCCTCCTATTCATGATGAATCAAGTTGGAAAACATGAAATCCATGTGCTCCACATTTCGCCTCCAATGTCCAGTGCTTAGACACTAGAACTGAAATAGGATTTTATGTGGAGTTGTGGAGCTTCATTTTACATTTTTATGATCTCACTAGTCTTATAAAGTGGTGATAATGCTATGGTACAAGAGAAAATGGATTCCATAATAGTTGTCAAAAATATGCAAGTTTGAAAGAATTTTAATGATACTATTGAGTTCATATTTCCGGAAAAATGAGAGAAAAGAAAATACAAATTGGATGTGACATGATTCCTTGGAACTTTATTTCCAAGATGATTAGATGCTCTTAATTTTTAAAAATTCTCTCGTATGAATCAATGGGAAATTGGAAAACAAATTATGGTTGTGGGAAAAGCTTGAAAATGACATTAATAGAGGAAGGGAAAAATTTGGGTTCTTCACTATGAGAGAAATTCTTGTTCAATTTGAGTGATTTTTGATTCTTTAGAATGATATTAGTGAGAGGAAAAAATTCTCCACTTTCTAAGGAATTCTCTTGTTGGGTTTGAGAGAAAATGTAAAAACAAATTTTGGCACATGGGGTTGTAAGTGGCTTCAAAAAGGATGGTGCTTTTTTCTCATAATTCCATAAATTCTTCATCTTATATCATGATCAATAACTCAAAATGAAGGTATCAAGGAGAGGAATAGTTTCTCCAAGTTTGGTATTCTTCCTCCTCGGGGATTCTTCACAATCTCATTTATAAAATCAATCTTTTCAGGAAAACCGGGGTATAATGGATGAAATAAAAGTCATGAATAACTTTTAATGGGGTAAAAAATTCCATTAATCATACGTCATCTTAAATGTGTCCTTAAGAGGAGTGGATGGCCAAAATTTGGAGTGATTTCATCAACGGGATCATGAGATATGAGTGAAACACCTCTTGCTCTACCTAGGGCACATGAAGAGTTTTATAAGCATGCAAGGATGAATAACCAGATTCAAATGTGATTTAATGGATGCCTTGGTGTTTTTGAATGCAATTTTTGGATGGTTGGAGGTAAAATAATTCACGAGTTGTTGTGTGGTAGAGATAGGGAGTGCTTTTGCAAAGTTGAAGTGCATGGTGCAAATGCAAGTAGAAATGGGGTCTCCACCAGGTATAGACACACGTTTGTGGTGAAATTGCAGCTCAAAATTGTTCCCAAGGTGTAAAGGGAGGTTGAAAGTGCACCTAAGGTGGATTGGGGGGGACATGTCATAAAAACTCATGTTTTCCTTCACTTTTTGCTTTGAAAATATCTCCTCCAATCACAAAGAGGCACACTTTTGGAGTGAAATTGCACCTTAAAATTTCTCCCAAGTTTCAATGGTGTAAGAAAAGTTTTCTAATACACCAAGGTGTACTTTGAAACTTCATTTGCATCATCTTATTTTTCACTTGAAGTCTTTCCTTTTCCTTAAGGTCCATGCTTGGTGATTTTTGTCATAAAATATATGATTTCACATAGATATGACCAATGAATCTAATGAGACTAGTTTATGAAGTATGAAAATAAGTCATTCAACAATATTTAAACTTTATTTACATCGTCTTATTTTGCAATCGAAGTCTTTCCTTCGCCCGAGGTCTATACTTGGTGATTTTTGTCGTAAAATATATGATTTCACATGGAAATGAGATAATGAATCAAATGAGACTAGTTTATGAAGTATGAAAACAAGGTATTCAGATATATTTTCTTGTACCTCCATTTTTTCCTAGGGCGGTGTGTCGATGAGCTAAGTTACATGAAGATTTTTTAACAAACACGAACCAAACCAACTTATGGGTCATGAAGGGGATTGAATGTTATCTCACTTGAATTTTTTTAGGCTCCCAAATCCACTTGATGTGTTCAAAACATTTAGTGCAAAATTCCTATTTAGAAAGGCCACCTTGAGCCAATGTCAAAAAGGTTTATGCTTTCTACACTCCCAAAACTCCACCTTACTTATTTCAACGGATAATAGGCTCAAGAGATTTAGAATTCCTAGGAAATGGACTCCCAACACTGCATAGGGTTCCCAAAACCGTTCATGGAAGTTGAATCTTCAATGAAGCACGCACACTCCTTTTTCCCAAAAATCACCTAGGAAGAAATACCTCCCAAGGTTATTTAGAAGTTCCTAGAATGTTTGCTAGATCATACCGTCATAGAGAAAAATATAAGAAATGTTTGTTGATTGTAACTAGGACTTCTAAAATGGGATCTCATAACCCTTCCCGGAAGTTTAAATTTGAGGAATTTTTTTACTATTTTGACTAGTTTGACTAAAAAGAGGATAACGTTTCAATGGGGTTATCAAATAAAATGTAGTGACAATTTTATATGCAAACAAGCAAAGGCGAGATTAATCTAGTTACCACCCAATTATCATCACCCTCCTCATCAATTTAAATGTGAAAATGGCCATGCCTTTTGTAATTTCCATTGATTTAATGGACACGTTGATAAGATTATTATTATTTGGATCACAAATTTAAGTTATTATAATACAAAGCGAATTATAAATTTTGATACATGGAATTAAGATAGATATACTTCACCTCATCCATGGCATAATACTTAGGAAAGTGTTACGTTTTATGAGCATTCATTTACTATTCAATCTCATGATGTTTCTCGGACCAAATTTTTTTGCATAGAGGAAATATAAGTCCATATATGTATGGATCAACAAAGAGAAAGTAATTATCACAATAGTTACAAACGTAACTTCAAAATAACCTTGAGATAGATCCATTATGTGTCATGTTAATCTAAATCTTCACATTTAAATATTGTAGTGCATTCTCAATACCTTAAATGACTACTCAATATTTAGACCACATAGTATTTTCATAGTCTATGCTTTACTTATTACTTTCCTAGTCCACACTTATCATGTTCGCTATGCCTTTCACCTAAGTTTATCATGGGCATATTTGAGGATCACCCTTCCTTATTTCTTAAGAATATGTTTCCTCATCCTATATGCCCACATGAACTTATATAAGGTTTATGCATAGCCCATACAACGTATCCTTTCATGATTATACTAAATCACTAGTATGACAAAATTAAACACTTAGTCACATACATTCAATCCACTCCTATCACAATCACGTCTCTATTCTACACTACGCTAATTATTTTTCCATAATCATCAATTTTCACCACATGATATACATCATGTTCAAAACCTATATAACATATGCATCACATCACACCAAATATACAGACATAAAATGTATACATCAATATCATATACATTCATTTAGCCATAGTACATATTTCTATATGACACACCACGATGGCACAAGTTATGCAAAATTCAACATCAATATTTACATACATAAATGCATACATACATACATACATACATACATATACATACATATATATATATATATATATATATATATATATATATATATATATATATATATATATATATATATATATATATATATATATATATATATATATATATCAACATTTGATATAACAATGATACATTAACTATGTAGAGGAAATAACCCTTCATGCACACAATACTCCTCCTCATTACTCTCCACATATACAAGCACCTATGATATTGATTCCCCTCCTACACCGTCATGATCCCTAGATTGGGATCATGCTTGTAATAAGAAAATTGCTTGTGCAATGTAGTATTCTCTGCTAATACATGGGTATATTGTTCCTAGGACTTAACTAGTCTCGTAATCAGATCTTGTGTGACATCACTCCCGGGAAGAGCCTCTGGATTCCTTGCAAGCTACATGCATCTCTCATTTCAGCGACTCTACAACACTATGCATGTAGTATCCCCAACCACAAATAGATCAAAGAGATAAGCATGTTCGCCAAAAATATCATCTACTCCCTCTAGTATCCCACCAACCCATATATCCCCTAAAATGTTTCAAAGTAATGTATGCACTAATGCATCCACAATGGTAGTCCAAAATGTATCACATCTAATTCCTAAGACATATCCATTAGCACTAATCATATCATTACAATCATATCTACCAAAAATAAAATAGAATCATACTTATGTTGTGCTACTATGGAATCTATAAAATCCTATCCAAGAACCTCTCTCACACTAGTGCCACCTACAAGTGGAGGAATATTTGTACCATCTACATCGTTGGGTGTCACACCCCCATTTGGTCCATCAACCACTATAGGGAATAATAGAACCCATCGGTTCTTGGCCCACCATGCTATATGGGTTGTTGTACACCTTGTATCGTATTGCTCAACATCAACTAAAGATCTACTTCCTCTATGCCATATGGGTGGAGACATTATCTCGGCTAGAGTTGGCCTAAGGTGGATCCCCTCTCTCTATATAGCATGTATAGATCTTCTCCAAGGATAAGGTCTGGGGAACCTCTTGCATAATAAAAAATTTCCAAGGCACCCAATCATACTAAAAAATTTCTCCCTTTTGGGAAAATTTATCCTCTAAGCATATGGTTTGGCATATCTAGTGTAGCTCTACATCACACAATGAATCTTTACAGGATATCATATTGATATCCATTATTGTTAGCCTATCTAGAATCACTATGTGAGTCTTAGTATCAAAATAAAACCACCTAGGCATAACTGTATAACCTCTACAATCTTAGGATGTGTCTAATCTAATAGTGGTTCACCAATAGGTCATACACAAGTAATACGATCGTATGCCCATACGCATAAGAATGAAAAAATTGCCACACCACCACCATGAATCTTTGAAGTAAACCTATAAAATTTCCTATATAAGTTGTTAGCATGCTTCGACCCCATGCATATTGGGTCCCCTAATCCTCAATAAACTAGCATATTTATTACATCCTATATGATATAGTGAAACCACCACCATTCATAGCTATAAAAGATACTAACAATACAAAAATATACTTATACGCAATTGTGGAATAGGAGTTGTTACAATTGCACAAAGTTTGATAGAGGAATCTTTTGCACCACCTTACCCCAATAAATATCTATGTGTGTGTCGCATATGAAGTGGTGTATCCTACAACAATACCTATACTCTCTCTCTCTTTCTATCCAATAATAGACAATCTCAATATATGGTATACATCCTCTAGAGTCACTATCATATCCCCTATGGGAAGCCAAAATGTGCATGTATCGGAATTTGTTGATCAGAGAACACTTGACATAACTCATAGAAGAAGTCCATGTGGGAAAACAGACCAGGTTTAAGGGCACAAATGGATAGGAAGAACGCACGTGCGGAGAGGGAAGTTCAACATTAGGACTTAGCTGATTTTGAGCATGAAGACCTATTTTTAGAAGATGGCATGCAGAGCACATAAACGAGGTAGAGACGTGCACGCCACACATTTTCTATCTTTGGAGGATTGGATTGAAGCATTTTTCATGGAGACAGAGCTAAGAATAGGATTGTCACTTCAGTTAACTGTAAGAGGTCTATAGATAGCACACTTGCATGTGTGGCTATGTCTGTAAATGGCGTGTGGCTATTAATAACATGCACCTATTTTTGGAATAGATAAGTGGTGAAGGGAAAGTCCCCACCCTATATATATGTAGTGAATTACGAGAGGGAGAGAGGAGAGAGATATATAGGTATATGTAGAGTGTAAGAGGTAAGCAAAAAGAGATATGCGTATATGATTTGAATTCTTGTATCGAGATCCATGCACACATCGATATAGAATACCATTATTGTAAGGAGCTTCGGTGTTTATTAATAAATGGAAGATATTGGCCGAATCTAAGTGTCATTCCTGTGTGTAATTGAGTAGTGCATGTTCTTGATTCAATCATGATTATTTTTTAAGCTTTTTCTTTCATAGATCTGAATATGGCATGCATTGTAGAATGATGGATTAGTTATGGATCTATATGTTTCTTCCTTCATCACGCTAACATCCTACTACAGTAACCCTAAAGAGGGACCTGGTACCTTTGCGCACTTTGGGTGAGTGCTCAGTCTAGGATGAGTGATGTGCCAGTGCATCTAGGGTGTTATCTAGTAAATTCTAGGCTGCATCATTGGTTCCGCCATTATTTGGGACCTCTTTTATTGTTTTCGGGATGGTTTTTGCGATGAATATGTATTGGGTTAACTCTAGCAAGTATTGAGGAGTGGATACATGACCTAGAGGAAGAATATGCACGATGGTTCAACATTGGATCTAAGTTTAACGCATGCACTTGGGTATAACAGAATTTGTATGATAGTTTATATGAGATATTTTTCATTATCTTTCTAGTATGATTATACAAGTGGCTGATTGCTTATGCATCTAAGTGGAATTGGAGGTATTGCACACTTGTATGGAAATAGAAAGAATTTTAGGCCCTTTATGATACTTGATCTGATTTGGACTCGCGCTTTATGGATATGTGGTTTCATGGTGTTCTAAACGATTATATTACGGAATATTCAATTTCGACATATTCTTTCCCGAAGGTAGCTGAATTCGGTTTTGCGGTATCCTAGAGGAACATATCTGCAAGGTATTCCACTGGCAATCAAGATCTTGATGGTAACTTTGAACTTGGAGAGTAAAATGATGGCTAACTAGAATTCACCACGCGTAAGGGCGGGAACATGTTGGGTGAATTATGGTAGACCTAGCAGAGAAAGGTAGAGATAGGAAAGGTGGCTTAAGTATAATGAGGTGCATGAGAGGGAGATAGAGAAGCACGTACCATTGTAGAAAGTATGGAGTTGAGGAGAGATATGTCTCATGAAGGATTTGAAGCTCACGTAGAAGACGTGGAGCCAAAGCATCAGGAACTCCTCAATCTTAGAAAGTATGTGGAGATCCCCCTTGGCTTCACGAAGTGTGCCAAAGCCAAAGACTACAGGTGTGGTGCGCATCTTAATCCACCTGGTGACCTAGCCCTTGCACTTGGTTTTCTAGTATCTAGTATGAAAAGTAACCAACAAGCTAACTTGGGAAGTAGGAGAGAAAGAGTAAGTCAGGGAGCAAGTACATCAATGGTAGGATAGACGGTTTCATGTTATTTGGAGGAAAATTTTTAGGCACATCATCCACACTGAGAATGTGAACACATAGAATTTTGGATTCACCTCTGGAAGTGGAACTACCTCACAGACTATAGGGGTTTAGTATATTACTACCGTCGGAGCACGGGCGGTAAATCTACAGGTCCTATTCCAGCTACAGGTGGAGGATCATGAGGTATAGGTGGTTCTAGTTTTGGTAAATACGCGGTGGTTACGGAGGTAGAGGAAACACAAGAGGTTCTAGATGAGGTGGTTAAGGCCCGCAACAACCACATAATATTTATATGGAGATGTCTCTTCATCTTTCAAGTATAGAGGCATAGAGGATGTTGTTGAGTATGTGCACATGTGTGAAATATTGTGGCACGTGAAAGGGATCACAGCTTCTGAGTGCAAGGCAAGTCAATTTTCTACTACATTACAAGGAAGTGCACACAGTTGGTATAGGAAGTTTTACCCTTATCAAACTTGTGTGGATTATTCAGCATTAAAGGATGCTTTCTTAAAAGAGTTCCATATCCTAGAGTTTGAGCAGAAGAGTATCAACACGCTCAAAGATATCAAGAAAGACACTACTGAGAGTGTACATGAGTATGATGCCCATTTTAAGACACTTCTATCTAAGTTGTCTTATGATATTCATGCTATTTATCATGTACTGATGGTTTTTGGAGGATTGATTACAAGCATTTAGAAGGGCGTTGTCGCATAAGACATACACCGATCCATGTGAAGCAACTTGGAAGTAGCTTTGTGTCTTTGAGGCGAGTTGGGAGCTTTGACACTAGTGTTAGTCCATTCTTAGAGGCATAGATTGCAGCTATGGCAAAATAATTAGAGAAGCTATCAGTGAATTCAGCCCATGAAACACACTCAGGGATTTGGTGTACAGATTGTGAAGTGGAAGGTCACACCAAGGATAGTTTCCCTCACAAATCTATACATTCATTATTGATAGACTGTGAAATATATCATTTGATTCATGATGCTAGCCATTTTCCTTTATTCTGCACACGATAAGGAAGAATGTATCCTGCTTGTGCAATATTTATAGGTCCACAACCCATGATACTGAGGATTGTTAATTGATTGGTCGAGATCCATAATGCTATAGACATTAGAGTACGCAAGCCAAGTGTAACAGATAATTCTAAAGGTAAGAATGAGCACTAGGATTTGGATCATAATCAATCTGCGCTATGATAGGAATGAGAGCCATTTTGAAGGAGGTCATAGAAGAGGACGTGGATATCGTGGTGGATATAGGGGATGGGGTCGTGGTGGAGGAATATGTGAGTTCCCTCATGGAACATGTTATACGTGTGGATCTCGACCACTATAGGTGTGAATTTCCTTAGAATATTGTATTTTCTTTCTATGGAAAGAACCTTTTGTCGTGAAAATGTGCAATAGGGAAATTGACAATTTCCGAGCATGACAACTATACCCAGATGTCGAAATTTTCATGTTTTATCATTCCCAGGAACCCCAAGCCAAATCCGTTAGTCTGTTCACCCTCTATTTGATGTCAAATTGGTCCCTAGGTGATTTAGGAAATTCTATTCATTCCCCTAGGTGATTTTAGGGAGTTTTGAAAAGATGTTATCTTCTGGCAGTATTGGGAAGGGCTATCGTTGGCCTTCCCAGGACTGGATTCAACCCCCTGGAGTAGAACATAAGGGAAAAATTAAACATGGACATGAATTGAATACATTATAACATCATGGAAATTATTTTGGAAGGCTTTGGGAAGTTTTGAAATACTTGGAGCAGTTTGAGTGAAAAACAAGGTTCTCGAAGCCTAAAGCGCAGTACACGAGCCTAAAACAACTGCTGGGATTTAGAAGAAGATTTTGGGAGCTCTGGATGGATTTGGAAGTAAAAAAACATATTCAGAAAGAGGATTCCAAGACCTAAATTATGGTGAAATAATATTTTTCACAACACCTTGGCGCATATGATTGGAAGGTAGTTTTTCTCAGGCATAAGTGGAGTCCCAGATCAAAATTCCAATTTTTCAAGGGTCATATGGTAGAATTAAGAGATTATATCCACATAATTGGATTCAAAATTCCATTTCCAGTAAGTATCATATAACATTTCACCAAAAAATTCCACTAGGAGCTCAAGTTATCTTCATTCCAAGTTACCCTCTTAAAGGCAATTCAGGACTTGGTCATTTTTCAAGAGGACATGTGTCAGCACCAGGAGCCTGACGGGATTTCATTCCCCCACGTCCCTAAGGTCAGGTACATCAGCCATTGAAAAATTTTCCCAGCCCTCATGTGACCTCTGGGACCCTCATATGACCTCCAGACTTGACAGTTCAGCCCCCGGGTGCTTATTTGGAGCATGCATTCCCTGTCATCGGATCGGGCACCACGTGTCAGCTCCAGGACCACTGTGGAATTTGATGTCCCTTATGCACCTAAGGTGGGGACATCATACATTAAAAATGATCCCATACCCTATGGGGAGTCTTCTGGACACCCACGTGACCGTAGTTCAGCCCCCAGGTGCATTTTTGGAGCATCCATTCCCTGTCGTTGGATCGGGCACCACATGTCACCTCTAGGACCACCGTGGAAACTGATGTCCCTTATGCACCTGAGGTGGGGGACATCAGACATGTAAAAATTCACCCATCCCCTATGAGGAGTCATTTGGACACCCACGTGACCGATTTTTAGCCCCCAAGTGCATTTTTCAAGCAAATCCCTTGCCGTCGGATCGAGGACACATGGCATCGCCTTGACCACCATGGAAATTGATGTCCCTCACGTCCCTAAGGTCGAGACATCAAAGACATAAAAGTGTGCCCAGCCCATCCATGTGCATGTTTTGAAATTTTAAATCCAACACTTAGCCATTTTCTTCCTCTCATTTCTCCTTCAGAACTCCTCACCTTGCCATGGCTCCGTGCGTGATTGTCTAGACACCCAGTCCACCATTGTTGCTCTGAACTAGATCTGCCATGGCCACATAAAATCTTCAAACCATGAATGCATAGAAATATTCAGGCCTCATAGAAAAATGGAGTGAAATGACGAAGAACGAAGAGAAAAATGGAGATTTTTTGCCAGATAACCGTGAAGTCACCCGATCGAAAAATCCTCATATCTTGCAAGATACAAGTCGGATCGAGATGCCATATTTTGTAGAATTCCTCATTTTTCAAGGTGATCAAGATCCAACAAACAAGAGGTCAAATGGTTTCCAAAATCATTTGCTCCAACAAAACCCTCACTTCATGCACCGGCTCACATTCGTCGAATTTCCCATCATTCCGGCAATGGAAACGAGCTAAAAAATTGCACATGAGTTCCAAATGAAAAACCTATTGCAATGGATTTGTTTTGATTGAAAACAGAAACAAAAACCAGACCTGCAAATTTTGAGCTCCATTAATGGCCGCCATGACAACTCTACACCGAAGCCACTGCCAAGTCAAAATTTCAAAATTTATTTCCAGGCATTCTAGTGGGCAAAACTATGTGAAATTCGGAGGGTGTGATCGTAACGACAAGAAGAGTCCAAAAAGTATGTTCCATTACAAATCGAGCACTGGAAACACACTTTGTAAAAATAGTAAGTTTTCTTATACATGCTTGCTATTTTTGGCAAGTCTTCATCAAAAGCGGCTATGGAAAGAGTAGTGTGCACTTGAAGATCTCCAAAAGGCTAGAATGATTATCCAGTAGAAAATAGTGGAAATGACCATTTACTAAAAATAGTAAGTCACACTGAAAGGGCAGTTTTGGCACAATGGGACATTCGGAACTTCTACATTTGGAGCTTTCCATCAATGAGGATCAATAGACTTCATCAGGAGACATCCTTTTCTTCTTCTCTCTCTCTTTCTCTCTCCTCTTCCCCCCAACTTTCTCTCACTTTCAAATTTTCTAATTCTTGATTGGGATTTGCACTTTTTGATATACCTTTAAGTCACTTAAAAGTGACTTTAGAAACATAATGTAAATTAAGTCACCTTGCTATTATAAAAGGGACTTAAATATTTAAAGTGGAATATGAACAGTCTTAAGTCATATTAAGGTATTCGAAAGGTCATGAGGAAGATGAAGAGTCATATTCTATTCTATAAATTGTAAATCCATTCCCATTTCAAAGGGTTGGTAATTGATCTTGTAGACTCAAGAGTGCATTGTACCTAGAGAAAGCAAAGGAGATAGCCATTTTCTTCTACTCTCTTCCCTCTCAAATTTCTTCCATTCCCACATTATGTACAACTTTGATTTGAGCAATAAATACAAGAAGGAGTTTCTAGCTTTCTTTGACTAAGGGGTTTCTTGATACTTGGTGATCGGTGAATTCTATTTGGTCTTGTTGTTATTCTTAGAGTTGTTTCTTTTGATAAATGCATGTGTTGAAGTTTATAACTAGTGTGTGTGCAGGAATCTAATTTTCTACCTGCAGCATTAGTCTTCCTACCTCTTTTCTCACTCCTCTTTCCCACTCTACAGATGAAGACTTCCCTAGCAAGATATTGCTAGCTTTTCCGTAGGGTTAGTGGAGTGCACTGTTGGATCCCGGTCAAAAGACCACCATAGAAATCCACACTTTCTTGCGCATGCACATATGGCATTTACCTTTGGTTAAGTAGAGGGACTTAGATTCCCGAGATCGTTAGCAAGAAATCCAAAAGTTTGTCCACTCAACAAATTTTCTAGCCAATAGTTTTTGGCACCCACCGTAGGGCGATTTAGGAGCATCTCTGCACCCAATATATGACCGCAAGGTCCCAAAAATTAAAAAAATCAAATATTGAAAAAATAAAAAAAGGAGTTCATGAAATTCCATTGCTGATTCCATAGTGCCCTTTCATGTTTCGGAAGTGAATTTTTTTCAAAAGATGGTTGAAAGAAGATACACTAGGTTTAGCAGGTCGAGAGGTGTTGCTGATTCCAATTTTGAAGCTTTGAAAAATCAGCAAGAACGAATTAGAGATAATCCATACTTCTTCTCTCAAGCCTCCTCTCCATCTGGCACTTTGAGTAGTTCTCCTGGAAATCCTATCCAAACTCCTTCAAATTCTCCAATTTTTCAACCATCATTGAACATCGAGTTCGCGGAAGAAGAAGAATTTGAAGAAGCAAGAGCTGAAATAGAAGCAGAAGAAACGATGGTGGATGAAGAAGAAAGACCTCAACCCATTGTTCCATGGGGAAGGAATATAGACCCGCTTTCTCTTAAACCCCCTCTTCATGATCTACTAATGGGTTCCCGTAAGAACTTTCCAAAGTTCAAAGGTGACAACACACAACATCTAGAAGAACACATTGTTGCTTTCATGACATCATGTGGAATTCTTGGTGTCCAACATGAAGATGTTGCTATAAGATTGTTTGTGAAGTCTCTCCAAGAAAAAGTAGTTGAATGGTTCTACCTCCTACCTTCCCTGATCCATCATTGGTTGGGATGACATCAAGGTTGCCTTCGAGCAAAGATTTAAATCAATGAAGATCCAAGATCTCTTGGTGTAGTTGGCTGAAATGAGGAAAGGAGAAAGTGAAACCATGAGAGATTTCGTGGCTCGTTTTGAAGCAGTTTGCTTCCGCAAGATACCTAAAGAGGATTTTCCATCTCAAAACAATGTCAAGAGATTCTTCATCAATTCCCAATCATCGGAAGTAGGACTTTTCTTTGCGAATATCCCGACAAGAAACATTATAGAAGCACAAAGGATGGCCATTGAACTTGATGATGATCTCATCCTCTCTGGAAAGATCAAGAATCCATCAAAGGGAAAGGTCAACATCACGGAGATGAGAGAAGCAATCCATCACTGCAAAATTTTGTGAATGAGATGGCCTCTTTGAAGAGGGAATTATTTGAACGAGTATCTTCTCAAAGAAGCAACAAAAATTAGATTGCAAGAACACCCCAAAGGCTCACCTTAGAGGCCCCAACCATGAGCATGAATTGCAGATTTCAAGAAAATAAAGGAGAGTTTGAACAAGAAAGTGAAGGTGGTGATTTCCAAGAAAGTGATGAGTTTGAGAACGATACACAAATCAGATTTTGTGAGTATTCTAGAGGTTATGAAAAAGATGAAGAAGATGCACCCAGTTTCACAAGTGTGGTATTCACTCGTTCTCGATCCGAGAAAATAACATCTCCCTCCTCCTTGCTGCAAAAGAAAAGAAGGTTGATGATCCTCTGTGGTGACTCCACAAAACAAAATAATCAGTCGAGGATCCACACTTCCATCTTCCATGAAGTCTACATTTTTGGAGCCTGATCTCGTAGCAAGTAAGAAAGCTCTCACAATCCCAAGTAAGTCTTCTGATGTCTCTTCCAAGTATGAATCTAAATCAGCTCCTAGTGTACCTTTCAAAATACCCTCCATTTCCCAAAAATCTACTCCTACTTCCAAACCTATCCTAAATCCAAAAGTAGTCCCTTCACCCCCTTGTCCACATCTGCTCCCTTTGACTTCATAGAATATGCAAACAAAGCCAAAGTGCAGATTACCGAAACCAAATATTTGTGGACTCATCTGAACAATTCGAGAGGTTCATCCGATATATCAAGAGTGGTAGTCTAACACCCAATGATGTAGCTCATTGTTCCAAAGGCATGCTACCAAACTCACCTACACCTCCCTCACAGAACATGCTTTCTCTGAGTGCATCAAAGAATGATAAAGTTTAACCTTTCTACGTCTCCCTTCTTGTTGGAGAATATGTACTAAACAATTGCATAATAGATTATGGTGCCTCAGACAATGTGATGCCTTTGAAGGTTTCCAAGGCTCTTAAACTTACAATGACTCCACCTAGTGGCTCTTATTACTCTTTAGAATAAAAAAAGGTCTCACTTGTAGGGAAGGTTAAAGATGCACATGTGGCTCTCACTAGATTTCTAGACAAGAAAGTTTCAGTGATGATTTTGGTAGTAGATGTCCCAGCCTCATTCGAAATGTTGCTGAGTAGAAATTTCTGCCAAGAGTTAGGAGGGAAAATTAAGATGAATTTGTCTTTTGCAACCATACCAGTGAAGGGAGACATGGAGAAATTACTTCCCAAGAAGAAGATGAGGTACAGTATGAAAGTGAAGGCTTAGGAAGCTAACATCTTGTATCAAGGTAGCAGGTAGATGAATCACTTTGTGGAAACCGAGGAAGAAGAGGATATCCCCATCTTGATAGGCCCAGACATGCCTTCCCAAAGAGATTTGGATTTTGAAGAAGCCTTGAGGAGATTTGAGTTACAAGAGGGCAGCCCTGAATTGCCAGATGATGCAGACCACGAGGAAGAGGAGATGGTTCTTGATGATTTTCAAGAAGATAAATCAACTTTTATGATTTTCCAAGATGAGGATTTATTCTCATTCCCATTTGGGGATGAAGATGATCTCATTCAAGCCATCTATGGAGAGAAAAACTCAGCTTGTGATGAGCCCGCGAAAGTTTTGAAATAAATGTCTATACAAGAAATGCTTGAAGCTGCAGAAGAAACGAAGATCCTGAGCTCAGTCTCAAGATCTTGATACAAGCCACAAATCTACAAGACAAGCGTGAAGCTGGTTTGGAAGCCTTAATTGGTGTGAAGGTTGGCCACATCGAGATAAATCAATATGAAAAATACGATGCCACTCCAGAGCTAATGATTGATGGATGCAATAATGAAATGGAGATATTTTCATTCCCATTTGAAGATGAATCTCTTTTTGATGAAGGATCGTTAGAGTTCAGTGATTCCCAAGATGATGAGATCTCTGTGCAAGAACTATTGGATATAGTAGAAGTTGCAGAAGACCCGGAGATGATTCTTGATCTCTTCACTCGTGCCATGGGCATACAAGAAAAGTATGAGGCTGTGCCCAATCCCTCGTCAGTACTCAAGCACCTCGCAGTGGAGTAAAGGAAACAGATAAGTCTGAGGTTTCTCATGGAAGAGATGTCAATGAGCATAGGCCTGGGAAAGAAAAGAATCAAGAATGTTCAAGTATTTTGAACAAAAAGCATCCCTAGGGCAGCGATGAGATGCTCAATGGAAAATCAGCTATATGGATAAACATGAAAGGCAACTGGAACTATGAGACCGACTTCAAAGAACATGAAGGCAGTGGAATTTCCAAGAAAGTACCTGAGCATCAAGAAGATCACATGGACTCACTCCTACCAAGTACATAGATAATTGTGAAGGCACCTAGCTTTCATAAGCAACTGAGGAGGGGAGGATACTTTCTGGAACCCATCAACAGATTCGCAGAACATCATCATTCGGTGTTGCCTCTTTAGGGGTAACTTTTGAGAAATAAAAAAGTACTTGAGTGAAAGCAGGTTGTCCCTTGCTTTGTATCATAGATGATTGATAGGTGTTTTTCCCTTCTGTTGTGTGTTGTGGGTTTCCTTTCATGCCGTTTTGTGTGTGTGTGTGTGTGTTTCCTTCTTCTAATCTTCCTTTCTAGAAGTTGTGCATGACTCCGCAGGGCCCAATGGATAAGGCATTGGTCAACAAATTATATGGTCTAAAATTGAGATTCTAGATTCCCATGTCATGTCCCCAAGCTAGAGCCGGATGTTGTCATGAAAAAGTGCAACAAGGAAATTGATTTCGAACACACGACAACTATACCCAGATGTCGAAATTTTCATGTTTTATCATTCCTAGGAACCCCAAGCCAAATCCGTTAGTCTGTTCACCCTCTATTTGATGTAAAATTGGTCCCTAGGTGATTTATGAAATTCTATTCATTCCCCCTAGTTGATTTTAGGGAGTTTTGAAAAGATGTTATCTTCTGGCAGTATTGGGAAGGGCTATCAGTTGGCCTTCCTAGGACTAGATTCAACCCCCTGGAGCGGAACATAAGGGCCAAATTAAAAATGGACATGAATTGAATACATTAGAATATCATGGAAATTATTTTGGAAGGCTTTGGGAAGTTTTGAAATACTTGGAGAAGTTTGAGTGAAAAACAAGGTTCTCAAGCCTAGGTAGTACACAGGCCTAAAACAGCTGCTGGGATTCAAAAGAAGATTTTAGGAGCTCCGGATGGATTTGGAAGTAAAAAAAAACATATTTGGAAAGAGGATTCCAAGACCTACATGATGGTGAAATAATATTTTTCACAACACCTTGGCGCATATTATTGGAAGGCAATTTTCTCGAGGCACAAACGGAGTCCTAGAGCAAAAAATCCAATTTTTAATGGATCATATGGTATAATTTAGACATGAGACCCACATAATTGGATTCAAAATGACATTTACAGTAATTATCATAAAAAATTTCACAAATAAATTCCATCAGGAGCTAAATTTAGCTTCATTCCAAGTTACCCTCTCAAAGGCAGCGATTCAGGACTTAGTTATTTTTTCGAGAGGACACGTGTTAGCACCAGGAGCCTGATGGGATTTCATGCCCCCCACGTCCCTGAGGTCAGGTACATCAGCCCTTGGAAAATTATCCCAGCCCTCATGTGAACTCGGGACCCTCATATGACCTCCAGACTTGTGATTCGGTCCTCGGGTGCTTATTTGGAGCATGCATTCCCTGTCGTCGGATCGGGCACCACGTGTCGGCTCTGGACCCTTTGTGGAATTTGATGTCCCTTATGCACCTGAGGTGGGGTATATCAGATATTTAAAAATGCACCCATCCCCTATGGGAGTCTTCTATACACCCACGTGACCGCATGATTCAGCCCCTAGGTGCATTTTTGGAGCATCTATTCCCTATCTTTGGATGGAGCGCCACGTGTCACCTCTAGGACCCTTTGTGGAAACTAATGTCCCTTATGCACATGAGGTTGGGGAAATAATAAATGGAAGAATTCTCCCAGCTCCTATGAGGAGTCATTTGGACACCCACGTGACCAGAGTTTGACCCACCGGAGTGCATTTTTCAAGCAAATCCCCTGCCATCGGATCGAGGACATGTGACATCGCCTTGACCACCGTGGAAATTGATGTCCCTCACGTCCCTGAGGTCAGGGACATCAGGTACATAAAATTGTGCCCAGCCCATCCATGTGCATGTTTTGAAATTTTAAATCCAGCACTTAGCCATTTTCTTCCTCTCATTTCTCCTTCAGAACTCCTCACCTTGTCATGGCTCCGTGTGTGATTGTCCAGACACCCGGTCCATCATTGTTGCTCCAAACCAGCTCCTCCATGGCCACATAAACTATTCAAACCATGAATGCATAGAAATATTCAGGCCTCATAGAAAAATGGAGTGAAATGACAAAGAACGAAGAGAAAAATGGAGATTTTTTGTCGAGATAATCATGAAGTCACACGATCGAAAAATCCTCATATTTTGCAAGATTCAAGTCGAGATCAAGATGCCATATTTTGTGGAATTCCTAAATTTTCAAGGTGAGAAAGATACAACAAACAAGAAGTCAAATGGTGTCAGAATCATTTTCTCCAACAAGACCCTCACTTCGTGCACCGACTCACATTCGCCAAATTTCCCATCATTCAGCAATGGAAAGAGCTAAAAACATGCACATGAGTTCAAAATGAAAAACATATCACAATGGAGTTGTTTTCATTTAAAATGGAGACAAAAACTAGACTTGCAAATTTCGAGCTCCATTAATGGCAGCCATGACAGCTCTGTGCCCGAAGACACTGCTAGGTCAAAATTTTAAAATTTATTTCCAGGCATTCTAGTGGGAAAAACTATGTGAAATTTAGAGGGTGTGATCGTAATGAAAAGAAGATTCCAAAAAAGTATGTTCCATCACAAATCGAGCATTAGAAACACACTTTCTAGAAATAGTAAGTTTTCCTATACATGCTTGCTATTTTTGGCAAGTCTTCATCAAAAGCGGCTATGGAAAGAGCAGTGTGCACTCAAGATCTCCAAAAGACTATAATGATTATCCAAAGCAGAAAATAGTGGAAATGACCATTTACTAAAAATAGTAAGTCACTTTGAAAGGGTAGTTTTGGCACAATGGGACATTGAACTTCTCTACATTTGGAGCTTTCCATCAATGAGGATCAATAGACTTCATCGGAGACATCCTTTTCTTCTTCTCTCTCTCTTTCTCTCTCCTCTTCCCCCAACTTTCTCTCACTTTCAAATTTTCTAATTCTTGATTGGGATTTGCACTTTTTGATATACCTTTAAGTCACTTAAAAGTGACTTTAGAAACATAATGTAAATTAAGTCGCCTTGCTTTATTATAAAAGGGGATTAAATATTTAAAGTGGAATATGAGCAGTCTTAATTCATATTAAGGTATTCGAAAGGTCATGAGGAAGATGAAGAGTCATATTCTATTCTATAAATTGTAAATCTATTCCCATTTAGAAGGGTTGGTAATTGATCTTGTAGACTCAAGAGTGCATTGTACCTAGAGAAAGCAAAGGAGATAGCCATTTTCTTGTACTCTCTTCCCCTCTCAAATTTCTTCCATTCCCACATTATGTACAAATTTGATTTGAGCAATCAATACAAGAAGAAGGAGTTTCTAGCTTTCTTTGACCAAGGGGTTTCTTGATACTTGGTGATCGGTGAATTCTATTTGGTCTTGTTGTTATTCGCAGAGTTGTTTCTTCTAATAAATGCACGTGTTGAAGTTTCTAACTAGTGTGTGTGTAGAAATCTGATTTTCTACCTATAGCATTAGTTCTCCTACCTCTTTTCTCACTCCCCTTTCCTGCTCTATAGATGAAGACTTCCCTAGCAACATATTGCTAGCTTTGTTGTAGGGTCAGTGGAGTTCCCCTGTTGGATCCCTGGTCGAAAGACCACCACATAAATCCACACTTTCTCGCGCATGTACATACGATAGCTGCATCGGTTAAGTAGAGGGACTTATATTCCCAGAGCATTGGCAAGAAATCAACAAGTTTGTCCACCTAACAAATTTTCTTGCCAACAAAACCCACACTATGAAGAGTGCCCGAACTTATATGAGCATCTGAGTAAGCAGCATAAGAAAGAAAATAAAGGCATCATGATGGTTAGAATCTAGCTCGTGGTCGAAGATAAGTGGATGCCCAAGATAGCACTAGGACCTGAGGTATTGATAGTGAAGATTACTACACAAGATGAAGTGGCGTGCACAAGAGAGGCATTACACCAGAAGCCTATGATCACCAAGGAGGAGGTTTTGCATGCAAGGTACCCAGATCCTTCTCATCAAAAGGAATTTTACCAGGATACCATGGAAGTGCTAAGGAATCTTTAGGGTGAGATACAATACTTAAAGGAGCAGAAGAAAGCATCAGAGATAGTCCAAACTAATCGATGATCTAAGAGAAGTGTGCAAAATGTTGCACCAAGAGAACATCATTCCACTATTAGGAAGTTGGTTAAAAGGGAACACTCCATGCGCAAGTATTGAGACTAGATGACATATCCTACATGTGAATCTTCCCCCTGATAGCATTGACTATGACAAGGAAATTACCCGAATCTTTGTTATGGATGGATGGCTACTAAGTAACATATTGATTGATACAAGTGCGGAAGTAAATGTGCTTACATTAGATACATGGGTACAAATGGGGAGGCCTCCATTGTAGCCATCATCTAATGTGTTTATGGAAAACCAAACTAAGGCCACTCCCATAGGAGTTTTGAAAGATGAATCTATAACCCTACGAGGGGCCAAATTTATTGGGGATTTTGAGGTATTAGTACTTGCATAAGTATACAATTTTCTAGCCTTGGATGCCCTTGGTGTTATGTGAATAATGCTGATTTGAGATTCAATAAGGCTTATATAAGCTTTGAGAATAAAGAGGAAAGGGTTGTGATACCCTTGACAAATGGGAAGTTTAAACCATATGTTGAGCCTCTAAGTGAGGAGGACTTAAACAAAATCTATGTATGAAATATTCGGGACCCAGAGGTTAATGAGCCATCAAAGGAAGGCATCCTATAGTGGGAGTATTCTTACTCTATTATTTATACTATGAGTATTTCTTATGACAATTGGGCTCATGGTACATATGAACTAGTAGGGCGCATAATAAAAGCACGGTTATGCACAAGAATGGACTTCATTTGTTTGAGATAGGTGGCGCAATACCTTGGTATCTGAGAAAAATATCTTCTTGTAATTTTGAAAGACATGGAAACACAGTGGACAAATTAAATTAAGAGAAGAGATATGTTAGTATGTACCTTGCGCGGATGCGGTGGTGGTGGGTAGTTCACGAGAGATAATCTTATGGAATGGAAGGAGATCAAAATCATTGTAACTACGGGTTTGTAGAAAGCAATACACCTACGTATATTTTCACTAATAATGGTGATCAACACTGTTGACACCACATTCAGCGAGTGTGAGAGACACTAGATGGAAGGAAAGGAAGCATTACCACCTTCACTCTAGGTGCATAAATTATATTCCACTCTATAAGGGTGTGCACACGCTTGGTATGTATACGTAGAACTACATTGAGAATTTGGAAATTTGAAAAATTTCTTGCATGGATGATCTAGACCTTTGACTACTTTTCTTCCCAACCTCCAGTAGAAGAGGCATTAAAATTTGTCAAGCGGTTAACCATGGGAGATAGTGCAAAGGTAGAGGAACTCATATAGGAATTATTTGGCAAGACAAAATCAGGTGCGCATTTTGAAGAAGAAGGAGAAGACTCCATATTGCTTGAACGTGTTTTCCTTGAGAAAGAAAAAGGAAAGATGGTGTACATCATGGATGATGAGGAAGTTGAAAACCTAGATATTGACCATTCATAGGGGGCACACAAGGTCTTGGATAGTACAGATAAGGATACGCGTGCATACCATGAACCAATGAAGACAAAGAAGGTCAATATAGGATCAGAGGTTGAGCCTAAGGAGGTCATAATTGGAGACTATTGGTCAGAATCAGAAGTGGAAAAGATTATTGAGTTACTAAAGGATTACAGGACTTATTCCCTCGAGGGTATCATGAACTTAAAGGCGTGCATGAATCACTTGGGTAAATGAAGATAAAACTTAAGGAAGGTGTGTGTCTAGTGTGAAAGAGACCTTACAGAATGAATCCTAATTTGCATGAAAAGGTAAAAGAAGAAATTGATAAAATGTTGAAATCTGGAATTATCAAGCCCCTTGATGAGTCAGAATGGGTTAGTCCAGTGGTGATCAATATCAAGAAGTATGGTAGAATTTGAATATGTTTGGACTACATGGAGCTAAATGTTGCATGTGTAACAAACCCATTCCCTACGTTGTTCTACGGAGGAAATACTAGGAGTTGCGGTGCACAAAATATATTCCTTTACAAATAGGTATTCCAGGTATCATTAGGTTACGATTGCTCGGGAGGATCGGAAAAGACAAATTTTACTCTTTTGAATGGGGTAGTTTTTCCTATATTGTGATGCCTTTTGGATTGAAAAACATGCCTATTGTATTCTCATGCATAGTTTTTTAGACATTCAAATATTTTATTCACAACTTCTTATAGGTCTAGCTTGATGATTGGACAGTATATGAGCTTGTTAAGGATCATTGTGACAATTTGTCCTTAATGTTTGTATGGTGTAGACAATTGAGTATCTCTTTGAACATCAAGAAGTGCATATTTTCTACACCTTTTGGAATACTGTTGGGACACATAATTTGCAAGGAGGGATTACTTGTTGATCCAGCTAAGGTTGCAGTCATTCTAGGCCTGGAAGCGCCTACCAGTCAAAGTGAGGTGCATGGATTTTTAGGTCACATAGGATATTATAGAAAATTCATCAAGGGATATGCAAAAATTTCCGCACCTCTAGAGGAGTTACTAAAAGGAAAAGGTACATTCTATTGGGGAGAATCATAGTAGCATGCATTTGAAACACGAAAGAGAAAATTACTCTTTGTGCATATCCTATGTTTTCCTTCATGGGACAAACCATTTCATGTACATGTGGACACCTTTGGCATGGCCATTGGTGCAATATTAGCTCAACCTGGAGAAGGTATTGTTGATCATCCTTTATTCTTTACTTAGTAGGAAGTTGAGTCTGTTGAACACAACTATACAACTACGAGAGCGAAGCTTTTCCAATGATCTATGCATTACAAAAGTTTTGACAATATTTTCTACCTACACTGTATATTATACGAGATCACATGGCATTGACTTATTTGGTGAATAAACCCATCTTACTGAGGGTGCATATGCAGATGGGTACTCCTATTTCAAGAGTTTGATTTCACAATTATGGTGAAGCCAAGGAAAAGTAACTCTGGACCATACCACTTGTCTAGAATTAACTCAGGAGAAGAAGCACAGAGAATTAAAGAAACCATGTCGGATGCAGTTATATAGGTTACAACGCGTGCCATCAGAATTAGAAGACATTGTTTTCTTTCTACGGTAGTGTGGCACGGAAGGAATGAAGGCATTAGAAAAGAAACAACTTGTTATACACGCAACATCGTTTATGTTAATCAGTGGTGACCTCAACAAGTTAGGTAGAGATGAAGTATTATGGTGGGAGAAATTGTCCAAAGGCGTAAAGAATATTCTTTACTGGTCTTTAGACAATGTATCCTACTTGTTGGATTATGGTGGGAGACATTGTCTAAAGACTGTAAAGAATATTGTAAGGCGTGTGACCATTGTCAGCACCTAGGAAAACCAGGACAAAGAGATGAGATGCCTTTGAGACCAATTACTAGTGCCAAACTATTTGAGAAATGGGCCATTGACTTTTTAGGACCTATTTCACCAAGCTGCGCATAGGACTGGATCACGCTATATCATTACTTACATAGATTATCTCACATGGTGGGTAGAAGTAACACCTACGAAGGACTGTACAACAGCTAAAACAACTAGGTTTCTATGGGAGAATGTTCTTACAAGATATGGATGTCCTTTAAGTTTGACAAGTGATAGGGGTACACACTTTTTAAATGAAACCATAAGAATCTTATTAGATGAGTTTATGGTTTCCCACCATAAGACTACACCTTACCACCCTCAGGAAAATAAAATTGTTGAGGCTTTCAACAAGATTTTGAGCTAGACATTGACAAAAATTTTGATGTTGGAAGAAAGGATTGGGATGATAAAGTGTCAGTTGTTCTTTGGGCATATAGAACCACTTATAAGAGATTGAACAAGGCCATACCACTTGAGTTGGTGTTTGGCGCGAAGTGATTCTCCCTATAGAATTTGTGTTACCTTGTTTACACATTACGTGCGGCTGGAGGTCTAGATGACGAGAAGGATTCGAAGAGTGTATTGAGAAGATGATTCAACTAGATGAGCGGCGAGCGAGCACGATGGATTGAGAACCGAGGAAAAGGCCGGGAAGAAAGCATGGCATGATAGAAAAATAAGTGATAAGAATTTTGAGATTGGAAAAATGGTACTTCTTTATGACTCAAAGTTCTTGTGCCATCCAGGAAAGCTCAAAGTACATTGGTTGGGGCCGTATGTAATCACTTACATCCTTAAATTAGGTGCTTGCGATTAGAAGCACTTGATGAAACACGAAGCCCGATTATTTTAACGGGAGTAGGATGAAGCCCTACTATAAATAAGTCTTTTTGGTGTTTGTAATAAGGTAGTATTGCCATTTAGATTAGGTTTTCAATTTTTTCTTTCCTTAATGTATTTCCTTCATTGTTGTTATGTTTTTTCAATTTAGTTATTGTTCTTGTGTAATAAGAGCACTTGTGCACATGAAGCTAATTATTATGTGAAGAATGTTTATGCACGAGAGGAGAAATTGCACATACTTTTAGTGTGGGATTGTTGTATTTAACCAAGTACAAGGCTGTGGGAATTGAAAGGTGAAAGGAATAATCTACTCTTGGTGTGCTTAAAGTCAAAAGAAGGTTACTTCTCAAAAGTGACCAAGGATGGAGATGAATGAAAGGACAAAGTATAACACAAGGTAAGCAAAGGCCATGATAACTACCAGGAGAAGGTACAGTGATGAGGTACTCAGGTGCAAGGGGCACGCTAAAGAGAAGTTTGTGACCAGAGGGTAGGAAGGTGTGCTAGAAGGTTATAGCTGGGGTGTGAATATGTACTGTGTGGAACAAACGAATTTGGTCAATGAATGAGAGGATATTTGGTAGGTGAAGGAGCAATAAATGCATCAAAATTTAAAAAACTATATAAGGATGGGATACGAATTCATTTTTACCATTGTGACTAAGAGTATTTGAGGAAAGAGCTAAGTGTGAAGAGCCGAGTGATTGGGTTAAGGTGCGAAGGGTGTGAAACCAAGCGTGACAAATAGATCTGTGCAAAAAGAATCTTGCGTCCCGGTGGTGAAGGGTTTGAGCAAAGCAAGGTGACAGAGAGGAGTTAGGGCACAAATTTTCCACCTAGGGAACAATTGAATCAAGCTAGGGTTTGATTCACAAATTATAGAGTTAAAGAGGAGATGATTGCAAGGTTAAAATGGCACCCAAGAAGGTAACTACAACTTCTATTCTTTACTTCAATTTTGAGAGATACCCATTATCGGGATGACAATGATATTAGTGTGGGGTAATGTTGATCGAGATAACACTTGTGAACTCACACAAGAAGTCCACGTGGGAAAATAGGCCAGGTTTAAGGGCACGAATGGATAGGAAGAACGCACATGCAGAGAAAATTTTTAGCATTCAGGACTTAGCTGATTTTGAGCATGAAGACCTATTTTTAGAAGATGGTGTGTAAAGCACATAAATGAGGCAGAGACGTGTGCATCACGTATTTTCTATCTTTGGAGGATCGGATCGAAGCATTTTTCATGGAGACAAGATAAGAATAAGATTGTCACTTTAGTTAACTGTAAGAGGTCTATAGATAGCACACTTACATGTGTGGCTATGCTTATAAACTGACGCGTGGCTATTAATAGCATGCAACCTATTTTTGGAATAGATAAGTGGTGAAGGGAAAGTCCCCACCCTATATATATGTAGTGAATTACGAGAGAAAGGTAGGAGAGAGATACATAGGTATATGCAGGCGTAAGAGGTAAACAAAAAGAGATATGCACATATGACTGGATTATTGTATCGAGATCCATGCACACATCGGTATAGAATGCCTTTATTATAAGGAGCATCATGTTTATTAATAGATGGAAGATATTAGCTAAATCTAAGTGTCATTCCTATGTGTAATTGAGTAGTGCATGTTCTTGATTCAATCATGATTATTGTTTAAGCTTGTTCTTTCATAGATCTGAATATGGCATGCATTGTAGAATGATGGATTAGTTATGGATCTATATGTTTCTTCCTTCATCACACTAACATCCTACTACAACAACCCTAAAGAGGGACTTGGTACCTTTGCGTGCTTTAGGTGAGCACTCAGTCTAGGCTGAGTGATGTGCCAATGCGTCTAGGGTGTTATCTGGTAAATTCTAGGTTGCATCAGAATTCCACCATCTAGAGAGTGTGGTGATGAAGTGCATGTATGGGGAAGCTCCCTCAATCTCACTACATAATGTATCCCAATTCTATCCAACAAATCCCAATCCACATCATCAATTCCTAATGAAAATAATATATCCATGTGTCACTCACAATAGAACTCTCATGTGTGTACATCCCGCTAAAAAACACATGAAAACAATATATCCATATCTTGAAGCGAAAAAAACATCACAAATGCTTCAAATTTAGACCAAACATGTTTTACATCCCAAAAATCAATAAACTTAATCTTTGAGTCTAAAACATGAGGAATAGGTCAAAACCATATGGTGTAGGATTAGAACCCTACAATTCTGTACAATTTTTTCCCAATTCCAAACAAGATCAATCGGTGTGTTTTGAATTTTCTACAAAAAAGCCCGACAAAAATAGAAATTTATAAAAAAATTCAAAAAACATGCCAAAACACAATATTAATGACACTAACCAAGTCCTCTATCACTTGGGTCTGAATGGCCTCTACTATATTCTTAAATCATGATCAAATCATTTCCCTAACTCATGACATCATCATACTCTCGGAGATATCATTTGTACTTCGTCACTATTACAAATGAAAGTTACATTTCAATTTTCACATTTATAGTAAGTAATAACCAATGGTGGCATTTTACCCACAAATTGACCATTCATGCCATAAACCATACCATGGAGTGGAAGGATTCAAGCCTTTTCATGTTGGTAATTAAAACTACATATTGTCTATGGTATTTAATTATTAATCCCTTCTTGATGGTAAGAATCATATCTTGGGGCCCGTTACTCCGTTTTCCATGCCATTTTTGGTATTGTGATAATCTTATTCATAAATTGCATCTTCTTGAAAAATAAATAGATCCTATCTTAGTGATAATGAATGATAAACTATCAATTTTATTTTTTATCCAATATTTTATGCAAGAATCATTCACACAATATTGAAATTGAGAGATGAAAGACAAGGAGAGAAGAAATTTATCCTGAAGAACCCAATTTGGGAAAAGCGTAGCTAGGCAAGCAATTTCTTCCCTTCACCATGTAAATATCCAATACAGCACATGTTTACTTCCAATAGATGGCTTTCAAGAATGATTCAAGCTCCCTCTACTTGCATTACTTGCTTACAATTCTCAATAAGAAAGAACTCCACTCTCTATTAGCAAAATAAGAACAATTCAAACTTTATCCTTTTTCTCACACTTGAATTCACTCAAAATGACTTGCCTAGATGTGTTTCGCTCGGAATGTTTCGGCTTCTGGGAATAGAGTTGCTTCTATCCTTTCATTCCTTTTAGAAACAGATGAGGTTAGGGTTAGGAGGAATACCTGTTGAATGTCGAGATGGTGTGCGCGTACCGTAGAAAGATCAGGCTGATCGGAGAACTCCTTTTTGTCTTGGAAGGACTACCTGCAAATAAGAATACAAGACCACAAGATTTTGATTAAACAATAAATGAGGAAAGCCGCCTTGGTCCTGTGAAATATAAAACTTCCTTTCGAAGGTGGTGGTTCCCCTGCTAATATGAATTCACACAAAAGACTACAAAATATCAATTAAATTATTTTGTTAAAGCCTAGGTAGGGGAAAGGTGGTTTTGGTTTTGATCAGAGGAACCGATGCCGGTTACTGATAACCGATACCGGTGGGTTCTAGGATCTTCTTGGTAGCTATGGTGTTTGTAATGGCTGGTTTTTGGATGGTATTAGGAAATGGGATGATTAGAAGCAAAAGAATGACAGTTAGATGCAATGGCACGTTGGGTAGTGGATTCAGAAACGGATTTAGGAGCACTGAGATTCAAGAAGCATAAGAAATGTTATAACAAAGGACATGCAAGATGTGACTTACTGGTTTTGACCAAGATGCAAGTTGATCTCCTTGGTTGTAAACACTTCTGGTTTCTTTACTCGTCTCTGCTCTGTCAAGTGAAGATCTGGACTCTGTTCCTCGCTCGCAATGCTCTCTGTTGATCCAGAAATCCTTTGAGTGATCTCCAAAATGAAATTCTGATCCGTTGTTTTGGTTTGGGGAGCCCATTTACAGGGAACCGATGGCGGTTGCGTAACCGACGGCGGTCGAGTAGGAACCGGCATCGGTAAGGAAAAAGTAGGCTATTTTTAGTAAAATAGCCCACCTTCCCTGCTTTTCTCCCGAGAGATCAGTTGCGGGCTTGGTCAAATGGCTAGAAGGTCGGCTTTGGGTGCGAGTAAGGAGGCATTAGTTATGGATGTGAGTCTAGACCAAGTCATGGGTCTTAATTAGGTTAGTTTAGGGTTAGGGCTAGGTCATGATGAGGTGGCAGAGTGAGGTGGCGGGTAAGGTGATGTGGATTTATCAATTACAAGGTAATTAATAAATAATTGTGTAAAGTTTAGGTAATGAGGTTAGGTTGCGAAATGGGATGCGGGTCACAAGGGGTCGTAAGACACGAATTTGGTGTCTACATTAGCCCCTTATTGTCGTGTAGCTTGTTCTGTAAAGCTGCGCGGACAATAATATGAAGTGGTTTCTCATGTTAAGGATATAGGTAATCCCCCTCAAATCTATCACAGATTGAGTGAACGGGAAATCAGGGATAGGGTTGATAAAGGGTATATGTTGTAGAGAGGATGGTAAGGTGGTGGGGTAGGTCCAAGGAAGCAGACGCATGTTGAAATGCAATAGTACGACGAGGGTACATGATTTGACAAGCAAACCAGCAATGTGTAGGCAAAGGTCGATAGTTTATCCAAACAAGGGTGATATAATCCTGGTATCCAAGGCATAGGAAGTAGCTCCAGGGTATATAATGGTGAGTGCAGAACGTTTAGGCATGTTTAAGATTTGCAAATGGTTGGTTTGGTTGAGATAAACGTCACGGTCTAGGTCTAGGCAAAGTTGGTCGACAGATCAAGTCAAGGACCCTAATCATGCTAAAACACGAACAGGTGAGCTCGATTGAACACAAGGTACATGATGGATGGATAAAATAAAATGTTGATTGTGGGTATGGTATTGAAGTGATACGGCCTCGGGTCGGAGCCAAGGCCAAGTGGTTGGGCGGTGGCCCTGGGTCAGGTTAGATGGGTAGGTTGAGGCCTTGGGTCGGGCCGGATAGGTAGGTTGAGGCCTTGGGTCGGGCCTAATGGTTAGGGCGAGGCCTTGGGTTGGGCCGAATAGGTAGGGCGAGGCCTTGGGTCGGGCCAAATAGGTAGGTTGAGGCCTTGGGTCACGCCAATTGTTAGGGCGAGGCCTTGGGTCGGGCCAAATAGGTTAGGGCGAGGCCTTAGGTCGGGCCAAATAGGTTAGGGCGAGGCCTTGGGTCGGGCCAATTGGTAGGTTGAGGCCTCAGGTCGGGCCGAATGGTAGGTTGAGGCCTTGGGTCGGGCCAAATAGGTAGGGCGAGGCCTTGGGTCGGAGCCAATTGGTAGGTTGAGGCCTTAGAGTCGAGGCCGAATGGTAGGTCGAGGCCATAGGTCAGTGGACAAGTGAACAAATGTTGTGCGCAAAGAAAGGTGGATAGAGGCGATATTGGTGAAAAAGAGGCAAGGAGTAAATAAGGGCAAAGAATGGGGTGAAAGTTGGGTAGCGAACCGATGTCGATTCCGCATGACCGATATCGAGTTAAGGGACCGATACCGGATCCTCAGTGGCAAAAATGAAACCGATATCGATGAAAGCCGAAAAACCTATAAAAAAAAAAAATACGGCTTGTCATTGTCACTTTTGTTATTTGCAATCCAAATCGACTTGTCTGACGTGGAGACTTGGGATTAGAGGCTGGATTGAGTGAGGTGGAGCTATTGTATTGGCGGAGAGAGTTGATAGTGGGCCCGATTAAGGAGGAGGAGGCAACAGATTGATTGTCGGGGACCCAACAGATCGGGGATTGGAGCCATGGCACGACAGCAGGAGGAGCCGGAGGGGTGGACCACTGGACCGACCGCCACCACCCATCCCACCACGACGACGTGTCGTCGTTCGGGTAGATTCGAAACTCTTTAATTTGGTGATTTGGTTGTATTATGCTAAATTGGGGGTTTGGGTAGGAATTAACCTTTTTTAGGAAATAATGAGAAAATGGAAATGATTTGAGAAAGGGAGAGGGTAGATAGGTTAGATAGGCTAAGGTGGGTAGGTGGGTAAGTTTTTAGGGTTTTTGGGTGGGTAGATGGGTAGAAATAGGTAAAAAATGGGTTTTGGGGGCCGCGCGGGGGTTCGGCTCCGGGAGAGGACAGTGACCGATGTCGGTCACTAAGCGACCGGCATCGGTCGCACAATTTTAGGAAAGGTCACCGGTCGGTCATGTATCGGTCGGTGTCGGTTGTGGGTTTATGTAGGGGTTGGGTTGGGTTGGGGGTGGGTGTGGGGTTGGGTTGGTTATTTTGGGTTGGGTTGCGTTTTGAGTTTTCGGTTGGGTTGCGGGTCGGTGTGGGGGTTGGGTTAGGGGTGGAGAAGGGTTAGGTGTGGGGTTAGGTTTTGGGTTTTTGGGTTGGGTTGGGTTTGGTGTGGGTGTGTGAGGGGTGGTAGGTTGTTAGAGGGGGGCGGTAGAGAGTCAGGGTATGGTCGGGGGGATAAAAAGGGGTGTTTAGATGACAAAGTAGATGTTGTAATAAAGAGTAGGTCTAAGGATGTGGGTTGGTTTTGCAGGCACGTCAGCAGTTGACGATGCGGGATAGGATGCCCCCGCTGTTGGTGCGGATGAGGCCACACGTATCTGCGGCTCATTGGGCCATCATGCGTGAGGTGGGACTCGGCGGAGTCCAGAGGTACAGAGCGATAGAGAGAGATCACAGCCTGATGGTCGCCCTCATCGAGAGATGGGATCCGGCGACCAATGTGTTCCATCTCCCGACTGGGGAGATGACCGTCACATTGGAGGATGTGTATCGCATCCTTCGGTTACCTATCGAGGGAGAGGCAGTCTTCCAGGTAGATTCAGAGACTGCGATGGACAGCATACTGCAGGTTTTTGGGGATGCAGCCGCACTACTGACCTACCATAGCGCGAGTATCGGGTACGGTGACATGTACCGTGCGCATCGTCACGAGACACGACTGGCTGTGTTGATGATGGTTGGGATCACCTGCTTCACCCTCCTGGACTCAGAGGGAGGCCGCTTCCCACGAGCATTGATGGGGGTACTGCTGGAGATGGTGGAGGAGCACACCTTACGCCCAGGCACCAGATATCCGGTGCAATTATATGAGGAGCTATGGGGCTATCGCAGAGGAGGTGATTTGGTATTTGTTCTACATTTTTGTTGTCAGATTGTTGGGCATACGAGCACATCGTATGCATCAAAGCCGATAGGGTTACCCAGCAGCCGGTGGCCATAGGTCATATACCGATATGGCTTTCGTGAGGTGGTGGGGGTCGTGGGCCACCACGAGCGATTATGGCAGGTCGGGATGTGGCATACTATAGACATCTGCTAGAGGGCCTTACAGTAGTAGACATTGTATGGAGACCCTACAGAGGTCACCATCCTGGCAGAGGAGCCCGCTTACAGTTGCGCCTAATCCAGTACACATTCTGGATAGCAGGACGGAGGCCAGGAGAGTACGAGCGGATACCCCGGAGAGAGAGGGCACGCAGCATGGGCCGCGATGAGACGAGCCACCTCCCGTTCCTCAGTACAGGAGAGATGATGTAGAGGCCCCACTGCCTGCACCACAGCCTTTGGATCCAGATTGGGTAGCAGAGAGGCCAGCAGGTGAGGGTATAGATGATGCTGGGTGCACGGGAGCATACAGGGTGTGGTGGGCTGGGCAGAGAGCAGCCAGGATAGTACCGCTGCATACATGCAGACTTGGATGCAAGTGATAGGAGAGAGAGAGATCACCTCGGGGTCGTGCATGCAGCTTACAGGGGGCAGCTTCTGCACATTGTGCAGCAGCACAGATAGGGGTCTTACAGGGGCAGCTAGCCCAAGCTCAGCACGAGCATAAAAAGACCACCACCAAACCACGGCCACAGTGCAAAGCAGTAGTGTACAGTCATGTGCAAAGACAGTAGGCTCAAAGACACCACCACCAAGAATGCTGTACCACGGCCCAGCAGGTGTGCAGATTGTGCACAGTGCAGTACCAGTACAGCCACAGCACCACCAATGCAGACCAAAGACAGCAGGGGGCACTGGTAGTAGGTGTCAGGGGACCAGCCCCAGTACCTACGGTGGCTCGAGAGCGCTACATGGAGGCTAGAGCGGAGGCCCGATACTATCAGGATATTCTTGATGGTACCGGGGCTGATTATCAGCCCTATGCGGCACATAGAGCAGAGACCTCTCGGAGCCAGAGGTCTCAGGGAGGTGCAGCCACAGCTGGTGGGTCCGTCACAGGCAGGAGGCGAGAGGCACCACAGGGACCAGCGGGGAGAGGTGCCGAGGGCGGTGGGGAGAGCTGAGGGATCCCAGACATGACTTTTGTATTTAGAGATGGGCACCGGTCTGCGAACCGGGTGTATTGATAGAGGCCTGCGTGCCTATGTATTATTCATGTATTCATTTATTCATTTATTGTATACCGGCCTGCGAGCCGAGTAGGGTCAGTATAGTGGATACCGGCTCATGAGCAGTGAGTATATATCTATTTTTGATACGAGGGACCGGCCTCATGCAGTGAGTCGAGATTTTTGTGATTATATGCGGCCTGCGTGCGGCTTTGGTGTATTATGAGATCACAGAGGCCCCGATGTAGGGCACATTGTATTTTGAAAATTTGTATATATATAGAGACGATGTTTTAATCCTCGCAAAGTGTTCAAAATGTGTTTAAATATTTTGTTAATGGTTGGTAATATGTAATGTATGATAAGTTTTAGTTGACATGTTGATAGATGGATGATGTTGATGTTTTTGTTTTTGCACGTATATATGAATGTCAAAGTATGTGATGAATTGGTGGTTTTGTGACATTGTGATATATGTAACTGATGAGTTGGATCCAAATGATGTATAGATTGATAGTTTCTTGATATCCGTAGTTGATGGTTTGTGTATTTGTATAAAATAAATGATGTTAATGAAATTGTAATGCTATGTGTGGTGGATGAACAAATGTGGTAAATTGTGTTGTTTATGCAGGAAAAGAGGCGGGCGCGACAAAAATTTAGGTGAGAAATGAAGAAAAGAACGCTCGTTTAGAAAAGATAGTGTGTAACCGATATCGGTTAAGGAACCGATATCGGTAGCTAATGTAGACCGATATCGGTTAAGTAACCGATACCGGTTATTTAGGTATGAGCTTTTCTAAAAATAGAAAAGCTAGGGTGGCAACTTAAGTTTTAATTTTAGAGCCATGCAAGAGGTTAAATACGCGAACGCGACGCTTTTTGACGACTGAGACAGGTATTTGCATGAGAGATTTGAGTGATAAGGAGAAGAGAGACAGGAATTTGTATGAGAGATTTGGGTGATAAGAAAAGAGACTGGGAAGGTGAATGCGATCGGAGATTCAGAAAGTAGAAAGGTGAATTTGAAAAGAGTGGTGATAATGGCAGGACGAGGAGAAACATCCAGCAGGCAGGGACAAGAGGGAAGACAAGGGCCACCTCAAGCTACTGCAACCCCAGAGGTAAATGTTTTGGTTGTGATTTGATTTTTGCATGTGTTATGAATAAGAGATTAAGTGGGTAGATATGAAGAAGAAAACATGATAGCAAGGGTTATAAGTGAGGTAAGTGTTACGTGGTAGGTAATCACGGGTTTCGGGTATGTCTGTGTATACAGAGAGGAATAAACGAGCAATTTATTGTCGTAGGTGGTTGTTTTAGGCAAGATGTATGTAATTGACAGTGACCGGTAGCGGTTAGGGAGAACCGGTATCGGTTACTCAACCGATATCGGTTATGTATAACCGATACCGGTTACTGGAGGAATTTCCAGAATGTTTGAAAAAACCCTGACGGATTGAATGGTTGTTTGTTGTTTTGGTGTATGCAGGCAGAGGCAGGATTGAGGATGAATGATAGTGTGCCAGCGCTGTTGTCACGAATCCGAGCGGATGTAACACCAGCTGAATGGACATTGATAAATCGTTTGGGGTTAAGTGGAATCCGCT
This sequence comes from Taxus wallichiana var. yunnanensis, assembly GCA_018340775.1. Lineage (NCBI taxonomy): Eukaryota > Viridiplantae > Streptophyta > Pinopsida > Cupressales > Taxaceae > Taxus > Taxus wallichiana. Next base: position 535,051,465 of record CM031242.1, on the reverse strand, counting down.
ATTATTCACGAATCACACGTAATCATGCTATGTTGCAGGCATTGATTGAGAGATGGAATCCCGAGACAAATACCTTTTATCTGCCAACAGGGGAGATGACAGTAACATTGGAAGATGTGTTTCGGATTTTGAGACTCCCTATTACAGGAGAACCAGTATATCAGGCACTACCTAGCGCGGCACGGGGAGCGATAACAGCAGTATTTGGTCCATACGCACGAGATTTGACACAGCGAGGTTTATCTTTTACATATGGGGTAATGTATGCAGCACACCCTGAGGAGACAAGGTTAGCAGTGATATTAATGATAGCGGTAGGGTATTATGCGTTACCGAGGGCGGAAGGGGGAAGATTTCCAAAGGCATTGATGTGTGTTATTTGGGAGATGATAGAAAGGAACGTGACTTTTGCATGGGCACCTGCATATTTGGCGGAGCTATACAGGGGTTTATGGGCAGAGGCGAAATCACGGGGACGACACCTTTGGATAGTTCATACTTATTACACTGTTGGGCCTATGAGCACATTGTTTTGTGCGACACAATAGGCTGACCCATCCAAAGGGAGAAACCGGAGTGCAGAGGTTGGGATTTTTAGACGATGGGTCCGCAGTAACAAGAGGCCGATCCCGTGCCGTGATGGGTGATATTGAGTATTACAGGCAGGTATGGGAGAGAGTGACGGTTGCGGATATCTGTTGGAGGCCATACGGAAACTATATGGTAACAGAGAACATAGCTGAGGAGTTGAGGGGTGTAGAGCGATTGAGGTGGATCGCAGGGCACAGGCCGGGTGAGTATGAGAGGATTCCTATAGATCGCGTGCGGCGACAATTTGGATTTGTGCAGGATATACCCCTGGCTTATAGACCATATATGAGGATCGACGCCGAGGCAGCATTCTCACCTCCCCGGCCAACACCTCCAGAAGGGCCTGAAGAGGTAGCAGCCGATCGCAGGGTAATGGATGCAGGAACGACAGAGGCCTATAGATTATGGTGGGTAGCAGAACTGCGAGGTGTACGTGAGCGCCCTGACATAGCGGTGATTACAGCAGAGAGGGATCGTCTGCAGCGTTTGGTTCAGCAGCTCCAAACGCAGGTGAATGAGACAAGAGGATTGTTAGTGGTTGCGGAGTCACGGGCGGGGAGACTAGAGGCTGGAGTCCTCCATGCGAGAGGGCGTATTCATATGTTACAGGAGAGATTGGCAGATCAGTGGGCGGTACCAATAGCCGTGGTGCCTTTGAGGACAGAGAGGCCCAGCGAGAGGGGTCGACGATCACGATCATCACCTAGTTCGGGATGAGGCGTGAGGGTCTGAGTAAATGTTAGCAAGGTATAAGAATAAATAAGGATGCCGACCTGCGTGTCGATGATAGAGAAGATGTATTTGTTTAACATCTAAATAAAACTGAATATGTATGTTGATTTGAGTTACGATAATAATAAGATTGTTTGTGTTTTGATTTTCGGTGTTTTGAAAAAGGATAAAGAGGACTGTGATTAAATAGAAATACACAAAAATATTTATATTCACCACACAGGATAGGTTATGGTAGGGGATGGTCGAGCTAACCTTGGGAGACCCCATGTCTCCGAAGTGCTGCCTACATAGCCCATTGCACAAAGCAAGGAGGGGCCTCAGACCGATGTAGTTCTCCCTTAGGATCAGGGAGAGGTGAATTCAGGCAATTGGGTACGGTTTAGGTAATTGGTTGGTTGGTAAAAATATTAAGATTAGTAAAGGTAAGGTGGATGGTGTTGGTAATGAATTGGTGATCTTTGTAAAAAGGTATGAGGGAAGCTAAAAAGTTAGCCTACCCAAGTAGTAGGGAATCGGGTCCTGATTAAGGTCAACACACAATCCTAGATGCGAGGCAAAGCAGAAAGAGTGCTCCATAGATGAAGAGAGCTAAACAAACCACACCACGTAGAACGAGCTTGGAGCCCTAGGTACCGTGCATAGACGAGAAGTCAATAGGTGAAAAGAGTTGTGTGATCACAATATATCGAGCGTACATTACGTCCCTTGAGTTGAAACAAATGGTGAGGTGAGGTGGATGATATAGCTGAGGTACGGAGAACTTATTACAAAGTGAGTGTTCTGACGAAAGAGAACCTACCCTAAATAGACAAGTCCATGACTCAAAATTCCTTTTGAATGAGGCTTTTCTTTTATTGAATGTAGACGATCGATCGACGCGGGAAGTCTACAAGGGATATTGATTGTATTATTCTTGAGGTCTTCACGGTGATCAATGCGAGAAGCTTTCGATAAAGATCGACTCGTGTATAGCTGTCCTTCGAGGGATCTATTTATAGTAGCAGATATGATTGTAATGCATAGCTGTCCTTCTGGGAGCAAATCTATATATAATAGAAAGCAATAGTTCGACATATATAGTCTGTCCTTCGAGGGAGCAATCTATATTTAATTTAGATGACTAGATGTTCATTTGGCGTGAAGCATCTAGTTTAGTAGGAAGTTTGACTCAAGAAAATCCCATAAGAATACGACTTATTTTAATATTTTGAAGTCATGGACTAGACTAAAAAGGGAAGGCTTCATCAAGGGGGGGAGGTGTAGGAAAGCAGAGTGTATGTAGTGGTAAGTGAGCTCAGGGACGAGCGGCAGTAGATAAGAAGTGATATAACACTAATTTCAACAGTAGAATGGTCGAAGATGCAAGGCATTAAGGGTTCAGCTCAGTTTACCATTAAGCGAAGCTAAACGATAAGTACTGCAGATCCATAGGTATGAGTGATTATATAAGGCCCAATCCAATTGGGAGCAAATTTTCCACGTTTGCTCTTTTCTAGTTTGGTTACATGTTGATTCTCTTTGAGAACAAGATCACCAACCTTAAAGGTACGCTCATGAAGTCACTTATCATAAGCACGTTTAATGCGTTTTTGATAGATTTGAAGGTGATCAAGAGCTGTAAGACGGCGTTCGTCAAGAAGCTCCAATTGGGCTAACCACTCTTGGCGGAAATCATCGTTGGTGAGAATATCCTGAAGAGATATTCTAAGGGAGGGTATTTGTATTTCGAGAGGCAAAACAGCCTCGGTACCGTATACCAAAGAAAAAGGTGTGGCATTAGTAGAGGTACGAATGCTAGTACGATAAGCCCAAAGGGCAAAGGGAATGTGATCGTGCCAATTTCTTCCGGATTCATTGACAACTTTCATGAGGATTTTGGTTAGTGTTTTATTAGAGGACTCGGCTTGCCCATTGGCTTGTGGATAGTAAGGTGATGAGAAACTAAGTTTGATACCAAAGTTGTCACAAAGGTCTTGCAACAACTTGTTTTTGAAAGATTTTCCATTATCTGTTATCAGGCGATGAGGAACACCAAAACGACAGATAATGTGGTGGTTAATGAACTCGACAATTTTTTCTTTTTTGATTGAAATGAGTGGAATAGCCTCCACCCATTTTGTGTAATATTCGGTCGCTGTGATTATCCAACGGTGACGTTGTGAAGAGGTTGGGTGAATCTCACCAATAAGGTCTAAACCCCATTGTGAGAAGGGCCAAAGATCTCGAGCGATCTGGAGCGGGTGGCTAGGAGTATGTTGAAGGTTGGCATGTTGCTGACACATAACACAACGCTTAACATATTCGTAGCAGTCGTTATTGAGAGTAGGCCAATAATAACCAAGGCGAAGGATTCATTTGGCCATGGCAAGGCCGCTAAAATGTCCACCACAAATACCATCATGGACCTGTTGGATGGTATGAGTGGCCTCCGCGCCAGTTAGACAGTGAAGGAGGATGCCATCAAAGCCACGTTTATAGAGGAGTCCCCCCATGACAACATAACGCGAAACACTTTTAAGAAAAGCACGTTTGCCGTTACTAGTAAGGTCAGGTGGGAGGACAGAGATTGTAAGGTAGTCGTGAAATTGGTGGTACCAGGTATCTTGTGAATTAGTAGACACAAAAGATTTATCATACAAACTACGGGGTTGAATAGGATGGGGCAAAAGTTGTTGGACCACGACGAATAATTCGAGTCGGTTGGCGCGGCGGAATTCATGAGGCTAAGCAAGCCATAGTATCCGCAAATTTGTTAGTGGAGCGGGAATGGTTTGTATAGAATAGTGGGTAAATAAGGCTAGAAGTGAATCCACGTAGTGTTTGTATTTTGAAGTTCCTCATTTTTGCATTGGTAGACACCCATAACTTGATTGACTACCAATTCGAGAGTCGCCAAAAATGTTGATAGATTTGATACCTAAGTGTAACGTAACTGAGACCTGCAACAAGGGCCTCGTATTCGCTGTATTATTAGTGCAAGGGAAATCAAGTCGGAATGAAAGAGGCATAGGTTCAGCGTTGAGAGGAATGAGAACAACGCCGGCTCCTCCTCCCGCGCTGGCATTTAGATCCATCAAGAAGAGGGTCACTGGGTACTACTCCTCCGTGAGGGAAAGTGTAGCGATGAGTTCGGGAAATGTGAAATTGGTAAATTGTTCCCTGTAAAGGAGCCCGCAAGTTGGTCCGCAATGGTTTGTCCTTTGATTGATTTCTCGTGGACAAACTCAAGGTCGAGGTCGGCGAGAAGCATGAGCCATCTAGCAATGCGTTGGTTCGAGATGAGGTTTGGCATACATGTAATGGATGGGGTCTCAGATTGGTGATGACGAAAGTCTTGTGATTTAGAAGGTAGTGTCGGAGTTTGGTGGCCACGAATGATAGGCAAGGCACAATTTTTCTACATGTGTGTACCTAGTCTCATAGTCCACCAAAGTACGACTTATATAATAAACGGCTTGTTCGTGATTCTCGAGTCACGATGTGCAAGCATGGCTCCTGCAAAGTGTCGGTGGCGGAAAGGTAAAGGTAGAAAGGGCGGTCGTCTTGGGGTGGGATAAGCACGGGGTGGCTGCAAGAGATAGGATTTGAGAGCTTCAAGGCTTGGTGACATTCTTCACTCCATTGGAATGCAATATCCTTTTAAGGAGGTGATGGAAAGGTTGACACCGATCCGAGAGTTGGGAGATGAAACGTCGGATAGATTGGAGCTTACCTTGTAAACTACGTAATTGTTTGAGATTTTGGGGGTGGGGCATTTCTAGGATAGCTTTGACTTTAGATGGATTGACCTCAATGCCACGCAAAGAGATGATAAAGCCAAGAAGCTTTCCCAAAGAACACCAAAGACACATTTCTTCGGTTCAAGGCGAACAGAATATTGTAACAGGTGATCAAAAATAATGGTTAAAACATCGAGATGTTCACTACGATGTTTAGACTTGCCGAGAAGATCGTCGACATAGTCTTCAAGGATAGTGTGCATAATGTCATGAAAAATGTAGGTCATAGCCCGCTGATAGGTAGCACCAGCATTCTTAAGGCCAAATGGCATGACACGATAATGAAGGTTCCCAAGGAGTTATGAAGGCGCTTTGTGTTGATCGGGCAGGGGCAACCAAAATTTGGTTATATCCGAAAAGCCATCCATGAGAGAGAGCATCTCATGACCTGCAGTTAGATCAACAAGTTGGTCAATGCTAGGTAAGGGGAAGTCATCCTTAGGGCAAGCGAGGTTAAGATCCCGGAAATCTGTGCATATCCGAAGTCCCCCTGTCGCTTTAGTGACAGGTACGATGTTAGAAATCCATTGAGGATAGTCAATAGGCAAGATGAAGGAAACAGAAGGAGTCGTTGAGCTCCTCTTGACCAAGAGAGCAATGCGTGGATGTATTTTTCTCAAATTTGTTTGACTGGTTTGGAATCGGGTTTAGGGTGATGTTATGGACGGCGATGGTAGGATCAATTCCCTGGCATGTCAGCCGTAAGACCATGCGAAAGCTTGGTCATGAAAGCACGGAGAAAGGTAGTAAAGGCGGCTTGTTTCGATGTGTTAATGGATTGTCCAATCTTCACAATGTGAGGATCCTCCTCCGTGTGGATATTGATTTCTATGGTAGATTCGCTCAAAGATAGTTTGGGTTTCAGATGGTAAGGCTCTGGGTGAATATAAGAATCATCCGCGCCAAGGTAAGTGAGGATGGAGTCGCCATCCCGGCATTCAACAACATTAATCAAAGGCGAATCCTCTTCGATCATATCTGGATAAAGAAGGGGCAAAGAAGATGGGTTGTCATTATCACGTTGAGAAGTGAGAGGACCTATGAAGATAGCATTTATGAAAAAAAAAAGTTAGGAGGGATGGATTCAGGGTCTATAGATTCTACGGGTGATGATGGCAAAGTGGGTGATGATGGTTTGGTAGGGGCGACGTCTTCTTCTTCCAGGATACAGCTGACAGGAGGTGTCTCCTGTGTAGGTGTTTCGGGAAAACCAAGACCACTGCGATCATTATGTTTACGGGTAGTCACGGGAATGAGTGTATGTCGACCTTGTTCATAAAGGCCAAAACCAAAGCCTTTCCACGCACAGCGAGTCAAGAAGGTGAGGGCAAAACGACGATTTGTCAAGTATTGAAAATCGGATTGGAAAGGAACCACACCAAGAGGAGGTTCAGGGGTAATGGAGGATGCGTCAACACCCCCATATGTTAGGTTAGTGCGGCAATGGGGTGGTCCGTAAGAGATTATCTCCCCCACGCGACGGTCGTAGGTGGGATGTGCATGTAATTGTCCATACTCCTGTGGGGTAGGGAAAGAACTAACGTTATATAAAGGTACTTCCCCAACGTAAGGCGCTGAAAAACATCTACTAAGGGGTCGAGGTTGGAATGTTAGTCATGGGAAGGGAAGTGGTTTTTGCGATGGTGGTTTCATCAATCAAGGCGTAGGCGCGGTTGAGGTGGATGGTTGAGGTACATTTAAGGAGGATGGTGGGTTGAATGTATGGGTGTCTTGATTGGTATAAGCACATCGTTCGGGCGGTATAACATATGCAGGTTTTAAAGGGGGAGGGTCAGCTTTTACGGTGTAAGACTTCCCTCGTACTCAAATTTTATGCATCTATGTAAGGTTGAGGGAACGCATCCCATGGCCCGGATCCAAGGACGACCCAACAATATATTATATTGGAACTCTCCCTCAAGGACATAGAAGAGTTCGGGTAAAGTACGTGGTCCTACCCGAATGTTGAGGATCACGGTGCCTAAGGTAGAAGTAATAGCGTCATTGAATGACCGCAACATGATGGGGTTGGCACACACGCAACTAGAAGGGATGTTCATCCGTTGGAAGGCTTTTGAAGAGATGATGTTTAGGCTAGCGCCCCCGTCAATCATAACCCGACGTACTCGAATGTCCCGGACGTAAGCGGAGATGAAAAGGGCAGGGTCAGGGTCTTCTGTACCAAAGTCGACAATTTCATCTTCAGAGAAACTGACTGCAGCAGCTTGTTGTCACATGAGACGAGTGGTATGGTGGGGCAAGTGGGTTGTTTGGTGAGAGAAGCAACGTGATTGGGTGTTAGAATGGAGGCGACAGCGGTGGTTTCATTAGGTAAAACCTCTATCCTCAAGGATCTCAACAAGAGCTTGTCGATGAGATTCAAGTCCGAATGAGATCATACAAAGTGTCATTTTTACTGAGCGATTGGTGAAGCCTGTTTAATCATATTTCGGTGGGCAATGCCATTAGAGACTTTGGATAGGTGGGTCCGCGAATGAGCACTTTAGGTGGTGGTGCAATCGGGATGTTTGACGGAGAAAGAGATGCCGCAGTGTGTTTTCTTTTACTTTCCCATTGTTTTTCGCCTCGAGCAATGACACTAATCATATTAATCTCGTAGACCTGAGATGAGGAAGATGGTGGGGATAACTCATGGTCTTCAAGAGGTGGGGTTGTAATAATGATAGATTTTGGTGAGGCGGGGACAGATGGTATAGGAGAGGGAATGAGAGGTAAAGGTCTCTCCCTTCGTAAGTTGTCTTTCTTAATCTTTCTATCCGGGAGAGGTGACTGACGAAGGATGGTTTTTAGAGCTTGGCATCCCTCCACATCATGTCCTGGTGTGCGGTGATAAGCGCAGATTTTAGACTCATCGTAACCCATAGGTCGGGGTTTAGACGGGTCATAAGGTCTAAGTGGAGGTAGGGAAATGGTCGCATTCTCCACCAACATAGCAAGGATTTTGGCGTAAGATCCTTTGAGTGGGTCAAAATCGGAAGAGGATGAGGGTATTGGTTGTGCGGGTTTTGGTAATGTTTGGGCATGATTGGTTCGTGGTGGTTTAGCCGAGGGGTGTTGATACATGGTTTTTACTAAACGTGATTTCTTTGGCGCAGAAGCTATGTTGGATGATGAGGCCGCAGATGATGTGGTATCAGAAAACAACCACGGGGAAATAGGAGTGACTGAAAACAAATCTTTTGATGATGGAATTTGTTTAGGGTTGATAGGTGGACAGGATACGCGGAGTGACGGTGTTGCTATACCCTGGAATTTCTGTATAGGTGTGGAAGGCGTAGGTTGTTTTGAAGAAAACGCAGGAGGTATGATATATTGATGTAAGGTAGAGGGATGGGGTCCCAATATGGAAGGTAGGTATGACGATGATGGTTTTGATTGTGATAGGGGCACGGATTGAGTTTGTCTCCTAGGTGGCGGAGTGGATTTATTTTTGGATAGATCGAGTCGCTTAGGCGGGTGCGTTAGACTGGGCATTGGTGAGGTCCCAAGCGTATGGGAAGATCTGGTTAAGTTGATAGAAGTGGACGGGGCATTTGGTAGAGGTGAGGGGGGTGAAGGTGAGAATAGGGGCATTTTAAGCTTCTGTAAGCACTTCGGGTATATGGTGGAGACATCAGGATCAGTCATTTGCATTTGAGTAGAAAAAGGGGTACTCAAACGTTCCCATAGGGCCTGTCTATCTTCTATGGAATGACAGTCCCCAGGTGTGATTTGTAATTTTTGTATGGAAGAAAGGTGGGTTGTAATTCCAGTCCACTGCGGGTGTGACACAGGAGGCAGATGAGGCACTGTATCAATAGATGTTAAGAGGTCAACCGGTCGTTGAAAAGATTTAGGCGATGAGGGACTAATAGGTAGGAGGGCGTGTTCGAGGGGATCTCATCACGTTTAAAGAATGTGATGATGTTAGTGTAAGAGATTTCTCATCTAAGGATGTCAAAAGGAGTGGCGAGCCTTCCTCTGTGTAGCAAGAGTGGTAGAAGGGGACGTTTGGGAAATAGATAAATTAGATAGCATCCGCTCACGTCCAGAGGGATGTGGTGTAAGAAGACTCACGATGAGAAGAGAAGTCCAGGCGTTAACTTTTCTATGGGTAAAGGAATGATTTCACTTTGGCTTGATGGTGGTGAAGGAGGTTCAAACTCCTGTGTTGGTGGAGAGGCTTGATTTAAAATTTTTTCAATAGAGGCTTTTGGCTGAGAATCGAAGACTGCATGGATCTCATGAACACTCTCCTCGGCTAAGATATCTTGGTTCACGTTACTGTTGGACGAGTGATTCGGGAATGGCTTGTTGAAAATTTTCAGATTTCGGTTAGCAGGGGCGTTAGGATTATCGAGGGTTATATCCCCTGCGTCAACCATTTCCTGCACTATGTTTTTCAACATCTTGCAGTTTTCATGACTATGTCCTTTTACGCGGTGAAAGTTACAAAAGTCATTTTCTTTGTACCAGGAAGGTATTGCGCGGGTGGAGTCAAACCCAGAGTGAGGTTTAACAGGGGGCAAGGTGATAGCCCCAGCTTTGAGCAATTTCTCCAGGATGACGCCATAAGTTTCTCCCAAGGGAGTGTAATTGGTGGGCTCGGCTTTGTACTTATAAGTGGTTTTCAGGAGTATTGGACGGTGTTTGAGATTTGACCATTACCGCGTGGACAGCTCCTTTTGATTTAGAAGAAGTGGACGCGTGAGAAGTGGTGGTGTTTGGCTTGTTGGTAGAATCAGGAGTTCGGAAATTGGGGTTTTTGTTACGCAACCGTAATTTCTCTTCTTCTAAGGCTCGAATTTCTAGTTTCGAGCCATGGTAAAGGCCTCGTCGAATGTGCGGAAAGTTTGAATTTGGAGGGTAGGGGAGATGTGCTTAGCGCAGGCCCGCGTAAATAGTTCGATGAGTTCGGTTTGAGGCAAGGCATACGTAAGTTGGTTGATAAGGCCCCGCCATCGTCCAACGAAATCTGCGATAGATTCGTCTTCAAATTGTCGGATGGCATAGAGGTCAGTGATAGATACTTTCTTGGCAATGTTAATGGAGAAATGATCCAAGAAAGATTGGGCTAGTTGGTTAAAAGAGAAGATTGAGTGCTGGGTTAAAGCACTGTACCACTCCAAGGTAGGTCCTGATAAGGACATGGGAAAGGTGCGGAGTAACAAGGCATCATCATGGGCAATCAAATAACAAGCATGTCTAAATGATCGCAAGTGTTGTTGAGGATCCTCTTTACTGTTAAAACGAGTAAACTTTGGCAACTCCCATTGAGGAGGATATGAATGAAGGGGGACAGAAGGGTGAATGGGCTCCCGACAAACTTGCTCGTATGTCAAGGCGCTACGACTTCCTGAAACGGAAGCCTCTAGGTTTTACATTTTGTCCATCATTTGTTTGATGAAATCTGTGGTTGGATGAGATGATGGTGCCACAGAATAGGGATGTCCCATATAAGGTGTTGAGGTTACTGGATACATGTATGGGAATGAAAAGGTAGGCGGAGCTTGAGAAGGAAAGCTCGTGTGAATAGGTGGCAGAGAGTAAGTCATGAATGGAGTGGTCTGAAAGAGAGATGAGATAGGGGCAGTTGGTGGTAACGATACGTGGGGTCTAGGGTTAACCAAAGGAAAGCTAATCGGGGTCGTATGAACCTCTCAAGTCAGCTTCGGATTGGGAGATGGGGCCAGAGATGCAGAAGTAAGGCAAAGTGTTATCGGGAGGAGTGGGAGCTAAATGAGCAGCTATACTAATAGGCATGCTAATAAGGAGCCGACCATCAAAGGGCGACGGTCGGGGGCATGAGACAAATAGTATCAGACAATACTGGGATTAGCATCCAGAAATTTGGCAAAGTCCTTGTCTCCTACAGAATTTGGGGATCTCACTGGTGTCCATAGGGTTCCCTATAGAATGTGAAGGGGGTGATTCGTGCAAAGACACGTAGTAGGCATATGTGAAACCATGGCGGCCGCTTGCTTCCGAGTGATGACAACCATAGACAAGAACACACAGGAAAGTTTCAATCTATCAAGAACAAAAACAACCTCAGAATGATGAATCTGGCAAGTTGCTGGTTTGTCAGGGGCTGATGAAGACAGTAACCGATATCGGTTTAGTAACCGGTGTCGGTCGCAGAGAAAACGACGTCGGTCCCTTAACCGATGCCGGTGTCAAAAGTCTAGGATAAGAAGATATAAAAGGCTGCTAATTTGATTTTTAGCAACGTTGAGTATATTTATCAACTTATTGATCACAGAAGACAAAGTATGACAGAGAAAACAGAATTTGGAAACAAGCAAGAGGCACACGCAAATCTAGAAACTAATCCTAGGGTTAATTTTAGTTATCGTGGGCTTATGCCTTTAGACATAAGATGATGTCAGAATCCTAAACAACAAGACCTAGGGGAAATGTCAAGTTTGTTTTGGCTTATAAGGTTACCTCAATCATGGAGGAATACCGCGGAAAAGGGGGGATGTTTGAGCTGTTGTGTTAATTGTGAAGTGATTCGGTATGTGTTGTGCAGTGAAACTAAGGTTAATTTCCTGTCAATACCGTGGATATCACCCCCACGTGTACGACCTGTTACTTAATCTATGTTCACTAGAATTGAAGAACAACAAGCAGGAATGCAATGCACGTGTTTTAAACCCAAATCGAAAATTATATTCGATGAAGCAAGAGAGATGACTTTCACTAATGCGAAACTAGGAAAGCAAGACAAATTCTTTACGAAATATATAACAAAAGCAACAGCAAATATGCTTCCTAAAATGAAAATAAGCAAGAGAAAGAAACCCAAAATGGGTCCCACCGGGCGTGCCAAAATGTTTCGCTCGGAATGTTTCGGCTTCTGGGAATAGAGTTGCTTCTATCCTTTCATTCCTTTTAGAAACAGATGAGGTTAGGGTTAGGAGGAATACCTGTTGAATGTCGAGATGGTGTGCGCATACCGTAGAGAAAGATCAGGCTGACTGCGGAGAACTCCTTTTTGTCTTGGAAGGACTACCTGCAAATAAGAACACAAGACCACAAGATTTTGATTAAACAATAAATGAGGAAACCGCCTTGGGCCTGTGAAATATAAAACTTCCTTTCAAGGTGGTCAGCCTCTCGCTAATATGAATTAACACAAAAGACTGCAAAATATCAATTAAATTATTTTGTTAAACTGGGTAGGGGGAAAGGCTGGTTTTCTGGTTTTGATCAGAGGAACCGATGCGATTCATCGATAACCGATGCCCGTTATCGATAACCGATACCGTGGGTTCTAGGATCTTCTGCAGTAGCTATGGTGTTTGTAATGGCTGGTTTTTGGATGGTATTAGGAAATGGGATGATTAGAAGCAAAAGAATGACAGTTAGATGCAATGGCACGTTGGGTAGTGGATTCAGAAACGGATTTAGGAGCACTGAGATTCAAGAAGCATAAGAAATGTTATAACAAAGGACATGCAAGATGTGACTTACTGGTTTTGACCAAGATGCAAGTTGATCTCCTTGGTCAAAACTTCTGGTTTCTTTACTCATCTCTGCTCTGTCAAGTGAAGATCTGGACTCTGTTCCTCGCTCGCAATGCTCTCTGTTGATCCAGAAATCCTTTGACTGATCTCCAAAATGAAATTCCGATCCGTTGTTTTGGTTTGGGGAGCCCATTTACAGGGAACCGATGGCGGTTGCGTAACCGACGGCGGTCGAGTAGGAACCGGCATCGGTAAGGAAAAAGTAGGCTATTTTTACTAAAATAGCCCACCTTCCCTGCTTTTCTCCCGAGAGATCAGTTGTGGGCTTGGTCAAGTGGCTAGAAGGTCGGCTTTGGGTGCGAGTAAGGAGGCATTAGTTATGGATGTGAGTCTAGACCAAGTCATGGGTCTTAATTAGGTTAGTTTAGGGTTAGGGCTAGGTCATGATGAGGTGGCAGAGTGAGGTGGCGGGTAAGGTGATGTGGATTTATCAATTACAAGGTAATTAATAAATAATTGTGTAAAGTTTAGGTAATGAGGTTAGGTTGCGAAATGGGATGCGAGTCACAAGGGGTCGTAAGACACGAATTTGGTGTCTACAAGATGATTAAACATGCTTGCATTTATATTTGATCTACCTAAGGATGAATTTAAAGGTAAAACAAACCAATTGGAAAAGCCCAAACATTTGTAACTATTCAGATTCCTCATTTTTGTGTCGTCAGAATGGAACCACCGCTAGCTATAGAGGTGGTTGCAAACCTCCACAATAGTTGTGCAACTATCGATACATGTAGGAAGTGGTCTCGTAAATACCATAGCAGTTTCACAACTACTACTCTATGAAGAAAAGTGGTTCTAAAACTATCGTGGTAGTTCCACGAATGTCGCACAGTTATCACCCAAAACAAAACAAAAATGGTATTTTTCATCATTCAAAGGTGTCTAGATCACTGTCAGCTTGACTTAACCATTTTCCATAGCAATGAACACGCTAAGGGTATACATTGAAAGTTTTAATAAGATATTACATAGAATTGGGTACTTATAGATCCATTTTTAGATCATACCTCCCCAATTTGAGCCTTTTAAGTCCCTAAAAGCTTCAAGGAATGATGAGGTGAGGGAATTTCTTCTCCAAATATTCTATGAAATAACACTTGCCCTTGGTAGGTAATTGAACTTTCCACCCAATAAACCACTTATCTTGCACTCCTCACTATGTTGTCCTATTTTTCTATTGTAATGCCACATCTTCATTCAATTACAACCGATCTGTTAGGAGCAAGATCATTAATAAATGGTAGAAAAAATCCCTCTTCTTCCTAATCCAACATAGAGGTCTCAAAGAGACATAATTATCAACATTCACAATTGAATATATTCTCATATAAGGAGGTAGATCCGAGTGAAAAGTATTATTACCCACTTGTTCTATAATTTCAAATGGGCCATATCAAAGAGGTTTAAGATTCTTAGTTTTACCCTTTAGTCTTTATCTGTTATATTACAACCATACCTTGTCACCAATAAGGAAAGAATGCTCATATCTATGTTGACCATGCCTTGTTGTATATTTGGCATGTGATTCTTTCAATATATCATGTAAGAAGTAACACACCGATATGAGAGGGGTGCAAAGTGAATCAAGTATTATACAATATTTTACAAATGGAAAACTTTAATCATCCATAACAAGATCAATCACACAAGATGGAAAATTTACAAACACATAGTTTATGTGAAAACCCTTTTGGGAGAAAACCATAAATAAAATACCTACTGGATATAAATTTGTAAGTAAAAACCTACTGGAGAAACTAATTCCCAATGATGAGCACCAACTCATTGGAGACACCAATCCCCAATGTTGAGCACTAACTCATCTAATTTGTGAGCACCAACTTGCTGGAGACACCGATCCCTAATTATGTGAGGCATTGACCTCAAAACTACATAGTTCCACCTTTTTTGGTTGATTCTTCAACCTGGTGATGATAATTGATTCATTATTATATTTCTTCATTTTTGTTTTCTTTTCAACTATCTACTCGAATAATATTTCTTTTTATTTTCTTCTATAACTTCACACTTTGAACATAGATGTAGGTATTACTAATGAAATTATATTACTTTATTTTATATCCCACTCCCATGTATGTTGTCTTTTCAAATTAATCTTCCTTTAGATATTCTCACGCGACTCTTCATTTTCCGGGTGCTAAAAAATTGGAATGGTCTAAAATTTGAATATAAAACATCAAAGAAAAAAAAACTAGCAGCAGTCCTTAATGATTATAAATTATCTTTTCTGCCTTAAAAAACTTTTATTTTGTCCTTCGAGATAACTACTTGTGCCTTAAAGACATATCATCATTATTTTCTTCACATACTTCTATTTTTCCCACACACCTTTGTGATGCCTGAAATGATGAAAAATTCCCTATTTTTTGTTTGAACGATGATTTTTGGCCTTTGTTAAAAATAAAGATATCATTGCTTAGTGGAATTTGGCCTTACACGGTCAGATCATAATATCAATTATTAGTTACCTTTGGTATTCCCTCACCATTCAACCTATAGCTTATTACTTATAGTCTTATCTTCTTATTATTCCGATGATGAAATGACGGATGAGACTCTAGATCATTCAAGTGTTTCTCCATATCAATACTACATGTTACTAGCTATTGACCAATCATGCTTCTAAATCAAGAAAATCATACTATGCGTTATGCCTAGCTCACAAAACATACTTCAGCTCTAGATATCATACTTTGGATCAAACAAGCTATGACTAGATAAGGACAACCCAAACTACTTCTAGCTTTAGACCATTTAAACTCCGGATGACCAATAATGCTACAAGATTAGATCCAAATGATAGATGTTCTCTTAATGATATCTAGACCATTACAATTTGATCTCCATAAAATAAGCATTGTGATCAAGATCCGGACCATTACACTTTGAGATCCAAACAAAAAGCATTATGATTTGCTCCGAATGAGCTTGACTACAAGATCCAAATGACAGAAATTGTAACCAAGTTACCAAGTGATCTTGAGACAATCTAGGAAAAACCTTTGACAATAATGAAAATTTATTCTTCTCACAATTTTTTTGTCTATTAGCTCCTTCAACTTCCTTTGACATCAATGAAAAGTATTCTAACATCATGTACTTGGAGGTGTATCTTCGAATCTTTTCAATGAACCTTTTAAATTTGTGGACTTCTAGATCCACTTTCCTATTGTCCCTATATTCTATTCTCATAAAAACATCAAATGTGATCTTACGAAAATAACCAAAACATGTCTCAAAAGGAGTCTTATTGGTAGAAGCATGAATTTCCCTATTATAGGAATGTTGGATATACACCAATTTATCATCCTAAGTACTAGGATGTTTCCTGTTATACCCTCTCAAGAGTTGAATCAAGGTATGATTTACCACTTTTGTTTACCCATCTATCTCGATACAATTGAATTAGGAAAACCAAAATGAACCTAGACATTAGAAAAAAATAATGCAGCTACATCATTGTCTTTAATGGCCTTCTTATAAGGAATGAGAATACACAATTTATTGAACCGGTCCACTACCAAAAAAATATAATCATACCCTTTCTTGGAGGTAGGAAAACCACCCAAAAAATCCATGGAGATGTTTTCCCATGGTCGGGAAGGAACTCCTAATGGTATACATAAACCTAGATTTCTATACTAGGTTTCTTGTAATACATAAAACACAAACCTAGATAAATTTGGCAACTTTTGCTTGCATTTTTAGCCAATAAACATACAACCGTACATGTGTCAATGTATTTGTCACACCAAAGTGACTAAAGTGATGAGGTTCACAATCCTCACCATTAATAATTTCAATCCGGGATGGTGTCCGAAGGTTGTATACATTAAGAGAAGAATATTTTGGAAAGTAACTCCTTTAAACACAAACCAAATTTGTATAAAATAAATCGCACTTGTAGAAATTTAAAGGCACACTTGCAGAAAAAAGTTCGCATGAAATAAATCACACTTGCATGAATTTAAAAACACTTGTATAAATTTAAATTGTTGAATTAAAAATAAATATAATTGAATGAAACACCTATAGGTTTCACACAATGATCTGAATTTTCACAATACAAAAATAAAAACAATACAACAGAATGAATTGTAGACATATGAATAAACATAAACATAAATATACATGATCCATCTTCCTTGAAATAAGTGGCAGATCATTTCTTGGAAGAGGATTTAAATCATACTTCCAATTTTAAAACTACAGAATATTTGAGAGAAAAGAACATATCTTTATTTCTTGGGAGAAAGAAAAATTACATATCTTAGTGTGGAAGGTTGCATTTATAATTCATGCATCCAACCAAATCCTTATTTTAGGAAATACAATTTGGTCTTATCTTTATTCCAATCCTAACAACTAAGAGCTTCATCTCCACAAAATATGGAGAGAGATATATTATTGAAGTCAAATCTTATCTTGCTTATTTTAGGAAGATTGCTCCCAAATCTTCTCCTTTCTTTTCGGTAACAAGAATCATAATGATTTTATTCCTCTACATTATTGTAAGGATGATTTTCCTTAAAATATGATTTTGACCAAATATTTTTCTTAGATTTTCTATTTGACTTTGTTATTTTTTTGACTGTGGAACTTTTGACGCTTATGTCGATACGTTTTTCTCGAACCGTAGTTCACTAAAATTTAGATTTATCTTGATTGGTAAAACTTGTAGAAAATTTGAATGAGGTTTTTGTTAAACACATTAATATGAACAAAAATATCTCTCATATTTTCCATTAGAATTTATTGTTTCTGTTTATGGAAGCTTTAGTACTCATCGATACACGTTTCCTCATAATGTAGCTCACTAAAAGTTATATATCTCTTCATTGGTAAAACCTATAACAAATATGAATGAGGTTTTTGTTAAAAATATTTCTATGAACAAAAACCTCTCTCAGATTTTCCATTTTACTTTTCTGTTTTTGTTTATAGAACTTTTAGCGCTCATCTGATACACTTTTCCTTGACTGCAGCTCACTAAAAGTTAGATATCTCTTCATTGGTAAAACCTGTAACAAATATGAATGATTTTTTTGTTAAACACATTTCTATGAATAAAAACCTCTCTCACATTTTCATTTTACTTTTCTGTTTTTGTTTATGGAACTTTTAGTGCTCGTCTGATACACTTTTGCTCGGACTGTAGCTCACTAAAAGTTAGATCTCTCTTCATTGGTAAAACTTGTAGAAAATATGAATGAGGTTTTTGTTAAACAAATGCTATGAAACAAAAAATCTCTCATATTTTTCATTTTAATTTTCTCTTTCCGTTTATGGAACTTTTAGTACTCGTCTGATACACTTTTCATCGGACTGCAACTCACTAAAAATTAGATCTCTCTTCATTTGTAGAACCTGTAGCAAATATGAATTAGGTTTTTGTTAAAAAATTGCTATGAACAAAAATCTCTCTCATAATACCCATTGGAATCTCTTAGTTTTCACAATTCCTCAAAAATTGTCATTCCATTTATGCAAGTTCTGGAACTAAATTTGTAAGTTCTGGAACTAAATCTGATTTTTTCCATGAATTGAAAGTTCCAAAATAACTGTCATTCAATTGATACAAGTTCTGGAACTAAATTTGTGAGTTCCAGAACTAAACTTGCAAGTTCTGGAACTAACTCTGCGAGTTCTGCAGCTAACTTAAAACACCTATAACTTTTGCATGCGACCTCGGATTGAGATGATTCATTTTTGAACTTGCATAATTTTTTGAGAGGAATCTGAATATGAAATAAGATTTGATTTTAAATATACTGTTCATGATAAATTCCACTTTTTCCAATACTAGCATTATCTTTCCTTTATGACTTGCATACACAAAACTTTGCATCTTTTCCCAAATAATCAATAGGAGTAGTCAACAAGATAAATTAAAAAATATTTCTAAAGAATAAACAAGATATATATCATATACTCTATCTTAAAAAAACTATAAGTTCCTAGATTACATTTAAATCTACTTTCAAAAGTAACTTGGAAGGACAAAATAATGGTAATTTATGGATAATTTATGGCGTCATCATTGCCCCACACTTAATCTTATGCATGTCCTCATACATTACATTATTATCTCCTCTTCTTAGATTCTTCTTCATATTGAGGACACGTTCTTATGGATCTCCTTCTACCGATTTTGATTTCGTTATTTTTTACATCGAGTTTTTGTGTGGATCTCTGTTTGTTGCTTTTGATTTTCTTTCTTTTACAACAGGTTCTTGTGTAGATCTCCTTCTAGTGCTTTTGATTTCTTCATTTTATAGTAGGTTCTTGTGTGAATCTCTTTCGTTGTTTTTTATTTCTTTCTTTTACAAAGCAGGTTTTTGTGTGGATCTCCTTCTATTGTGTCTCATATTTAAAATCAAATGTATAGCTCATGCTTATCCTTCTCTCCTACACCTAAACTCATGCATGTCCTCATGCATGTTGTTTATTTATGGTTTCCCATAAATTAGACTCAAAAATTTTGATTTTAAATAAGTGCACATATTATTCATATAAGTAGGGGAGATGAATTTTATCTTACCTTCCTTGGAAATCTTTAAAAGTGGATCTAGTGTAATAAAAACTTACAAGAAAGTTTAAAAATAAATAGTAGAACAAAATAACTTGAGCATACCTCTAGTTGTCTTTGTCATCCTATTATTAACATGGTCAAATAGTGCCTTTGAGAAGAAAGCCACCAGGTAAAAGTTGATTTCCTTTGAAGAAAAAGCGTCCTTTTTGTCTTTAATTGGCCAACAAGCTAGTTTTCCAATTAAAGTTATTTTTTTCATTTTTTGCCTTTGATTGGCGGCAAAGAAATTTGGTTTTCCAATCAAAGATTTTTTATTTTTTTGCCTTTGATTGGCCAAAGAAGCTAGTTTTCCAATCAAAGATTTTTTTTTTTTTTTTTTTTTGTTGAAATGAAAGCATGAGAAGGATTAGAGAAAAATTTGATCCATCATCAGAGTATATTCATCGAAGTACAACTTGTGTAAAATAGAAAGCAATGTCTGAGATCTCATAAAAAAATTCTGCAAACTTGGTAACTCCAGGAAGATTTCCAAAAATTATGTAGACAATTTATAGGTCTTCAAAGTCCATCTTAAATTGTGCATTATCGGAATCACCATAGTAATATTCAAAGCCCAGACTAGTGATCTCAGGAGATGGATAGTTGTTAAAAGAGAGAGTGAAGGTATGTCTGTGTCCTTTAAAAATATGCATGCTCCTTGGTTGATATTGTTGGTGCTCCAAAATCTGCATGTTGGTATCAAGAACAACTCTAGAAATTCCTATAGATCTATTCCTCAGATGTTAGTACATAAAAAGTTCTTTCCTTGATATTCACCATAATTGTTTCTTAACATTATACAAGCATATACAAAAATGAAGAAATTGAAAGACATGAAAATAATTTTTTCTAATGGATATGGTTTAGGGATTGAATTTTATTATGGGATGAAAACTAATTTGGATGAGTGGATTTATTATGAGTGAGTTTTTATTTTGGCTCTAATGAAATCCCTGAATATGGATGGAGTTAACTAGAAATGCTACCACTTCATTATTACAAACTGGATAAGCCAGTTTTTTACTAAGGTTATGTGTAATAAGATCACTGAGTTATTAGTTGATACAAGGGGAAATGGTGGTGGTTATCAAGAATGGCATATGATATTTCATCAACTGGATCTACTTCTAGATTCAATATCATATTCTACCATTTCCAAATCTGAATTCTTTGTTCATACCATTGTACCTTCTTGATCAAACATCACAGTCATTTTCTTATACATAGAGTTAGTTTGTGGGGAGATAAATATTTACAATATAATATTCCTAATTACAGAAATGAAATTTTAATCTACTTGTAGGAAATAAAAGTCTAAAGAAACTACTTACCAAATGCTTCTGTCACAGAATTTGCTAAAAGGTATTCTACTATCACTAAAATATTCTTTTAGAGAACTCTGAATCTCCTAATAACACCGTGTTCCTCTGACAACGGTGCCAAAATGATGAGGGTCGTCAATCCTCACCATTAATAATGTCAATCCGGGTTGGTGTCCGAAGGTTGTATGCATTAAGAGAAGAAGATTTTGAAAATAACTCCTTTAAACACAAACCAAACTTGCATAAAATAAATCACACTTGCATAAATTTAAAGGCACACTTGTAGAAATAAAGTTTACATGAAATAAATCACACTTGCATGAATTTAAACACACTTGCAGGAATTTAAACACACTTGCATAAATTGAAATTGTTGAATTAAAAATAAACATAATTGAATGAAACACCTGCAAGGTTCACAACAGACTGAATTTTCACAATACAAAGATAAAAACAATACAACAGAATGAATTATAGACAAATGAATAAACATAAACATAAATACACAGATCCATCTTCCTTGAAATGAGTGGTCAGTTCATTTCTTGGAAGAGGATTTAAATCATACTTGATTTTAAAACTACAGAATATTTGAGAGGAAAGAACAGATCTTTATTTCTTGGGAGAAAAAAATTACATATCTCAGTGTGGAAGGTTGCATTTATAATTCATGCATCCAACCAACTCCTTATTTTAGGAAATACAATCTGATCTTATCTTTATTCCAATCCTAACAACTAAGATCTTCATCTCCACAAAATATGGAGAGAGATATATTATTGAAGTCAAATCTTATCTTGCTTATTTGAAGAAGATTTGCTCCCAAATCTTCTCCTTTCTTTTCGGTAACAAGAATCATAATAATTTTATTCCTCTACATTATTGGAAGGAGGATTTTCCTCAAAATATGATTTTAACCAAATACCTTTCTCGGATTTTCCATTTGACTTTGTTGTTTTTGACTGTGGAACTTTTGACGCTTGTCTGATACGCTTTTTCCTAAGATTACAGTTCACTAAAATTTAGATTTCTCTCTAAAACTTGTAGCAAATATGAATGATGTTTTTTTTTAAAACATTTCTATGAGTAAAAACCTCTCTCATATTTTCCATTTGAATTTTCTGTTTCGTTTATGGAAGTTTTAGTGATCGCCCGATAGACGTTTCCTTGGACTGCAGATCACTAAAAGTTAGATCTCTTTTCATTGGTAAAACCTGTAATGAATCTTAATGATATTTTTGTTAAACACATTGTTATGAACAAAAACCTCTCTCAGATTTTCCATTTGAATTTTTTTGTTTCTGTTTATGGAACTTTTAGTGTTCGTCTGATACACTTTTCCTCGGACTGCAACTCACTAAAAGTTAGATCTCTCTTCATTGGTAAAACTTGTAACAAATATGAATGATTTTTTTGTTAAACACATTTCTATGAACAAAAAACTCTCTCAGATTTTTCATTTTACTTTTCTGTTTCTGTTTATGGAACTTTTAGTGCTCGTCTGATACACTTTTCCTCGGACTGTAGCTCACTAAAAGTTAGATCTCTCTTCATTGGTAAAACCTGTAGAAAATATGAATGAGGTTTTTGTTAAACACATTGCTATGAAAAAAACCTCTCTCATATTTCCCATTAGAATCTCTGAGTTTTTACAATCCCTCAAAAATTGTCATTCCATTGATGCAAGTTCCGAACTAAAGTTGTCATTCCTTTTATGCAAGTTCCGGAACTAAATCTACAAGTTCTAGAACTAAATATGATTTTTCCATGAATTAAAAGTTATAGAAATAAATTTTATTCAATTGATACAAGTTCTGGAACTAAATATGTGAGTTTCGAAACTAAACATGTAAGTTCTGGAACTAACTCTATGGGTTCCGAAACTAACTCTGTGAGTTCCGCAACTAACTTAAAATAGATATAACTTTTTCATGCAACCTCGGATTGAGATGATTATTTTTTTAAACTAACATATTTTTTGATAGGAATATGAATATGAAATCATATTTGATTTTAAATATAATTTTCATGATAAATTAAACTTTTTCCAATACTAGCATTATCTTTCCTTTATAGCTTGCATACATAAGACTTTGCAGATTTTCCCAAAAAATCAATAGGATTAGTAAAAAGATAGATAACAAAATATTTCTAAAGAATAAATAAGATATATATCCTATACTTTATCTTAAGCAAATTATAAGTTCCTAGATTACATTTAAACCCACTTTCAAAGGTAATTTAGAAGGACAAAATAATGGTAATTTATGGCCAATTTATGGCCTCATCAACCAACCACTTTAGAAGTGTGTTCTTCTCTCATCAACTAAACTCTTTCCCCCTTAGGCACACAAAATTTAGTGTTCTTGTAGAGCATCCTATCCTAGAAGTAGCATTCTCGTCTTAGTGCAAATCCCTCGCTTGGAGGGTTCTGCTGAAATATTTCTCCAAAATATAGATTATTCTTATACCCTTCCGATATGCTTCACATAGAAAATGTTCAAGAAGAGTTAAAGTGCTCATAGATGAAAAAAATGAGGTCTAGACAATATATCATCTAACTAGTTAGTCATTTCTTTCTTATATTTTATTATTAGATGAAACAATTTCAAGAAAACCATCCACTTATAGTGTTCAGCTTGTTGAAGTTTAATTCAAGCTTTTAAATATTGAAGAGGTTGATGATCCATGCGTATGATACTTTCCTTACCCATCACTTAATGTTTCCACTTCTTGACCACTTGCACAAGAGCATGCAATTCCTTATCATATGTACAATAATTCAAAATTTATCCTGAAACAATTCAAAATGATAACATATGGGCCTACCTCCTTGAAGTAGGAAAACTCCCATAACATAGTCACTAACATCAATTTCTACTTTGAAAGGAAGCTGCAAGTTAGGTAATGCCAAAACTAGAGCATGACTAATCTTGTATTTGAATGAATCAAAATCATCTTGTTGTTTCTTACCCAATTAAAAACCTTACCACATGTTTTCACGAAATGTAGAGGCATTGTTATGGAAGATAAGTTCTTGATGAACTTCCTCAAATACTGAACTGCACCAACAAAACTCCTTGCCTCGGTCAAACTAGATTGTGTAGGAAAATTATGAATGGCCTCTATCTTAGCAGATCTATTTTCAAATCTCCATCTCAAACCACAAGCCCCAAAAAGATAATCAATTTATTTTTATCAAACTCACACTTTTCATTCTACACTAGGTGGTTCTCCTTTAGAACTTAGAAAACTTGATGCAAATGGTTAATATGCTCCTCAAAATTTCGATAAAAACCAAAATGTCATCCAAGTACACAATGAAAAAGGAATCAATAAATGGCCTCATTACCTCATTCATCAATCTCATGAAGGTAGTTGGTGCATTACACAACCCGATCAATAATACCAACCATTCGTATAACCATTTACTATCCTTGAATGTTGTTTTCCAGATGTCCTCTTCCTTAATCGAACTTGGTGATACCCAAATTTCAAATCAAGATTAGTAAAATATTTAGCATGTTGTAATTGATCCAACAAATCATCAATTTGAGGAATAGGGTACTTATTTTTAATGGTTATTTTATTTAATGATATATAATCAACAAACATCCATTATGAACCATATTTTTTAGGTACTAAAACAATAGAAGAACCACATGGAGAAGTACTAGGACAAATTATACCTTTCTTAATCAAATATTATAACTGTTATTTTACCTCGTTGGCATCCTTCAAGGACTACCTATATAATCCCAAGTTTGGAAGCAGATTATTGGGTGCAAAGAATCGTATCTCATACTCAATTGGCCTAACCGGGAAGCCCCTTAGGCTCTTAGAAAAATTCCTAAACTCGAACCGAATATTTTATCTACCTCTTCTCTTTATTAGTAAACATGCTACAAGTAGTCTTAGATGAAACACCTTCCTCTTCTTGTATATCCATTAAAAGAAGTAATGTGAATTTACCACTATTATTAATGACTTTCTTAGCTTCAGAGGAACTTACCAAAGAGATCTTTGAGTCTCCTCTACAGGCTAAAATGAGGTAGTTCTTATCATCATTCAACAAATCACTATTGGTTGGCTCTTCTCATGAAGATGGCATCCTTGATATACAAGTATGGGCTGCCAAACACTACACCACACACATCAAAAGGAACAATATCCAAAATAGTTTCATCAATGAAATTTTTATCAATACCAAACATAATTTTACATTTCTTGGTAACCTTGATATCTACACCTTTCTTTACCCAACCCAAAGAATACAGATTTGGATGATTGTAAGTCTCTAATTTCATATTATCAACTAAATCATTACTTATCAAATTATCTTAAGAACAAGTATAAAAAAGAGCATCCACTTTGGTTTTCTTCACTTGGATTTTTATATGAAAAATCTTAGTAAGTTCATTCTCTTGAACATCATTATTACTACCCAAACATACCTCTCTATAGATGGAGGTAAAACCCATTGTACCATTCATATCTTCACTGAAAAATATTTCCTCCTCTTGGAGGGCAGCAATGGCCTTCTTTTTATTCTTCTTATTCTTGTAGAGATGTAACTCCAGTGTAGAGCTTCAAACACTTTCATCGAATGAGTGTCAACATCACAATGACCACAATGAACTTTAGTATACTTCTTAGAAATGGAATTAGCATTATTATTACCTTTCCCTTTTCCTTTCTCCTTTTTCTTGTTGTCACCTTGTTTATTCGAAGCATGCTGAGAGGTATATGAACTCTTCTTCTTGTCCATATCTAGATAGTTAGCTTGAGAACAAGACTCATCTACATTCACTGGATTGGCCAAGAGAACTGGTATCCTCAAGTTTTTATGGATTCCACTAATGTACTTCATCAAAATATCGGGTTTGCCACATCTTTTCCCATTTAGAAAAATTTCTTCCAGAACACACTAGTATACTCTTGCACATTTTGGCCTTGCTTCTACTTGAGATATTACCAATACATGGACATCTCTTCCTTATAACAAATATGATAGAATTGTTTTTTTATTAAATATTTAAATTCATCCCACTTAGAAATAGGAGGAAATTTTCTTTACAACAAAAGAATGAACATAGCTTTCAAACCAAGTTAAAGCATGATTGGTTAATAAAAAAACAATTCTATTAGACCAACTACAAATAGACCATCAAATATATTATAAGTTACATACAATATAATATCACTAGTGATATATGTATAATATCCTATACATATATCATTTTAAACTAGTGATATATGTAGTTGGTCTAATAGAATATCTTCAAGTACAATATAATTTAACTAGTGATAATTTGTTTCAACTTCATATCTTCCAAATAGAAATGAAATTTGTTGACTTTCATAGATTTGATAAAAGCTGAAATATAATCATTTTGGGCTATACAATGGTCTCGATTTTTGGAATTCACATCCCCATCAAAAATTTGAATCTCTATCTTCACCTCCTCTTTGAATGGAGGAAAAATAAGGTTGGCATGGGGCTACTCTTCCACATACTCATGAGTGTCTTCCTTATGGTTTCCTAGTGCCTCTTTGGAACACAAAACTTGTCAATGAGAAATCCCATGATGGACTCCAACTATCTCATAGACAAGTAAATATCACTCATATCTTTGGAAAAAATTCCACATAAAACTCCAAATTGTAGAAACATTCTTCTTCAGTCTCACATGCATCTCCACTATGAGCCATGTTTCAAATTCCTTGTTTCCACTTCTTGGTGGAAATACACACTTTAAAAGGAATGATGATACCTTGATTGTTTTCATTACCCTTTTGGGTAAGGTGAATCTAATTGAAAATTTCAACACAAGTTAAACCACACAAAAATGCTTGATCTTAACTACTATGATACAAATCTAATCCGTAAACTTCCTCTTTTGAACAATAAACATATCATATATTAGTGATAATGAATGATAAACTATTAAAGTTATTTTTTTATCCAATATGTTATGCAATAATCATTCACACAATACTGAAATTGAGAGATGAAAGACAAAGAGAAAATAAATTTATCATGGAGAACCCAATTTAGGCAAAATCTAGTTGGGTAAGTGATTGCTTCCCTCACTATGTAAATATCCAATACAATACAATTTTACTGCCAAGTAGATGGCTTTAAAGAAGGATTCAAGCTCCCTCTACTTGCATTACTTACCTACAATCCTTGATAAGAAAGAACTCAAATTTCTATTTAATAACACCCAAAAAAATTCATGCAAATTAACTAATTTAAGCAAGACTAACACCACATATTCTAAAGCTAATTGCATAAGCCAAGGAATAAAACATCAATGATAAAATTTTAATGGAATGATAACTAACATGAGTATAATTCAAAACCTAGCTAAAGCATGCCTAATAGTATGTTTGATTAACTAATATAGACCTAAATAGATCTAGGAGAAATCAAATTGGGGGTTTTTTCTACTCCACAAATGGTGAGAAGATCTCTCTAGCACAAGAATAAAATTTCATGATAGATAACCTTCTACTAACCACAATGAAGAATTGAGGTAAGGATTGAGATTGGTTAGTAATCATATTTCTTATATGATATGCAAATCAAAACATGGTGTAAAGTTGGAAGATAGTGCTTAGTATTATTTATAGCTTTTCCTTTGAGGAAAAATAGCATCTTGGGGCATGTGGGACTAAAGGTATAAATAATATTAAGAATTTATAATCATGATTAAGCTTTTCTAATTATAGTGAGTGAATTATCAAGTGATTAGAATGTGAGGAGCCTTAGTCAACCACTTAGGGTTAATTAGGATGCTAGGATAAGATTTTGAAGCTTATTGAGATGTTGTGGAAGGAAGTGGAGTGATTTTGAGTGGTTGGAAGAGGGGTTAAGCCAATAGTAGGGTATATTGACCAAAACAAGAGTAAAATAGGCTTAATTAGCTAATAATCACTAATTTTCTGTTTGGAAGAGGATTTTAACTTATAATGTGTCGTAAATTGGCATCCTAAATGTGAAAGGGAAAGGTAATCAATAAAGCATTGTTAATTGACCAAAATGGTAAGAAACATTATTTAATTAGTGGAAATCACTAATTATAGTGGAAATGGTAAGAATGAGAGTGATTTGTGTGTGTTTGGCAATAAGATTGCAAAAGTAAAATTTAGGTGTCTACATTTGCCCCTGTTTGAGGTGAAGTAACTTCATTTCAAATATAGTAGACAAGTGTAAACAAGAAATTTTTAAAGAAAAATTACTATAATGAAGGATGCCCCTCGACTGTTGATGGGGTGATACAATAATTCAATCGATGATTGAAAACATGATTGAAATGGATAGAAGAAGTAAGGATAGGGATAAACATGGTTGTTTATTGCCCCAAGAAATTGGGAAGAAAAATTAGCAGCGATAACAAATGATAGTGGAGAATGGGAATAGCTCTTTCTTTGCCTCCAATATTCAATAAACAACTTTGTGTCATCATTTTTCCCTTATGATCTACATCATCGACCTTTATTAAAATAAACAAAAGTGTAAATACCATGAAAATCTATATTACAAACAATTGTTTACTGCTAAAAATACGTAACTCCATGCAACATAAATTATGAAATCCAATAAGATAAAGTAAACCAACTAACTTAACAGAGAAAAAGTATAATCACATATACTCAAACAAACAACATTCAAGACATTGCACCAATGTTGTTATTATCAAGATTTAGTTCCCGAATGTTCGTGTCATAACGACAAGGGTTAAAATGGTGCCCCAAGTAAGGATACATGTGAGGGGAATAACAGAGGACACAAGTAGTCCCATGGAAATAATTCATGCACTATGATATAGTCTCTAACAACTCATTGTTGCATGGGAGTACCGACATAGTAAGCAAGCCAATTTTGTTAATGGAGGTAGATCATGATGATCCGCAAGTCGTTTGAGACAAGAACAAGTAAGAACATCAGAAAGATGGTTTTGTAGGAAAAATTTTGATGTTCGAGGAAAATGCATTTGATACATGATTTAGCTGCATGCATGTTGTTTACCAATTTTTGAATTTTTTTGAATTTTTGTAATTTTTGGATTTTTAATGATTTTACCAAATTTTTTTGGATTTTTAAAAAAATTATATTGTTTTGATTTTGGATTTTTAGGAAGAAAATAGTGTATAAGAAATAATGAAGTCATGAGACATCGCCAAAATTCACCGTGAGGCAAGAATATGCCCCATGTAGTAGAAAAGGCCGTTGGGAAGCAAAAATATGCCCCAATGTAGTAAAAATGGGTGTGAAAATAATTATTTATTAAAAATAATCATCACGGTGAGTTTTAGAATAATTTAGAAGAACCACGATGGCTCCAGGGTGCCACGGGGTGAGAAACACATCGCGAGGGGTAAAAATGGGTATATAAGCCATCGCGGCCAATTCATTTACCACATTCACTTACCATTTTATTTGTTGATTGAGCTCGACCTAGGGAGGAAATGGTGAGGGTGCATAACTGAAAACATCATGTAGATCATGTGAGATACTATAGGAGATGCCCAATAGATGGCCCAAAGGTACACAAATCCTAAACCCTATAATTTGTCAAATTAAAGCATTTAATTTTGGGTAAA
Organism: Taxus wallichiana var. yunnanensis; assembly: GCA_018340775.1. Taxonomy (NCBI): domain Eukaryota; kingdom Viridiplantae; phylum Streptophyta; class Pinopsida; order Cupressales; family Taxaceae; genus Taxus; species Taxus wallichiana. The sequence goes on along the minus strand of CM031242.1, from coordinate 535,022,304 downwards.
AATGCATTAATTAGGGCATTTAGGGTAGAAAAATGCGCAGGCACGACCCTTGGGGCACACATGTGCTCATGGGCTAGGACTATGTATGTGCATGAATGGGTGCATACGTGCGGTGCACTAAGGGGTTCACCTATGCAAAAATTTTCAGCATGGATGGGCACATATGTGCCTATGCAAAGAAGAATGTACCTATGTTGAATTTGATCAAACGGCGGGGTGCATATGCGCCTATGCAAAGAAGAATGCACCTATGCATAGAAGAATACATCTATGCATAAGAGAAGTTTGAGCAAAAAAATGAATGTATTTATGTGATGATAGGTGTGCTGGCATGTTGGGTTCATCTATGCATTAGGGGGTGTATTGGTGCCGTCATAATGGTATGTCGGTTCATAAAAGACATTTTTAGAATGTTTTAGAAGAAAATGAAGGCTTTTGGAAACCCCGGATGGTAAAAATAGATGAATTATATAGAAAAATAGAATAATTTGATGATAAAATAGAAAATTAGATGATAGAATAGAAGAATAAGATCATAATAAATGACTTGATTAGTTCCGTAGGTGGACTTGGATGCGTTAGAGTCGCAGAACGACAAGGGCGACTTTGGGCCTACGAGGCTACATTTAGCCGATGTGTCCATATTTTCTTGGAGATCACCATGGAGGTGACCAATTTATCTTATGTGGATCACATGTCATAGATTACCTTAGATCACGACCTACTCATAGTCTTAGCTAAGAGATGGCGGAACAAGAGTCAGACCTTCCATCTTCCTATCGGTGAGATGAGAATCACATTGGAGGATGTGTGGCAGATCTTACAAGTTCCGATCCAAGGTTGCTTGATCACATATGATGGTCTCTAGGACCGTATTCAAAGTGATGTATAGCCAAGTTGTTTGGAGTAGTAGACATACCTCACCAGGGTATGATAATCTTCATTAAGAAGTGTTGGTCAATCAGCCGGCTGGGACAGTACCTATATTTTTGTTATCTCTTGTTAGCGATGTATTGTTTACTAATAATACCGGTGCTCAATTCCCTCTAGGACTTATTAGAGTGATTCACAACCTTCTATGGGGAGAGGTTTATTATTGGGGTCGGGTGTATACTAGCTCATGTATACACATATTTACACATGATAGCTTATCATAGACACAAATATGTGGGTCCCGCCACACTGTTACAGACATGGGCTTGGGACCATATTGTGATTAGATGACCCATAAGAGCATTGAGAGCTTAGGTTCTTAGAGAGCCATTTATCATGGGTTGGGTTCCGGATGGGGACAATATTCACAACCACAGGGGAGACAAATTATTATAGGTGAAATTTTGATGAAGTACAATCTCACATGATCACATGGCGGCCATATAGGTTGTATCAGTGGCCTCAAGATGCAATTGAGTTAAGCACCGTGGCATTTGATCATTCATTCTTGGAAGCAGTAGTCATATCCTATAGTGGTATAGAGTGGACCAGGTTTAGTGAAAGTTTGGTCTCATCCAGGGGATTCTTGGTAATGAGATGTGGTATGTTTATTGATACAGAGAGGTATTTCATATGGGGCCTTGGATAAGGTGAGCCGATCTCATACGAGCTTCTTATAGGTGGTTTCGTAGCCTTGGGTATAGTGGGCATAGATAGTGGATCCAGGGATGACCCTTGATTATGCAGGGTGGTATGTTATAGTGGTGCCCGACGTTTGACTATTCCACAGGAGGTATTAAATATAGTAGCACAGAGTTATAGGACCCATCTCTTAAGGCACAAGAACAAACAAAAGAATATTTATAGGGAGGACCAAAAATAGGGGTACCAACACAATGCAGAGTGCTTTTCCAATAGTGGTTTCTAGTATCACAATAGGTAGTGGAACCACATATGCCCCTTCATGTTCCATTACAGCACCCTTGTTGGCACCTCCATCACCCCCTTACATGAGTCTACCACACATTCCACGAGGAGGTGGAGGAGATGGTGGGGGTAGAGAGGCTATGGAGGAGGATGCACATGTTGGTGAGCGGTGGCTACCTTGCAGCAAAGAAGAACTACAATAGGTAGTAGCCCTATAGCTTCAGGCTATAGTTGAGAGGAACCAGTGATCATAGAGAGGGATCATCTCATTATAAAGAAAGATTAGGCTAGGATAGAGAGGATATAGACCATGATAAAGAGAGATCAGGTGATTACATAGAGCTTACACCTACACGCGAAGAAAGACCAAAGTTATATCAAATAGAGCCCAATTGTTGATAGGGTTAGCCTTATCCATCATGCTAAGAGATAAACAACACTAACATCTATCATTGTATGAACTAGATTAAATCTAAACTAACATGATAAAGCTACTATCTACTCTTTAGATCACTTAATTAAACATTAAACCTAAGAAGATAAAATTAGCAATCAAAGGTGTGATTAGTTTTTTTATGGTTCTCAAGATTTCAAGAATGGAGTCTCACCATTAATGGCTTCAAGGCCAGTGGTTCTCTCTATTTACTCAAAACTTGGATTATGGATGCAAATGGAGGTTATTAGGCTCAAGTTAATGAAGGGAGTAAGTTTAAGATCAAATGTATTATATCTTAAAGCTAATACAAATGGAATCCCAAAACTAGGTTTTCTTAGTGTTAATAAGATATCCTAGGTGTGAAGGTGTAAGTTGAATGGGTAGGCTTAGCCTTGTATTTATAGTTTTCTAAATGGAAGAGTTTGAACTTTGGGTGCATGTGGGATTAAAGTCTAAAAACACTTTAGGATTAGATTAGGATAAACATGCTTTAGACTTAGTTAATCTTGGTTTAGGCTAGTTAACTAGGGTTTAGGCTAGTTAAACTTGATTAACAAGTTATTAGAGACTCATTATGAGTTGGGAGTGGTCTAGATAACCAATTGTGACTGATAGATAGCCTACAAAGCCAATAGAAGTGGTCTAGAGATAACTAGGAGGTTCGAATAGTCAAAAGGAGGAATGTTTAGCTAATAAGAGAGATATTAGCCAAATAAGTTTATTATAGGAGGAATACGACCGAGAAGGTGTCATGAATGGGCATCCGAGAGTGGAGTGAAGAATGGGGAATTAACGAAGTGTCATCAATCAGTTGGATTGGATGAAATGCTAAGTGTAAGCATACTTTAGGTGTCTACATTTCCCCTCTTTGAGGTGGCATAAGTGACGTCACTTCAAAGAAAGTAGACAAGCATAAACAAGTAGAAAATTTTGAAGGGATAGAAGAAAAATGAGTAGAATGGAGGATGCCCCTCAATTGTCGATGAGGTGATAGAAGAACTCGATTAACGATCAAAAAGATGAGAAGAAGAGAACAAAAGAAAGAATAGTGTGAAGAAGAAAGGGGATATAGAAAAAAAAGGAATATGAGGAAGAGGGAATGAGCTAACATCCATCCAATGCCTTTTAAACAACTTTTTTTATCATATTAGTAAGGATCTTCATCATCGGTCCTTATTAAAAATAATGAAAAAAGTTTAGTATGACATGAAAATCCATATATGAACAAATGTCCATTGTTAAAATCACTAACTCCATGCAAAATAAAAATGTAATGCAATACAAGAAAGTAAAATATTTTCTTAACTCCGTGCAACATACAAAATGTAATGCAATACGAGAAATTAAATAAGCTAACATAAAAGAGAAACATAACGTAATGTTTTTTTACTGATGATAAAGTAATGTGCACTATTTATGATGAAATAGTACATGCAGGGAAAATCATTATACCCTAAGAGTAGACAGAGTAAGAACCCTAGATTTTGTTTATGGAGGTAGACCAAGATGATCTATGAGTCACACACATGAATAGGTGAGAACCAAAGAGTAACATTTTGTAGGATGATTTATATTGTTTAGAAGTTTTTGAAACATATTTGAATGTTTTTTATTTTTCTAACATAATTGAATGTTTTGATTTTGAAAGTTTTCTAAAACTATGTATGGGAAGAAGAGGAAGCATGGATGCCCCTACCGATAGATGGGATGTACAAGGGCATAAGGCCACGTGCGTATAAGAAAGGTGAAGATGCAAAAATGCCCCAACAATTAGGTGCAAGTATTCAAAGGAAAACTCTTCATGTGTAGAAGTGAGACCTAAGGCCATTATGGATAGGTTCAACATGATGGTGAACGTAAATCAATGATGTGTTGGGAAGGAGCAATGATTCCCCCAATGTAAGTTGGCCTAAAATCACATGATAGAAAGGAAGGAGAGAGATTGTTTTTGCGAAAGGGGACAAAGGTGTCTGAAAACATGGCAAAAAAGTAATGTAATACACATAGATGTTCTAAACGAAGTAGAAGAATGATGTGAATGATATGAATGTATCTTAGAAGCCTCACGATGAAGAAGTGTTTATTCAAAGGCACAAATCGTGAGATAAGATACGGACTAGAGTAAGAGTGTGAACAAGGTCCAAAAATGACACTTGGTAACATACTAATCCTGTTTACTCATAGAGATCCAATGTGTGCACATGGAATTTAATTACCTCTTGAAGGGAAGATTTAATAGACAATAAGTGAAGACACCCTAGCTAATGTGTAGGAATGATTTATTTTGATAGATGATAAGTGATTTGTGAATGAAGGGTGGAAGGATAGTCGTACATTGCTCCATTGCCGGCAAGCATCCATAGCCCTGACAGAGATGTATTTGATTCTAATCACAACATTTCTCTACTATCAGTCAGTGTCCATAGCCCCGATAGAGATTATTGGAAATACCCCAAGAGAGAGTTATTTATCAATTTTATTTTTCTCTTAGCTTTTAGCTTTTGATTTTTTGATTGATTTTGATTCTTTTGTTTTCTGAAAACTTATTTCAGCTCTCTTGTTTGACAAGGGGTTAAGAACCACTGATGGCTTGATGAAAGGAAATGGAAGTGAATGTGATGATGACATTGGCTAGTGTCAACAAATATGTCCAAAAGTTCTTCACAATAAGTTCAATAGCCATGTTGAATGTGATAGGATCTCTAAGAGCTCAATGTTCTTTAATTTACCAAGGTGATAAAAGACCGAGCTCAAACAAATAACATAGAGATAAATGTCACAAAATGCATGCGAATATGCTAACCAAAATAACATCAAAGGGATGAAAATGGTAGGAAGACTTGTAGAAGAACAACAAGGAAGGGAAGAAAGAAACATCCATATGTACGCAATACCTGATTGTAATTTTTGAGAAAATGTACCTTTGATTTTTTTGTGTTTTATCAATTTTTTTGTATTTTTGAATTGTTTTGATTTTTAGATTTTTGATAGTTTTTGGAAATTTGGGACCAAAATGTCACTCTGTGTGGTAAGATCCAACAACAATGTTTGTGACTTCCTTGATAAGGGAGACTAGGCATGTTTGTTTATCAAGCACAATGTTTTTCCCGATCTCGATGATCGCGGTGAGCTCGTACTCAACAAATGACTGCGATTTATCCTAAAACATTTATTTCGTATGTGGGATCTTGAGCTCCATATCCATAGGTTTCTTCACTTTGCGCCATACTTGATGGTTGCGTTAGTGTGCGTTCTTGAATCGTGATTGATTTTTAACCTTAAGATCATGTGAGTTGCTAGGAGCTTTGGAGATCTTGGAAGTTTTGAACTGAGCTTGATAATGAACCTGTTTGGGTTTCTTATAAGCTGACGTGTGAATTTTCTGACCCCGAGAAGGAGAAGAAAGAGAACGTTGACATTTAGAATTGATGTGAGAAATGACTCATGGGCTTGCCACAACCATTGATAGAAGAAAGATGTGATGGATGAAAAGGATATGGTCCAAGAATTGAAGAGGATGGGCTATGAGGAGGTGAGCCACTAATAGAAGATGATGAAGGGCTGCTAGAATATGGCCCTAAGATGGAAGAAATTAGGCTACTCAGAGGTGAGCCATGGCTAGAAGATGGAGGGCTACTAGGATGTGGCCCTAGGATAGATGAGGAGGGACTACTCGGAGGTATCCCATAGATAGAAGAGGATGAAGGGATACTAGGATGTGGCCCAAGAATAGAAGGGAATGGGATACTAGGAGGTGACCCACAAGTAGAAAATGGAGGGCTACTAGGATGTGGCCCCAGGATAGAAGAATATGATGGGCTACCAAATGGTGACCCGAAGAGATATTTTGATTGAGGAATGGTGATAGATAATGAATGATTTGTTAATGAGAAGATAGTCCATGGCTCAATGCTAGACCCCGACATCTCATCATGCTCAGAAGAAGGTGAAGACAGAATAACAGAAGAAGAAGCAAGTTCCATGACCTTAGGATCCTCATCTATATTATGAAAAAGGGATAAACTTCTTTTCCGAATACGTGAGTGTATCAAGTTCTAGAAAGAATCCTTGTTTACAATCCTCTAAAGGGATATCATTGTGTAGTCTAATTATTCCTTCATTCTAAGAGAAATCAATTAGTAGAGGTTGTTTTTTTTGTCCATAGAAGGTTGAATAGAAGAAATGGACCTAATAAGCGGGGATGATTGATTGATAGAAGAAGATGACTCAAGAGAGGAAGTAGGATTGGTGGTAGGCATCTCATGAATGGATGATTTGGATCTGGACCTAGATTGCTTTTCTAGAAGATGATGCAATGTAGGAGAGAAAATAGGATCACATAGCCATCCATTAAGTTACAATGTAGGAGTTGAGTTAGATGATTGACTAGAGGGAATCCGAGTCATGGAACTCTTTGATGGAGGAAGAGGTCATTGAGATGACTGATGAAGGAGGTCCTGTGAAGAAAGGGAGGACCATGACTCAAGAACCAAATTAGATCTTTGATTGATGGAACGTGGAGTCACATGAGTCTTCAAAGGAGGAAGATGTCATTGAGGTGATTTGGAATAAAGGTCCTGTGAAGGAAGGGAGGACTGTGATTCAGGATTTGATCTAGGGGTATCCGAACAATAGTTGGGATCCGAGTCTTCAAAAGAAGAGTGGGAGTCGAATGGTAGTTTGGATCTAAATCAAAAGAATAAGAAGAGTGGGGGAACTTGAATAATAATTTAGATCAGAAGCATCCAAACCATACCACCGAATATGAGCTGAAGGTGGGGAATAGGGTACCTAAGTGGGCCCTCTAGCACGAAGAACCAAACAAGGTTTAGTTGTAATGGGAATCTTTTGATGTGAATACCTAAACCTAGGTTTCGTATTGTAGTAAGTGTGAGAAACCTGTGTGTGATAGTAAGTCATCAATTGGTGTCGTTTAGGTGCAAATTCCTAGACCTAGATAGTGTGATGGAACTCCTTTAAAGGGAAGGAAGTGACTTGTCAATTCAAGTAGCATAATGACATCCAACTAGACATTTCGTAAGTATTGATATGTGTGCGTGATTTTGAAGAAGGTCTAAGGAAAATAGACATCGTGATGATGTAATATCGATGAGATCAAAAGGGATTGTCCTAGAAAACAATTTTTCTAGATGAATAATCACAAGGAACAATCATACAAGTGTGAAACACAAAGCCAATCAACAAGGAAATACACCCTATGCAAATGTGTGTGCAAAGTGAGTTCGATGCAAAGATGATCAACACAATGTCAACATTTATGTCAAGCTCAAAATGAACAAGGCATAAATATTAACAAAGGGTAGATGTGACTCCCAATCAAAGGAAATCATGAAAATTTCAACAACCAATAAGGCCAAAATGTTAAAGGGTGAGGTTAAGAAATGTAAGCCACGTAACCACATCAATTGAACACATCTATCAAGCTTTATGAGAAGCAAGATATTAGTGTCAAAGTGCTATCAAAACAACACAAACAAAGTAATCGACACTCTTCAAGATTTTGGACAATGTTTTAAGTAAAACTAAGTCAAACTATACTAAGGATGTGTTAAAATGTACATAGCGTAACACCACAATGTAGATACTTAGATCACGTTTATGAAAAATGCGACATAAGTATCTTAATTGTGTCGAGACAATGAGAACAAGGTAACACTTTAAAGGGAGATCAAACAATGAATCAGTCCTAACTATGATGATGATCTTGAAATCAAGATCAAGTGGCCATCAAAGATATAAGGACACATCCACGCACTTTATACATTTAACAACTCAGCCACAAACATGAATGAGTGTAAATAGACAAAAAGTGGTGAACACTATCTATGAAAACACTCTCGAAAGATGCCTTTTGTTGCCCCAAATGGGAAACAAGAACACAAAGGTATAGATCAAAAGATGAAAAATAAACTAAGTGCCACTTAGGCAGAGATTTGCCTTGTTTGAAGGAGAGAAAGAATCTAAGCTAAGTGAAATGTCGTCTAATTTTTGGTGATGAAAGGCACTTAGATCCAACTTAAGTGGATTCTTTACCTTTTTTAAAAACAAGGTTTTGAATCCAAACAAGTTATCACTTCGTGATGGCCAAGACACGACAAAGGACTAGTAAGTGGGCCTCAAGATAAAATGGCCTCCTTAATAAGATCTCTCAACTAGGTGTTACAAATTTGTCTAAGAGTGGGCACGATTTACCCAAAAAGTCACACTGACTAATTTGGGAGTATCTCAGATTTTCCCCCTTCAAGTATAGTGGGTACTAATTGCATCCATCATGTACTCTTGCCAGGGTCATGATACGAACAACTTTTTAATGCTAACTCATAAGGAAAACTAGTCAAGTGGGTAAGCGAGGCGTTTCTGTTTCATCCATGAGGTTACACAGCGGTGGACTACTTTAGGGTTCCTGGTACCACCCCCATTGTTATAGCTTAAGGTGTTATGCCAAAGGGGTTACATTCCAGTTAAGTAGAGAGGGACGTACCCTTTTCCGAAACCTACAATATAGTGTTTTGAATATGGTGTGTTTTTTTATCTTTTTAACTTAAATGTGGTTTTAAGTGGCACACCATTTGGCAACCTGTAAGAACACATGTATTAGAAGTTTTTTTTTTTGTTTGTTTTGACGCCCTTCTTTGACATGCAATTTTGGTCCTACATACCAAGATTAGTAGTTTTCCACAAAAGATCATGATATCAAAAGAGATTTTTGTGTTGCTTTTGATTCCTAAGATCACCAAAAAGGTACGAAGGAAGAGCATACGCAACGTGAAAACTCAACTAAATCAAGTTTATGGAAAAATACATTAAGTGTGTTTCTTTTTTGCAAAAGTTTGAGTTCATTTTTAACCAGTTTTGAATTTTTCATCCTTTATGAAGTGTAAAGTAAGTTTTTTTGAAAGCAATAAGAGGGTTTTGAAAGTGTTTTTGGTTTCCAAGATCAGTTAGAAGGTGCGAGGGAAGAGCATACACACTTCAAAAAAACCTCTATCAACTACGAAATGAAACACTTAACTAAGTAAAAATACAAGACCAAAATAACCCTGCAAACAACTTATTAGTGTCACAAAACCTTTCAAAGTGTTAGAATGGCCAAGAAAACAATTTTTAGACTTTAAGATATGTTAGAAAATGACTATTTACCTAATAATGTAAACCATAAATTTTCTTTAAGCCAAAATCCTAATTTTATGTTTCCATTGTGTATTTATCTTCAATACCTTTCCAACGCAACAAAAATAGAGTCGTTTCGATCTTGGGAGTAAAAGCTATGGCCTCCAGAAGATTAGTGGTGAATGCAATTTGACATGACGTGCCCCAAGATCGACATGTGCATGCCTATTTCAACGCAGACACACACCCGAGAATGACATCTACGTGCACTCCTTGTAAAACCTACAAAAATAACGAAATTTGAAAATTTTCAAAATAAAATAGGTTAAAGATTAGTCAAAGAAGCCTATTTTTATATCAAACCCACAAAATAAATGCAAATGAAGGTCATTTATCTAGTGTTAAAAACACAAATGAGGAAATAACAAGTGATTTGATCAAAAAAACTTGAAAATGAACTTTGAAAAACTCAAAAGACCTCCATTAATGGAGGATGGACATAAGTGTCCCACCGGGCGTGCCAAATGTGTTCATGGATAAATTAGATATGCTATGGAAATGAAGTTAAAACCTATAACCTCAAAGCATGAACCTAATCTACACTAAACCATCATGATAAGAGATAAACAAGACTAACATCTATCATTGTATGAACTAGATTAAATCTAAACTAACATGATAAAGCTACTCTCTACTCTTTAGATCACTTAATTAAACATTGAACCTAAGAAGATCAACTTAGCAATCAAAGGTGTGATTAGTTGTTTTATGGTTCTCAAGCTTTCAAGAATGGAGTCTCACCATTAATGGCTTCAAGGCCAATGGTTCTCTCTATTTACTCAAAACTTGGATTATGGATGCAAATGGAGGTTATTAGCTCAAGATCAATGAAGGGAGTAAGTTTAAGATCAAATGTCTTATAGCTTAAAGCTAATATAAATGGAATCCCAAAACTAGGTGTTCTTAGTGTTAATAAGATATCCTAGGTGTGAAGGTGTAAGTTGAATGGGTAGGCTTAGCCTTGTATTTATAGTTTTCCAAATGGAAGAGTTTGAACTTTGGGTGCATGTGGGACTAAATTCTAAAAATCACTTTAGGATTAGATTAGGATAAACATGCTTTAGACTTAGTTAAGCTTGGTTTAGGCTAGTTAACTAGGGTTTAGGCTAGTTAAACTTGATTAGCAAGTGATTAGAGACTCATTGAGAGTTGGGAGGGTCTGGATAACCAATTGTGATTGATAGATAGCCTACGAAGCCAATAGAAGTGGTCTAGAGAGAACTAGAGAGGTTTTGAATGGTCGAAAGGAGGAATTTTTAGCTAATAAGAGAGATATTAGCCAAATAAGTTGATTATAGGAGGAATACGACCGAGAAGGTGTCATGAATGGGCATCCGAGAGTGGAGTGAAGAAGGGGAATTCACGAAGTGTCGTTAATTACTGGATTGGATGAAATGCTAAGTGAAAGCATACTTTAAGTGTCTATAGTTGATGAGGAGTATTGCCATTAAACTCATAATATGAAGTTAGCATGTTTCATAGGTTTTGGTTGCTCTTTATTTATGTGTGAAGCTAAACTAGCCAATTGACAAGTGAGAGCTTGTACTTGTTCTTATAAGGTTACCTTCCGAGTGGGTACTTCTTTATGATTTTTGTTATAAGGAGGTTGATCTTGTTATGTATGTGCTTCATTGTCTTCACAATGAATTCTAACATGAGGTATACGATAGTCTCCGTCATTTTCAAAAGGTACCTCCTCATTATTTTGTTGTCCAGAAGTAGAGGCGTGACTTGGGTTTAATATGTCATTAATATTGTAATGAGGACATTCTACTTCTTCTTCTCCCCAAACCATGCTGGAAATAAGAGAAGGGTCAATTATAGAGGGAAATATTTCTTTGACTTCTATGACATGTATTAAAACATTGTGTTTATTTTTAAAATACAATCATCAAAGTGGGCAGAATTAAGTTCCATATTCGCACGAGGAGAATCTTCCTCCCCACCACTATGATCGACCATGACATTTTCCTCTAAAAGAGGGTTATCACCTCCAAAGGGATCAGCTCCTAACTTTGGGACCCCATTCTCGTAGTAGGCATACTTGAAATAGGGGGTACAACGTGAAAGGTTTCCACTAAGGTTTAAAAATGGACCCTAGGAAAAAGATTGTAGTTGTGACTATAAAATAGCCACAAATCTAGTAAGTGAATGTGAACCTAAGGATGCTAATGAATAAATAATGACCTATCCTAATCAAGGTAATATATGATGTGAGATGTCCAAAACAATATAATAACGTATAAGACTCAAAACCATTCACAACAAAAAGTTTACTCCCTATGTTTACTTGAGATAGGTTTGAAACTAAATAGTGACAACACAATATCACTAGTTAGGCCCATTTTGAAACAAACAAGACCTAAATGCTAAGAAAGTGTTCATGTGACCCTCTAACAAGGTATACTAAAAAATTTTCTAAACACTAACAAATTCTAAGTTTTGTAAAATGGAAGATACAAATGTGAGCAGCATAACAACGCTATTTGGACACGTTAATCAAGAATTATGAGAAAGAAATATTTTAGTATCAAAATGGTGTTATAGCGATGCTAACAAAGTAACCTCAATAGTCACAAAACTGAAGATAAATATAGGATGTAAAAACTATGCCTAAGTATATCAAGGAATTATTAGGCGTGGAGCAACGTAACAATCTAGAGATTTAGACCAAGTTTCACAATGGGAACAAGACATAAATTATCAAAATTGTATGGCTATAATGTGGGCAAGTGTAAAAACTCAAAAGAAGTTAGTGATAAGACAACCTAACTATAATGATAATAAGTCTCAATGTGGTTTTTGAGAAAGTGGGGCCTACTAGAACGTGAGCACGTACCATTCACACTTTCAACACTTACATTTTGGCATTACAACCTGGTCATGAAAGTAGACTAAAAAAGTGGTAGACACGTTATTTCTAGTGGTATTTGTGTATGTTTTTTCTTCTTTTGTCTCAAAATGAGCAACAAGAAAACAAAGGGATAGACCAAATGGTGGTGAAAAATACTTGGTGTAACTTTGGCAGAGTTTCGCCTTGTCTTAGGACAAGTGAAAAACTAGGTCAAAGTAACACTAAATAGATTTTGTGATGAAATGTCACGTGGTTTCAACTTTAAGAGATTATTTCCCTTGTTCGAAAAACAAGAGTTTGAATCCAACAAATTTTTCACTTTGTGAGAGCTCTCAAGTATACTATCTAAGACAAAATTGGCTCCAAGTCAACAAGATTTCCTAGGGTTCTCTCTCTATGTTGTCACAAACTACCTCTGTGAGCTCGGTTTCCCAAGGAGTATCCTAGCTTTACTTTACCCCCTTCTAATACAATGAGCAACTAGTGTGTTCAATTGTATTATCACTGGGGTCGCAATGGAGATAGTTTTGACTCTAAACTTTCAAGGCGTACTAGTCAATTGGGTAGTGTGGAGCACTTTCCTGTTTTGTTCACAAGGTTCCCTCTTGTGTGAACTACTTTAGGTTTCCTAGACCACCCCTCTTGTGAGCTTAAGGATTATGCCAAAGGGGTTATGTTCTAGTTGAGTGGACAAGCTTTAGCTCTTAACCAACCTACAAATAAAGTGTGTTGTATAGTGGTGTATTTTTTAATCTTTTGGATTAAGTAATTTGGTTTTGACCACCATTGGCAACCTACAAGCACACGTGAATGTTATAATTTGGTTTGAAGAGAGTTCTCCTTCCTTTGGCTAGTTTTAGGTCCTTCACACAAATGGTTACTGTTGTCAAAATTTCACCCCCCCAGGGTAAAATTTGATAACATGCATCAGGATGTCCAAATTCCAAGAAAAATGACTGACACTGAGCAAAATCAGGTTTCTAGGGTCCCTTCAGGAATCTTTCTAAACTCCCCAGGCCGAAGAAGGAAGGAGCAAGCTTAGAGAAACTGCGGAGAAGGTTGCAGAAAGCAAGTAATTTGGGCCAGAAAAAATTGTGAAAATCGGCTAAGTCCTAGTCCAGCACAAGGTGGTACAAATGGGACAAAGGTACGCGAACCGCCCGAACCGGCCGAAATGAGTCCAGTCGGCCCACAAAGCATTTGGGACAAGTGGGACGAAAGTATGCATGGCGCGAAATGCCGATTCAATCGAGAGAGAAAATCGACTAACTGCTGAGAGAGGCAGTTCGGGACGAGTGGGACAAATGGACGCGAAATGCCCGAACCGGCCGGTTCGCGTGAAATCAGCACAAGGAGCCCAAAGCAATTGGGACGCGCGGGACAAAAGGACCCGAACCGGCCGAACCGGCCGAAAGGAGTCAAGTCAGTCCGAAACAAGTGGAACAAGCGGGCCAGAAATACCCGAACCGGCCGAATCGGCCGAAATTGTCCCAAGAGGTCCAAAATCAAAAGGGACGTCCGGGACGGATGGACGCGAAGAACGCGGAAGACCCGGCAGGCCCGAGAACCATTGAGAAATTGCCACGTGTCATCAAGAGAAGCCAAAAGGTCAAAGGGCAAGGTTTGAAGCGCTGGCCCGAGCCAATAGAAATTGGACACGTGTCCAATGGAGCATAGAAGTGCGGAGCTCGGGGAGGAGTTGGAAAGTTTGGCCAAATCTAAGCCAAAAAGGGTAAAAGTGAAGGAAGACCGGCAGTTCACAACCAACCAATGCATGCCACGTATCCCTAGTGGCGGGCGTGGGAAAAAATGTGGAAAATGTTCCAAGAGCACCAAAAGTCAAAATTCAAGAGACAGCCCGCCGAAAAGCAGAGGAGAGAGAATTATTCAGTGAATCAGAGCATGCCACGTGGCATCCAAGTGGCAGTGCGGGAAAATATTTCAAAATCCGTTTTCGCCTGTTCCGTGTCCTAAATCTTCAGATTGACATATCTTTCGATCCAGAGCTCGGATTTGCACGTTCTTGATATCAACGGAAAGCTGCTGAAATTCTCTACACATTTCCAGGGTCAATCTTGCATTTTGGTGTAGTCTGGAGGGAGAAAATTGAGAAACACCTCTGGCACGAAATAACCAGCAGAGATAATGCTTCAACAACCACTTTAATGCAGCAGACAACCCGCCGCTTCTGTTAGGCAAACCGCCGCTTTGCCAGAACCCACCGCTTCTGCCATGATGGACGAATTAAATGCAACCTAGAGGTGGTTGGGGCAGTTTGAATTCCTCTCTCTTTTCTCTCCCATTCTTCCTATATATTGTAAGGAGGGGTTTCTTTCTGGTGTTGGACATTTTCTGCTTTGCACCCTCCCTTCTCTCCTGTTCATAAGAAGATTTGTGGAGTTTTCAAACCTCCCATATAGACTGTAACACCGTTTTTTGCCTTCTGGCTATTGCAATGTATTGAATCGATCCTTGAGCAATATATATGTGTCTGTGGTTGTTTCTAAACCCTCTTACATATTTATTACTGTCATTCTTGATCTTTCATTGCATTTTTGCTATCTGTGCATGGTGTTGTGTTATATCTACATGGTCTGTGTTTAATGTGGCAAAGCATATGTTCTTCATTCCTCGGTGCATCACCTCTATTAGCTTAGATTTATTTTATGCATTTTCTTACCTTGTCTCCTTGGCAGATTAGATTAGATTTTGAGAAAACCCTCTGCATATTTCGTGTGCACCTGAACAGAGGAATAGGAACCAGCCTTTCTCTGGAGATTCCTTTCTCACTCTTCAAGTCCCACACTTGGAGAAAGGATTCAATGTTATGCAATCACACTGGATATTAATATGATCAACCTAGAAAACTGATCAATATCCAGGGGTGCTGTGATTTTGCATCAACAGTTACTAGTTCAAAAAGATCTACAATGTCATAGAAAGAGGACTAAATGTTGTTTTTTATTTTCAAGATCGTCCAAGGACAAGAGAAAAGAGCATACACAACAAGAAACCCAACTAGATAACAATGAAAAAGTTTTTAAATCAAATAACTACTATAAACTTTACAAATCAAGGTTCATTCCCAATTAAACTAAGTGCCTTTTTAGTGAAAAAATAAGGTTGTTTTTTATTCTCAAGATCACACTAGGTGTAAGATAAGAGCATACACAATCCTTAGCCTTAGTTATTTTATCAAATGAAAATATCTTAAACTAAAAGATCATATACATGCCAAAATGAAATTGTATTCCCTTAAGTATAAGAATGAATGATGATTTTTCCTACTTACTCCAAATTAGCAAAAAGTGGTTTAGAGGTGTTTTTAGTTCACAAGATCACACTAGGTGAGACGGAAGAGAATACACAACCCTATTACAAACTCTTACAAAGTAAGAAAGAAAAATCACTCACCAAACCCTAAGTCAATTATAACAAAAAAACTTATCAAACCCTAAGTTAATTTTGTTAGAAATCTTTCTCTAAAATAAGAAAATTGATAGTAACAACAACTAAAAACCTATGAAAAATGACAGGAACCCTAAAAACCAAAAGTTTAAATTTTGAAATTTGAATCAATTTTACCTAATGCTGGGCGCACCTCCTAGTGCAATGTGTATGACCTATAGAGCATGGGCACAAGTTCAAGCACATGCGCACACAAACATGCACAAGCACACCTCTATCAATTTTACAATGTCATTTATGCACAGGCATGTCTAGAGAGGTGTAGGCATGTACTTTGATGCATAGGTGCAAGCTACACACAAAGGTCCAAAATACGGTGATGCATAGTCATAACCGGTGATGCATAGGCACAATTTTTGATGCACGGGTGTTCCCTTTGAATCACATGCGTAAGATTTGATGAACAAGAGCACCCTTTGATGCACATGTGCAAGCCTTCCTGTAGGTGATCAAAATACGACATTTTGACAAGGAATTTTTGAAAAAGATCAAAACTTTGGCTTTTTTAGGGAATTTTGATAGCACTTCACCTCCTTTTATCCTATAAAGAACATGAAAACACAACTTCTACTACTAATCTAGTTGAAACAACTATCTAGCTTGAAAATTGATCTACAAAAATTTGAAAATTACTCTAAAAACTTTGAATTTAATCTAAAAGCTTGAGAAACTAATCTAAAAAGCTTGAAAGTAATCTAGAAAGCTTGAAACTACACTAGAAAACTTGAAACTAAACTAGAAAACTTAAAATTAATCTAGAAAGCTTGAAATGAAAAAACTTTAAAACTAAGTTTAAAAGATTTAAAAATAAATGCAATGGGGTAAATGTCCCACCAGGCATGCCAAATGATAACACCCAAAACTTTTAGTGCAAATTAACTAATTTAAGCAAGACTAACACCACATATTCTAAAGCTAATTGCATAAGCTAAGGAATGAAACATCAATGATAAAATCTTAATGGAATGCTAACTAACATGAATATAATTCAAAACCTAGCTAAAGCATGCCTACTAGTATGTTTGATTAACTAACATAGACCTAAATAGATCTAGGAGAAATCAAATTGGGGGTTTTTTACTACTCCACAAATGGTGAGAAGATCTCTCTAGCACAAGACTACAATGTCATGCTATATACCCTTCTACTAACCACAATGAAGACTTGAGGCAAGGATTGAGCTTGGCTATTAATCATATTTCTTATATGATATGTAAATCAAAGCATGGTGTAAAGTTGGAAGATAGTACTTAGTCCTATTTATAGATTTTCCTTTGAGGACAACTTACATCCTTGTACATGTGGGACTAAAAGTACAAAGAATATTAAGAATTGCTAATCATGATTAATTTTTGCTAATCATAATTAGTGAATTATCAAGTGATTAGGATGTGAGGAGCCTTAATCAACCACTTAGGTTTAATTAGGAGGATAGGATAAGATTTTGAAGCTTGTTGAGATGTTGTGGAAGGAAGTGGGGCAATTTTGAGTGGTTGGAATAGGGGTTTAAGTCAATAGTAGGTTATATTGACCAAAACAAGAGTAAAATTTGCTTAATTAGCTAATAATTGCTAATTATCTATTTAGAAGAGGATTTTAACTTACGATGTGTCGTAAAGTGGAATCCTAAATGAAAAAGGGGTCGAGTAATAAAAAAGCACGTAAATTGACTAAAATGGTAAGAAACGTTAGTTAATTAGTGTAATCACTAATTATAATGGACATGGTAAGAATGAGAGTGATTTTTGTGTGTTTGGCAATAAGATTGTAAAAGTAGAATTTAGGTGTCTATGCTATTAATAAAACAAGAACAATTCAAACTTTCTCCCTTTGGTCACACTTGAATTCTCTCAAAATCACTTTCCTATATGAGTAAATGTGTTTTTATTTATAGTTTTTCCACAAAAATAATAATGGAAAGGTGAAAAAAACCGGTTTGAGAAGCCAAAAAAATTAGAACTATTTTGATTCCTCAATTTGGTGTTATCAAGGTGGAACCTCCGTTATTTACAGGAGTGATTGTGAAACCACCGTGATTATATATTATGGTTATGCAACCTCCAAAGTGCATGCATGCGTTGGTCCCAAAAAAATCTATAGAGGTTACATAACCTCTACTCTGCGGAAGAGTGGCGGTTCTATAACCGTCATGGTTGTTCCACGAATGTCCCAAAATTATCACACATAAAAACAACAACAATGGCCTTTTTCATCATTTGAAGGTGTCCAAATCACTATCATCATGAATTAACCATTTTCTAGAATAATGATGTATACCGATGGTATGCACCGTAAGTTTCAACAAGAGTACATAGAATTGGGTACTTCTAGATCCATTTTTGGATCACCATCTCTCTCTTCTCCGTACGTTAATACACCATTACTCAATCTTGAATTCGTTATGCCTTTGTGCACTCAATTGTTCTTAATGGATATGTCTTCACACATTCTTCAACCATTATTTATCATTGATATCTCACTCCATATAACAATTACCACTTTGCATGCATCTAATTCATCGTATGTTGCAGCACTATCTCTATGAACCTTTGATTTAGCTTTAAGCCTTTATACAAATATCTTTAGAACCCTATTTTCATTGGTTCTGTTATTTGAGATTGGTTTAGGACCATACAATAAGGTTAGGACTTTACACATGGTCCTAACCTCCTTTATCATCTGGTTCTTTCACCCATATGAACCCATTTTTCATTTTATATCTTTTCATTGGCCATTCCCACCATTAATGTATTAATTCTAAAGCAAAACCTCATATATATATATATATATATATATATATATATATATATTATATATATATATATATATATATATATATCTAACCTAAGAATTTATTATCTAGCAATCATCTATCTCTTTATCACATACTAAGTTGAAAAGGCAAGGAACGCTTTTAGATATCTGCATACATAATAGAAAAGGGCATAGATTTGGTTTTTCTCATCACGTGCACAAGGGTTTGATTGGGATGAAGTAGTATATATTGTTATCATTGTGCAAAAAAAAGGGAAAAGATAGGACAAGGGATAGTTGTATGCAAATTGACACAAAGCACTATGAGAACTACATGGATTTTCAAATGTAGTGAAATGCTTGATGACATCACAAAGGGGTGACTATCAAGGTCCTGTCTAACTCAAGAATTGGTATTTGTTTTATCTAATGTTTGCTCCAGTGGTTACTGGGGATAGCCAGTGGTTTGTTTTGCAGGTCCGGTGTGAATCCGAGGGTTTAATGTGATAGTGAAGATTCCAAAAAAATGAAAAATGACATAAAGTGTAAGTTTTCATAACCCCATTTTCTACAGTGGAAAAAATGTATAGTACGGGGTTAGGTTATGTTGAAAATCCTACCCTAGTTGTATGGTATTGACCATGAGGGTACAAAGGCACAAAAATTGATTTGTATAGTGTTCGGGGTCTCTTCCAATTCTATATCTTATCCCGAGACATCCGACTAACATCTAAACCAGCTAAGTGACTCTTTCTATCTTTTTACACTTTTGATTGATTGTATCCTATACATGGAATGGTTGTTACATTGTATATAATTTTTAGTTGATCTAAATCATAATTCTAAATTCATTTATAACACTAGTTTCTATATTATCAACTCAAAAGAACCTCATTAAGTTCAATTAGGGTTGATACAGCTCCAATAAATTGGTGTTTTTTTCCAGGGAATAATTTCTTCTTTGGTTCGTTTACTTAACTTCTTTCCTTTAAATTCTATTGTTGGGGTTCTTGGTGCCTTATTTTAATTTTTTTAGAATCTTGGTTTTATTTTTAGTCTATTTTACATTGCAATTTATTTTCATTAAAGATTGGATGATTTGTTTTGGCCAACCAAAATCTCCAACATATCAACATCATTGCAAGGGGATTTTCAATTTATGTGTTATCATGTCTCATTATTGCATTCCCTAGTATTTGCAGTAAAACAATTGTTCTTTATGTATTATATTACTATGTTGTACACTCTTATATCAAGAGACCATATTAGGCCTTTAAAATTTCCAAAAATTCCTAAGATATAGAGTCTATGTGTTAAATTTTGTATGCCTTTAAGGTATTGGTTACTCCTTTGAGGTTGAAACTATTTAAACTTGTACAATTGTTAAATTTCAGCTAGTTTGTTTTCCTTTTACTTGGTATTACTTTTTGTGCCTCTAAATTTGAAAATATGGAGGGCCTCAATTCTACTTTTAGAGAAGATTAATCTAGAATCAATGTCACTTTCAAAATTAGTGTTCAAAGAAAATAAAATATGTAGATTTGTGAAGATACAATGCAATTATCTTTCCTCGTATTTAGGAAGTATCATTAATGTGTTTCCTTTGATTTTTGGTGAAAATTTCTCAATATATGATATTAGGGAAGATCATAATTCTAACTTATATTTCTTTGAAGTTCCAAATCACACAAACACTTCTAGAATCCATTTCTCTTTAATTTTTGGAAACACTAATAAAGTCCCCTCCTTTGAAAAAGAGCTTTTTATTTGAAGAAAAAAAGTGTTTTGGTCACACCTTTCATATAAAGATCCTATAGTTCTTAATACCACACATCAAGCTAGTAAATCCCTTGGAGAATTGAAAGAAGAGTCAAGAGAAGGTACCTTTTATCATAGTGTTATTCATTATACTTTACATTATAATTATTCCCCTTATTTAAATTAGAATGGCCCATTTTTAATACAAAATCAATAGAGAGTCAATAATAGGGTATCCCACAATAATACAAATCCTAATAAAAATGTCATCATGCATAATGTGAGATCTTCCTATCCTTTTTACGAACAAAAAATATAGAATTTTTTTTTTTTTATGAGATGCAAGGTTATCCTAATGAAGTTCGACACATATTAGAAAGATGTTACTCAATATTTAAGGAAATAATGTAGGATAGAGTGAGCGGAACTGGGGGCCTTTATTAATTTGATTAATGATTATAAATTTATTAATTGATTATGCTAAAATGTAATATCCTATCCTAATCTAATGCAAGTTTTCAGTAAATAAATAAGAAATATAGTAATTGAAATACACCCAAGCAAACCAAGAAATGAAATGTATAAACCCTAATGTGAAAATAGGGTTGTAAGAGCCTTAGCTAATTCGAAGATGCTGTGGGAATGTGTCGCAGATGAAGGCAAGATGAACAATAATGGGAGACCTTCATATAGGATCCTAAGAAAATGCAAATCCGAGTGATTTGGATAGACTGGGGCACCTAGAAAAGGGATTAGGGCACATGGGGCACCCGGTGTACGATCTAGACATCTTGGTCTATGTGGCAAGTCTAGAAGCCGTTTCACAAAGTCACCAAATGATGTGAAGCCTTCACTACTTTTCATGTATATGTAACACTTAGGCTAATGATGTTGATGTAAACTTGCAGTAAAATAAGCACCTACAAGACCCCAGACAAAGAATCAAAGCCCTAAAAAATAAAGATGCATATGAATGGGTCGATTGCCCTCATATGTAAAATTGATGGAATTATCACTGAGTGTTGGACTACATCTAAGGTCCATTGTAGTTATAGGTGTGTGTGTGTGTGGAATTGTTCCCTATGTTTGTCTTGTGCTAGTTGCACTTTGTGAGTAGTGAGCACATAAATAGATGTAGAATGTAAATAATGTGCGCATGGAAACAATAGACTCCCCTCCTATGAAGTGTGATGTAGATGAACTAGCCTTTTGTGCCTTGTGATAGAGCTAGATGGATGCAAATAGATCTATAAATGTCTTTTATGGATGCAACCTTAGGTGGAGATAGTAGATGCTTAGTGCTTAGTCCCTTATTATGATCACATAACTTTATATTTATATGATTCCTTCACTTGAATTTCATAATCAACCCCAAAAAGGTCGACTACAAAAATATAAGATGCTCAAATGGATAGAAAGGACCCAAAAAGTGAGAGTAAAGTGTAAAGAGGATAGGGCGCCTAGAGGGGATGAGGGCACTTGGCGCTTCAGTCCAGAGATAGGGTTGAAATCAAGTATAAAAAGATAAATGGGCCAATAAAGGTGCAAGACTGAAAGTAGCAATAGAAAGCAATGAAATATGGCCAAAGACATGGGTTAATCAATACTCTTCTTACTTAGGAACCATGTAAATAGTAGTATGTGATCGAGACTAAATAATGACTCAAAGTGCGTGATTTTGTGTCTACATTTTCCCCACTTTATGTTGGTGATCAAAATTCTTAGTAACATAAAGTAGATATAGATGCATACCTGATATCCATGTAGATTTATGTAGAAAGCGTGCCAAGGGACTAGAAAAAGCGTGGAGTGATAAAAATATGGAGCATGGAGACTAAAGATGTAAAAAGTGTAAAAAGGTGATGAGAGTGAATTTAGGGAGAAAACACATGTGTAGATGTTGATGTGTTTGGTGTACCTTTTGTTAGTATTGATGTGTGTTTTGTTATTTTTTGTTGACTACTTACTTCCCATATGGATAGACTTGTAAAAGAGAAGACAATCAAGTAGTCAAATACACATGTATATGTATAAAAATATGTGTAAAGATGCATGTAAAAAAAGTGTGTAATGGAAGTACGAAAATGAAAAAGGAACATGTGCACTGATCCATGATGAGAAAAAGGGTGTAAAAAGGATCATGTTGATGAAGTGTGAGTTTTTTGGGTGATCTCACCCCACTGGCCAAATAAGTGAAGGGAGGAAAGTCTTATTTATCCTCCAACTGTAACTACTTCCAAACCCGAAGAGATCTCTGTCTATCCGGTTTTTTGGGTGATGTAACGCCATGTCAAAAGTAGTGTAGAGAGGAACTGCTCACTTCCCCGGAATAAAACACCACTTGTAGATGATATGTACCAATGCATGTTCTAAGGACAACCTATCATGTAAAAGTCTTGTGTAGAGTTCTCGTAGATTGTGTTAAACCCTTTTGTTGTGTGATACTCCCCTAGTCTCGGGTAATCTAGGTAAGGCTAGTGTTTCATGGACCCAAGTCTTATTTTGAGCCTTGAAATATGAAATTTATATTGTATTGGCATTGTGTTGTGTTTTTATAAACCCAAATGATGCCCCCCCTCTTTGGGGGTGCATGCAACATAGCTATAGGAGGATGTGACCCAAAAGAGGACCAAATGCTAAAATTGTTCTCTGTAGGGAGGGGGATATGCTTGGTATAAATCAAGGTACATGAAAATAAGTGGTTGGGATACAAGTTCTAGTAAAAGCAAAGACAAACATGCATGTATAAGACAAAGTGTGAGATAAACAAACAATGTGTAAGCTAAAACACACAAGAAGACAATGTAGACCATGAAAAATCAGGTTGCAAATATGGGACACCACTCATGGTATCACAAGACAATCAAGTCTGATAAATCCAAAATCATACAAGTTTGCACACAAGAAAAAGGAAAAATCCATCAAACATAGGCATACAATGAAAAACAAGAACAAATAATGTAATGTATAACCAAGGTATCAAGTAATCTTGCAAAACAAATGTTGCACATGAAGCACCCATTAGCAAATTAGAAAGATAATAAGTTTGTAAAAAGTTTGTATAATAGATAAAGTAGTGTTTTATGAAACAAAATGAAACAATAACACCTATAGTGTATGAAATTGGATGCCCCTAGGAGTCGTTGTGGGACTGGTACTAGGTACTATGCTAAGCATCTATGAAACATGTAATGGATTTGTAGAGCTTGTGATAAAAAATAGAAATAAATTGAATGCACATGTGTGTATGATAAATATAATGACATACAAGATATCTATCTAGCATGTGTAATAAATTGAATATGTAGAAGTAAATGCAAGTAAGAGTAAATGCAACCAAGATATGTAGCATGTTATGGATGAATGGAATGGAATGCAAAGTGAATGACATGAGCCACATGCTCCTTGAGTGAATGGAATTGTATGAAATTAGGTTCATTTGTTTATGCCCCCTTAACAGTCAAGAATTAACCGTAAATGAGAGTGCATCATTAGGAAATGGTCAAGCGATGTGTTGTATGTACTGTGATGTGATGAGTATGTAGTGATGATGTACAAAATAGAGAGGAGGTGTGAGAACGTGTGATGATTTAGCCTAAAGTGTATATCACAACAAGATAACAAAGGAAGTGATGATTTAGTGTAAAGTGTATATCACTAAAGGATGTTAGAAGAAGTGATGATGTAGCTTATAACATATATCACTAGTATATGAATGTCACATAATAGAAAGATCAAATGGTTGAATTTTTTTTATTGTGATGAGGTCTATTTGTGATGTATACCCTCAACAATCCAGTGTGGACTATGAGACTAGAGTGCATCATCGGGTAGTGAGTGCAACACATAAAATTAAATGTGTAAAATGTGTGAGATGTGTAGTGTAATGTGTATATGATGTATGACACATAATAGATGTCAGATGCAAGATGTAAAATTTAGGATTGAAGACACATGATGTGTCATGTCAATTTTGTTGTGTGTGAGGTACATGTGTATAGGATTCCCTCATGCGGTCAAGTGGAAACCGAATCACAAGAGTGCGTCATCGGGTAATGTTGATGCTAGCGTGAGCCTTGCGAGTGAATTTTGAATTGTGATGTGATGAAGATGTAATAGGTGTGTTGTTGTTTAGAGGGGGAAGAAGTACGATACCCCTAAGTGTATGTTGATGAGCATGTTATTTGATGATAAATAGGTGATGCATGAGGGTGATAAAGTATAATAGATAATGTATTGTTGATTGAGTGATGTGAGAAATGAGGAGAGATCGTATTGTATGCATGAATAGCAATAGATGGTCGTATATGTATGTATGTATGAGTGATTATGTAATATATAGATATGTCCATGAAGTATGTAATGGGAAGATGAAATGGGGTTCTTATTGTAAGAGATCCCTAAATAATCATGTAAGAACCATAAGAACATGAGTGTGTCATTAAGAGTCACCTACTAAATACCAAGTTTACATGAAGTGGAATAATGTGTGGCAAAATTAACAACTGGACCATGAAATGGTGGTAGAAATGTGTCTTGGCCCTCGGTAGGAGAGAAGTTGCGTTAAAAAATTAATTGAAAATGAAAGTGGAGTAAGATGTGGAGGAACCTTGAATGGTGGTAGCTTTGGTGGTATTGATGACGTCAAAAGACTTGATAGGAGAAGGTGGACTGATTTTGAGAGGTGGTTGCATAATTTGACTTGGTGATGCCACAAATGACTTGAGAGGAGGAGGTGTTATATTGATTTTGAGAGGCGGTTTCTTAGGAGGTGCTTGACTTATTGTAGAAGGAACCTGAGTAACGATGATGTCATGATGCTCATTAGACATAGATGAATCATATTTAGGAACCCATTGAGATGTAAAAATTGGAGGGGACGATGTAACATGATGTTGTGTAGTGAATGAGATAAATCCTTGACACTCAAGATGTTTGATTCTTCATTGTAAACCATAGAAATCATTTTCATTATGTCCATTGATTCGATGATAATTGCAATATGGAAGACCTTGATATTTTGCAATTCGGTAAGAAGGATAGCCTTGAGTAGATGGTAAAGAAATTAATTGATGACTAAGGAGATCAGTAAGAATGTTAGGTTGCTTAGAATTGCAATCAAACATGAGAGGACCTGGAAATGGTAAGACTTGAGGCTCGTTGATATGAGCACATGTAGAAGACATAGAATGAAGATGAGATGTAGAATGATAACAAACATGAGCTTGAAAAATGTACTTAAGTTGTTTGATTTCTGATTTAAGAGATGGGACTCAATAACCTGAAAATTTTCTAGAAATGAGGAATGTAAAGCTTGAATTGAGTCCAACATGGATTGATTAGTTGGAGGGTCATGAAGGTTAGGGTCGTAAGATAGATCATCGAAGATAGAACTTATTTTGTGTGGTAGCATATCTTGAGGAAGATACATGGTGTCTAAGGTTTTTTGCAGAACAACCTAGAAATTGGGATGCATATGAAGTAAATCAGAAAAATAAATTAGTAATTTGACAACCCATGATAGAGGAAAGATGAGGATCTTAAGCGTGAAAGTGTTTGGGTTCACCCAAATGATTATGTTAAAATATAATATCCTATCCTAATCTAATGAAATTTTATAGTAAATAAATAAGCAATGAAATAACTAAAATGCACCCAAGCAAACCAAGCAATGAAATTTATAAACCCTAATGTGTAAAGATGGTTGGAAGAGCCTTATCTCGATTCAAATATGTCACGGGACCTGTGTTGCAGTGAAGGTGACTAAATAGGAATGGGAGACCGTCATAAAAATCCCGAGAACATGTATATCCGAGTGATAGAAGAGGGCGTCTCGGGTGCCCTAGTCTGTAATTTGGGTGCCCTGGTCTATGTGGGAAGTCCAAAAGCAAATTTCATAGAGTTCTTTAGATGATACAAAGCCTTCGTTTCTTTTTGTGTGTATGTCATACTTAGGTTGTTGATGTCGATGTAAACCTACAATAAAAGTATCACCTACAAAACTCCAAAAAAGCATCGAAACCCTAAAAAATAAAGATTCATATGAAGGGTTCAGAGTTTCCTCGGATGCCAAATTGATGTACTTATCATTGAGCATTGCACTACATCTTAGAACCAATGTAGTTCTAAGTTTTTGTGTGTGGAATTTTGCCCTAGGTTGCTCTTGTCTTAGTCACACTTTGTGAGTAGAAAACAAGCAACTAGATGTAGAATGTAAATAACATGTGCATGGAAACAATATGCTTCCCTCATATGAAGTGTGATGCAGATGAACCCACCATGTGTGCCTTGTGATGGAGCTAGATGGATGCAAATGGAGCTATAGATGCCTTTTATGGATGCAACCTTAGGTGGAGATAGTAGATACTTAGTGTTTGGTCCCTTTTATAATTACATTAATTTATATTTATATGATTCCTTCACTTGAATTTCATAATCAACCCTGAAAAGTTCAACTACCAAAAATATAAGATTCTCAAATGGCTAGAAAGGACCAAAAAGTGAGAGTAAAGTGTAAAGAGGACAGGGGCGCTAGAGGGGACGAGGGCACGACAACGGCATATTGGCTGGGAAATTCAATCTAGAAAGGCTGAAACTGAAGTATGAAAAGATATATTGGGCCAATAAAGGTGCAAGACTGAAAGTAGCAATAGAAAACAATGAAAGATGGCCAATGAAAGATGGCCAAAGACATGGGTTAATAAGTATTGTTATTGCTTAGGAAGCATATAAATAATAGTATGTGATCAAAACAAATAATGACTCAATGTGTGTGATTTTGTGTCTAAATTAACCAAGATATCATGATCAATATTTTTATTCAAACATTGGATGAAAATGCTCATGATTATTATAATTACCTACCTAATGGTAGTAATGAAGTTGGGCACTGAGATGAAAATATCATTCAATCTTCAATTTGGGGATATGATGTTAAGTGCTTGGAAATGAGGGACCAAAAGGGGGTCAAAAGTGGCCACTTTTTTCTTGAAAATCATAAAATTTTGAACTTCGTTGAGTGGCATGCCTATGCTCAAAATTTGATAATTTGAAAAGAATCGTAGTTCTCATAATCTAGTTCCTAATCTATTTTTTTAATGGTGGAGATTAATATGGTAAATATGATTTTATCTTTGTCTTCAAAATATAACATACTTGTCATCTTAATTCTATGTTTGATCATATTTAGTTGACTACAGTTTACTTAAAGAGTTATATATTTTAGTAATAGTTAATAACTTGGAATGCATGAATAGAAAAATCTAGTTTTAACGGATAATGTAGTCTTGTTTGTTTATTAATTCAATTTATGCAATAGTGGGGAATTGTTTTCTAAGTGGTGATCCTTTTACATTGATTTTATCTCTAATTTTATTTGTAGGTATTTAAAAATAAAACCATTTTTTAATTTCATTTTTAAATTTATTCAATGAATTTTTATCATCAATCTTATTTACAACAATATTATTTTAATAAATAGTTATTATGGGAAAGATTGGATGATCACTAATTTCATTTATAGGTTATTTTAGATCTAATTTGTAGTCCATCCATATATGTAAAACCTTCATATTGGATCTAGGCCCTAATTCACTACATGGGTCCACATGATCAACATCCTCTAAGATCTATGCCCTAGTTTGTAACATTTTGCACAAGAAGACCATTATTCTTTAATGTGTCCCTTGGTACTAGTTCTCATAACATATGTTATTCAATCAGAATATTCACTCTTAATAATCCCATCCATATCAAGGGAATGCATTATCCATCTTTGATTACATGATACATCCTCAATGTCATATAATGATATTTCTCTATAATTCTAAAGCACATGCTATGATACATAGATCACTACTCCACACATGTGGGTATTTATGTTTAATTTACAATCCTAATTCTAATCTTGACTATACATGAACATCATATTACGATTGATTTATAACTTCTCCCATGGGGGCATTAGATTACAAAATTCAAGTGATCTCGAGACACAACTATATACACCCATGAAGGGCCTACAAATTCTTGTAATTTGTTTTATCTTATAAACTTTCTTTAAAAATTCAAAGATTAAAAATATTGTGATCCTCAGCAATCATATACTCTATAACATTATGATGCCCACAAGGGCCATATGTTAATCTAAATATCAATAATAATACCTTTGTAATATTAACCTATCATATGAAACTTAGTGATTATAAAGCTATAAAAATCACATAAGGTTTCAATCACATGTCATAAAATCAAGACAAAATGTAATTCATGATTACACACTACAAGGGGCATCCATAGGATTACATTACTATCTCATTATAACTTTAGGAAGGAAAAGTATAGTCTTTACCAAATAATATCACCTACTATCATATGATACTTATTATATAATGCACATACACCCATTGAGGTAGTAACAATCATGTGCCATATCATACCAACCCAAAATAAGGGGCATCATATCTACCATTTCTTGAAAAAATGAACAAATGCATTTCCCTCTACTATCAAGATCTTTTTCAAAATTTGGTTTCAATAAAATTCATGATCAACTTCCTCTTAGAGGCATATATTCTCAATGACATATCATCATACAATTTTTTTTAAAGTTCCTAATCACCTTCCTCCTAAAGGAAAATATATTCAAATGTGCATTATGTTACAAATAGGCATAAAAATTCATATTAGATTGATCGATACATTCCTTCTAAAGCCATAAGGTTTTTCACACCTTCTAAAGGCATAAGGATTTCAAATTGAGCAAGCATTCTGCTTCTAAATGCATAAGGTTTTTCAAACTATTCAAATTCTCATTCTAAAGGAATATTTTGTAGCTCCTAAATGTCAAAACTTATAGGTGGCCCCTTCATTCACTAAAAATTATAATGAGTTACCTCGGTGGCCAAAAACTATTATTGGCTTCAAACGACCTAAAGCTTGCAATCCATATTTTTAGTTAGGAGAAATATGATGCACAAAAACACTCAATGTTTTCTCATTTATTTCTCTAGCAAAAATCAAGTGGGATGAAATTGCCATTTCTCCATGTAAAATTGTTGTTAATACCATGACACCATTCAGCTCCTCATGAAGCATAGTACATGCCCCCAAAAAGACTTACGTAAATGCATCTATCATGTGATATTTTTTAATTTTACTCTTTCAAATCATTACTATGTTGTTATTGTATATATATATTTATCAAAATAATGGTATCCTATCGTGTTTTACTGATTTTACCTATTTATATATCAAATGGGGCACGTTAGTAAGCATTGGATCAAGAATTCAACAAATACACAAAATGCACTTTGGGTACATACATTATTTTTTTATTTAAACCAATTTTTTCATTTCTAGATAAAGTAGGTGGGGAAATTGCAGATACCTAAAAATGGCACAAACCCCTTTTTATAATGGATTTTAAGTGATTTTGTACACCTCTCTCTTTGACTCTTTACTTCTTCTACAACAAATCCTAAATGATTCCCACATTTTAAATTTCATTACCTATCATTCTAATGTGTCCATGATAGGATCATTCATCCAAGACATAATCAATTAATAATATTGTCCCACCTTCATTTTGACTTAAAATTGTAAAGTGAAATCTCTTCAAGTCAACATTTTTGTCCTTTCGAATTTTGATTTGTGTTGATTATACAACAAAAGGTTCCAAATTTGAGGAATGATCGGTATATAAAAAAATCACCTAAAACCGGTTTTTGGGAACTAATCAATAGAATATTTTCAATAGCTAATATCTTGAGTATTTATGCATCTACTTTCATAATTAATTACTTTATTTAAATATGAAGTATCATATTACATCTTGCACCATTTGTTTTAGGGAATGTCATGCAACATTGCACCATTTCCACATCTTCTCACGCACCTACTTCGAGAGAGAATTACATGGGTATGAGGTCATTTCGGGTATTGATATATAGACAACGTTAATCAACAAAGGGGTGGTGAAGTAACTTCAAACCACCAAAAAAATTAGGTCACAAAGAAAGGACATAGGATTTCAAGGAAAAGAGAATTCATTTGCAGTACAAGAGCTTCATCACCAAATTCCAATCATAATGATTAAATTCAGAGACATGGGTGCATCACACTATAAATTCAAATTGTGGCACTAAATTCTAGAGGAAACACTAACGTGTAGATCATATTATGTCCATAACTCTGTTAAATAACCTCAAATTTGACCTACACATCATCGAGACACATCGCATAACCCACTTTTCCAAATTTAGATCTCTACCACATAACCAATCTATTTTCGAAAGTGAATATATTCTAAATGCTAATAATAGCTTATTGTATTCCACTTTCAGAAATGGTGTTAATTGAATAATTATCTAATGACATGAGTTAGGACCGTGTACTTGTTGTCATTATGTATTTACCAATATGAATCCGGTGATGATTATATTTGTGGATGAACCGTCAGAGTCGTTGGATACCTTAGGTTAGTGGGACGTGCACCCTAAGGTAACCTCCATATTTTAAAGAAGTGCTCTTCTCTAGTGTGGGATAGGGTTAAGAGAAAACTTAAAAGAAACATAAAACTAACTAAGGTGATGTCAAGAAGACCTTTAATCAAGAACTTGACTGCTTGAAATGGAAAAGGTGAGTAATGAAAAGGGTGGGAAAAATGCACCACATTCTAGAAAAGATTCACACAGAACACCACTTTGAACTACTAAGCACAACTTTGAAACCAATAATAACATTATAAGCATGCACAATATACCAACATCGAAATAAAGGCTATCAGAGACAATACAAATATGCAAAGGATGGACAAAATGCACCACAAGGCATATTATATTACTCCAAAAATATGCATAGTACAACAACAAATAAGAGGCAAGAAGAGTGCTATTACAAAGCTTAGAGAGAAGGCTAGAGTTCAGACCCCTTCCTTTTACAAAAGAGGAACTGAGACAGGAAATAAGAATTGACTAACTCCCGATATTTTTATGAAGCCTCTGATTACAATATATAGGATGAGAAGAAGATAAGAAGATAATTCTGGAACCATCTTCCAACTACTTGTAAGTTATGGTAAATGGTGTGAAGTGACAGAAATAGATTTGTGAGATCTATCTCACACTTCCCCATGATTTTTATTTAAGGAGTGAGAGCCATACCCATTTAATACATATTTAACTATTTTGCAACCGACTCCCTTGAAGTGGACTCACCTTTTAAGGAACATCCTTTCAAATCTTTATTACATATATGAACTTCTCAATCATTATGCATCGGGTTCTGGGCTTATGATTCCAGTGGCAACACCTATTTTTATGTTGTTATGTTAAAATGACCCTTTGAGTGTAGGTGAAAAAATTGAGTATTCGTAGGTTCACACTCTTTACAGAACTGTGCATTAACTTTGTTGTTGAAAAGACAAGCCAAATGAATTTTCACCTTTTACCTTTTGAAAAGATTTGAGCATTTAAAACTTCTAGATGGGTTTCATAATTTCCCATATGTGGTATTTGGCATGTCACCAATATTTCACAACCTACTTCAAACTTGGAGTCCATTTTTCATGAGATCCACATGGAAGCCAAGTGCATCTCTAGGGTCTCTACTTTTCTTTGTAGCTTTTGGAAGTGCGTTGAGTTGACACGTGGCACCTTCCATGAGCCCTCTAATCTCTCTTTGGGTAAGTAATGGACTTGCCACATATTAATGTGAAGACCATTTTTTAGGTGGGACCCTTATAGTTGACTCCATGTGTAAGCCCCATGGGATTTTGAGGCTTCATTTCCCCCTTTAATTTCTAGAATTGCATCGGGTTGACACTTGGCACCATCTGCGAGCCCGCTACTCATTCTCGAGTTGGCTTGTCCCGACTTATTTTTTTCATCATTGATTGGCTAAGTATTTTTCCCCATATCACCAAAGGCTTGACCCCTGGTGGGACTCGAATCTATAGGAGTCTCATAACTCACTTGGTCAATCCAATAAGAATCTGCTTGTTATCTAATTTTAGTGGGCGGTGGAGGAAATTAGATAATAGTTTGGTGACTCACGGGGACCATTAGCCTGCTAAATGGAATGAACCCACAATCTCCCACTATTCATTGGGCCTAGAAACGTGTTATGAGCTGATCTAAACCTTGGTTTAAAAGTATCAAAGTGTCGTTGACTTCTCAGTAGCACTAGTTGATCCTTGTGCCCTCTTACTCTCATAAGGAAACTCGAAACTTGTTTTGTGAGAGTAGAAAATTGAAAATCAGAAAATCACCTCCTTGACTGATTTTAGTTGCTCTGCATTTGTTTGAAGTGAAGTTTACAACCATTATAGAAAACTGTGAATTCCCCTACTATGAACATTGGAGGGTCTAGTGCATTTTTATTGGAGTAATATGGACATGGGCTTATACAAAGATAAATCATACATGCCTCAAGTGAGACATGCAGATTGTGCGAAAGCACTTTTTCTACTAAAAGCAATCTACCCCTACTCCTACGCTAACCAAGACTTGGGAAAATCTAAACAAAACTGAAACAAGAAGGGAGAAATAGCTTCCCTTTCTTATAAAGTGTGGCCATGCAATTAATTTAGCAATAGATATGACCTGCGATAAGAGTGAAAACTTACCTTCCACTTTTTTTGCCCATAGTATCAACAAAAAAAATGAATACCTCCTTTCTTTGTTTATCATTTAGTTGGAGGTGTTGTAGCTGACCCCTGGGACTTTGAAGACTATCCTCATGCTTTGAAGTAAGCATGATAGGTGTTGGCTTCCCCCTTGATTTTGATGAGGCCCATCTTGTGGTGGGCCCGGTTCGAACTTCTATTCTTTCCCGTTGTTCTAAATTTTAACCTTTGAGACAAGGATTTTTGTAGACTTTCTTGAATGGTGTCATCCTTATCTTCTTTCTCCTCCCCTTTTAGCATAGACTTCACCAAGAAAATCCAGACTCTTTGATTGAAAGAAAAAATATTTCAATGATATCTCTTTCTAGAGCCTCTGAATTTGATTCAGGGGAACTGCATGAGTAGTAGGATGCTTTTGTTGTGGGGTTGATGAAGCAAAAAGGTTGTAATTTCCATGGGCTCTTCTTCATCGAGACATCCCCCAAATCGATAAGCAATCAAGCTTATCATCATCCTATTATGCCAAGGTCTCCCCCTCTTGTATGATGGTTTTGAGTCTAAAATTCTCCATCATGTATAGATCCATCTTGAAACATGAATCCCGTTGCCCAAACTCTTCAAAAACTCTAATTTTGGAGAAGATGAACAAGGGATGGATCTACAATCTCTTGAGCACCCGAATCATGATTTGAACCCCCTGAATTTGATTCACTTCTCACCATATGCTCCTCTTCTTTTGGATTTGGAGTTGTTCCTTGTTTGTATGGGGGTATAGCTACTGAAGAAAAGGGGGGTGGGATGGATGGCTTGGAGATGGAGAAGGGAACTCGACATTTGGAGTGGTATGATATGGTAAAACTTGGGGTGGGATGGGAGATGAACAAAGAGTTGGTGATTGACCTACCCATTGACAAGGTTGTCTCATGCTTTTCCCATATGTTTCAATACCTTCGATCCACTACATAAGTGGAGGTAATTTTTCTTCTAAGAAGCCAAGCTTCTCTGCGAGCTATAGTGCCTAGGAATAAGGCCTACCCATGGACAAGGTGCCCTGCATCCTGTTTGAATGCCTCCATTTGTGTTGTAGCCCAAGATTGAACCATGTTTGTCTCTATTTTTGTTATCTTCTCTAGTAGACCAACATCCTCCAATTGACCATAGTCACCAAATGCGTACCCATGTCTTTGATTGGTTTCATAGCCAAATTGGTCTTGGATTTGCTCATCTGGGTCGGCATAGTGACTTTGAAACTGGTCATGCTACTAGTTTGGAGAAGGCGTGAAGCTCATTAGATATTGATGATACTACTAAAAATGTAAATTCCATTATGGGAATGAAGTCATAATTGCACAACTTCATAGGACGAAGGGAAATGAAGGACATGGAAAGAAAGATGAATGGAGATGGATGAAAGAAAAGTCTGACTTGATGAAATGATAGGATGCTTTAAACTGGATCTCCCACCTTGATAAAGTGAAATGGTGTCCCCCAAAAAAATGTTGATGATTATCTTTGTGGATGAACCATCAAAGTCGTTGGATACCTTAGGTTAGTGGGACATGCACCCTAAGGTAACCTCAGATTTTAAAGAAGTTGGCTCTTCTCTAGTGTGGGATAGGGTTAAGAGAAAGCTTAAAAGAAATGTAAAACTAACTAAGGTGATGCACCAAAAGAAGATGCTTTAATCAAGAACCTAACTTCCTGAAATGGGGAAAAGGTGAGTAATGAAAAGGGTGGAAAAAATGCACCATAGTCCAAAAGATTCACACAGAACACCACTTTGAACTACTAAGCACAAATTTTGAAACCAAGTAATAACATTATAAGCATGCACAATATACCAACATTGAAATAAAGGCTATCAGAGACAATATAGATATGCAAAGGATGGAAAAAATGCACCACATGGCATATTATATTACTCAAAATATGCATAGTACAAAAATAGATAAGAGGCAAGAAGAGTGTTATTACAAAGCTCAGAGAGAAGGATAGAGCTCCAGACCCTGCCTTTTATAGAAGAGGAACTGAGATAGGAAAGAAGAATTGACTAACTCCCGATATTTGTTATGAAGCCTCCGATTACAATATATAGGATGAGAAGAAGATAAGAAGATAATTCCAAAACCATCTTCCAACTACTTGTAAGTTATGGTAAATGGTGTGAAGTGACAAAAATATATTTTTGAGATCTATCTCACACTTCCCCATGATCTGTTATTTAAGGAGTGAGAGCCATACCCATTTAATACATCTTTAACTATTTTGCAACTGAATCCCTTAAAGTGGACTCACCTTTTAAGGAACATCCTTTCAAATCTTTATTACATATATGAACTTCTTAATCGTTATGCATCGGGTTCTGGGCTCATGATTCTAGCGACACCTATTTTTATGTTGTTATGTTAAAATGACCCTTCAAGTGTAGGTGAACAAATTGAGTATTTGTAGGTTCACACTCTTTACATGGAACTATGGATTAACTTTGTTGCTGAAAAGACAAGCCAAATAACTTTTTGCCTTTTACCTTTTGAAAAGATATGAGCATTTAAAACTTCTATATGGGTTTCACAATTTTCCATACGTGGTATTTGGCCTATCGCCAATCTTTCACAACCTCTGCTTCGAACTTGGAGTACATTTTTCGTGAGATCCATGTGGAAGCCAAGTGCATCTCTAGTGGTCTATAATTTCTCTCTTTGGGTAAGTAATGGACTTTCCGTGAGCATATTAATCTCTCTTTGGGTAAAATACCATTTTTTAGGCGGGACCCTTATAGTTAACTCCATGTGTAGGCCCGTGGGATTTTGAGGCTTCATTTCCCCCTTTAATTTATGGAATTGCATCGGGTTGACACTTGGCACCATCCGTGAGCCGCTACTCATTCTCAAGTTGACTTGTCCCAGCTTAGTTTTTCATCATTGATTCAACTAAGTATTTTTTCCCATATCGCCAAAGGCTTGACCCCTAGTGGGACTTGAATCTGTAGGAGTTTGAGAACTCATTAGGTCAATCCAGCGAATCTACTTGTTATCTAATTTTAGCGGGCGGTGGAGGAAATTAGATAATAGAATCATTCTATACATTTGAACTAATATTTTAATTAGTTAAAACCTAAGTTTCACAATATAAACCACAATCTACACACTTCTACTTTTACACTCTTTGAATTTTCTTTGATTTTAGATGTGTTGCTAGATTGTTATCAATATTTTTCAGCTTTTTCATCCTAAAACTATTAAACAAATATCCTTGCCCTTTTACTATTGATGGAGTTTAATTTTTATGTATTTTGGTACAAAATGACAAAATATTCACATTTTCCAAGGAATCTAACTAAAATTGTGGCTATTTTATATACATATAACATATACCCATTTATTGAATATTAAATGCTAAAAACTATGGCACGTGACTAAAATTACATGACCATTATATATCACATATAAAACACACTCATTTGTTGAATTTAAAGTTGCATTTGGTGGAAACTAATAATCAGAGATCCAAAAGTGTGGGAACATGGGAATTAGTGTTGATTGTTGTTTTGAAATTCCATTCCACATGGGATGATTTTTTTATCAATCTTCTTGTGCAGATTCTTAAAGATGAAGTTACATCTATTGTGTTGTATCCTCAATGGTGAATGACAAAGTATAAACATTATTTTCAATATGGAAGCACAGAGATGCACTTGAGTAGTTTGACAAAATAATAGAATATATATATATATATAAGTACTTAGCATATCGAATATAAAATTAACAAATTTAGCATTAACATCCCTACAATATATTTTGTGTTTTCTAATGGATTATAATAAAATAATAAATGTGTCAGAAATGAGAAAATGTAAAGAAAATTTCCTCATCATTTATTTTTTGTTTGCTTTTTCATGTCATCAAAATTCAGCGATTGAGTTTTTTGTTTATTTGAACTATTATTCCTTTGCAATTGTTTGTGCCACTCACATTTCCAATGGTTATAGGTTTACCATCAAATAACATGGGTGCCTACAACAATGCTTTTCTCTAAAAGAGTAGATAACAAGATTTGTTGATAAGATGTATGATTATAACCAATAATTTTCAAAAGACATGTATTTAGTTTTAAATAAATACTTTTTAACTTCTTTAAGTATATCTATTTCATGTAATCGTTGAGTAGATTAGAAACAATAATTTTGTTTCTCTCGCCCTACTCATGTTTTCGATAAAAACATGAACTCCCACTTAATGAATCGAGTCCCCTATTATGTTTTAAAATATATTCACAAAATAAAAACATAAAAAAAAATACCGTCCGACAAAATATAATAATATATTGAAAATATTTATGTACCAAAATTTTAACAAATTAAATATTAATTATGCCGAAGGCATCCCCCCTATGGGAAAGGGCTTTGTAGACATTCACGGGACTATGTCAAATTTGACGGCCTAAATGATGGTTTAGCTTTTCTCTACTATTTTTGCAGATTTGCTATTTTTAACAATTTTACTTTTCCGATTTTACATGTCATGCATGGGTTTGCTATTTTTAAGTTTTGTTTTTGCATGCAATAATGGTAGTTGCATGTTATATTTGTGATTCGTTCGGGGTTTTGAATTCCCTATATTTATGAATCAGAGAGGTGCGCCAAAAGGGGGATTGCTAGATATATTATTATTATTTTCCTCGGGGTATGAGGAGTAGATAACTACAAAGAAACATAACAAAAGCCTAGAATTATTTAAATATTGTTTATTGTTGCATGGGCAATGGGGTTTAAGTTTATACTTGAATAATGAACTGATATTACAATCACCCACAACCAACCACATATTCAAAAATCCATTTAACATGATGTTTACGAGAAGTGAACCTAGTTGGATCTGGTTTACATAACTTAATTATAAAAATTTGCTTGCTTTCTTATTTGGTGATATTAGGAATATGTATTTTGAAAAAAATAGATTCAAAGTTTAGATTTCCTTAAATATTGTTTGTGGTTGCTGGATAGTGGGGTATTAGGGTTTATCATTTAAAATTTGTCTGCATTTTTGAATTTTTGTTTTTTTGCTATCAGGACGATGGCAGTTCTTTTCCTCTAGTAGCGGGGTTTGTTAGGAAGGAGCAAGCAAGAGAAACCATTGGATTGGGGGTGGACATGATTCACCAGAAGAAGATGGTTGGTCGTGCCCTTCTTCTTGTCGGTGCTCTTGGTACTAGAAAAAATGCTCTTGCGCTTGGCATCTCCTAGGAGCTTCGTAAACCCCATATTGCACCACTGTTGAGATTCAAGGAATTTGTGAGAGCTCATGGAGGGATTTCACAGCGAAGGTATGCAATTTTTATGCTTGTGTATGTAGTTGTTAAGATTTTGGTTTTTGCCATTGTGATCTTTTCTTTTTTAACTTCAAGTGAAAATTTGAGTAAGTTCTGTTTCAAAACTTTGTAGGGGAGATTCATGACTTTTGAAAACCATCTTGAACCTCTACTGGTTCTTACTTGTATTTGGTGTTCTTCGAGTTATCCATCGAATTGTCCAAATCTTTTTGTTTTTTAAAAATTTCATGTTGTGTACACTTTCCTAAGTTTAGAAAATCAAAGTTTTTGAAAACTTGTTAGATATGTTGTAGATGTTCTTCCAAAGTCTTGTAATGGATGAGGTGAAATCACTAAATAAAAACACCAAAGGTAAACCTAAGAGGTCAAAGGAGGAGACTAAGGGTATGAGTAAAACCAAAGTAGAAGTTAAAGGCCTCACAAAGGAGTAGTGGAGGCCTTTGGATCGCTTTGTCCACAACGGTAGTTGCATTCTATATTTGCGATTGGTTTAGGGTTTTTGAATTTGCTATATTTCTGAACTAGGGTTTCAAAATTAGGAGGTATTTACGCGGTTAGGGTTTTCAAGCTATGACTTGAAGAGTATATGTGATAACTTACAACTTCCTGAATCAACAAGTTCCCTGTGGTTTTTTGGTAATAAAATAGTATGCATGTTAATTTGTTCTCTTTTAGTTCTCATTGTGGAGATCCACAATGTTCATGAATTTTGCTTCCTCGATTCATCTGTGTGTATTCCACTCGACACTGTAAAAAATATTTCTATATGCAACTTATCGCCCTTATAAGTCTATATTGTCTGCGGATATAGGTCCGTGTGAGATTTATTTGGGTTTAACAAGATGGAAATTTTAGCGAAGCCGGAGAATGCTCTCAAGAGGGCCGAAGGTTAGTGTTGGTGATTATCTTTTCCTTTCTATTTTGATGTTAAATTTATTTGTATAGTTTGGTTTAGATCGGGCTGATAAAAGGGTTCTATTGCATTGGAAAATTATTAACCACATCATTTTAGACTGAAAAGAAGCAGTGAAAATGGTGTAGCAAGGAGCGAAAAAGGTGTAGTAGGAGTGATAATTGTGTCTATGCAAAAACTTAAGGCCTTCGCCTTGTATGAAATTTGAATAGTTTTCTTTGTCTGAATGGAACATAAAAAGAACATCTCACCACCTGCAGCTTGTGGTCAA
The DNA here is from genome assembly GCA_018340775.1 of Taxus wallichiana var. yunnanensis. Taxonomy (NCBI): domain Eukaryota; kingdom Viridiplantae; phylum Streptophyta; class Pinopsida; order Cupressales; family Taxaceae; genus Taxus; species Taxus wallichiana. Next base: position 534,982,846 of record CM031242.1, on the reverse strand, counting down.
CAAGGTAAATGAAATCATTATTAATGGTGCTTTTGAATTCTATGGTTTGCAGAGAGTTCTAATCATTTGATATCCTAGTTTTTATTTGTAGAAATCCAAGTCCCAAAGAATGTTGATTTACAACCATTTGAAGAAAAACTTTAATCAAGAGACCTTCAATTGAGGGTATATTAAACTGGCCTTGATGATCTTATCTATTTGTTTTTAATCAATAATAGACTCTCTAACATCATATAATTGAGGTGTTATGTTTGTATTCTTGGGTTTAGGTATAAAGAAAGTCAATAATTATCCTCCTCCAGACTCCCAAGGAGAAGGCCAAGTTAGCTACCCTTGTATTGGCCTATCCATTTGTCTGTGCTAAAGCCCAGTGGGGTTGAAGGAGATGTGACCCTGAATGATATAAACAAGAGAATTCTGATGCCTCCCAAAAGACCCATCCAACATCCTGTTGGGGATTATGCCAGACCTCCATCTATTGCTTCAACTAGCTTTGGGCTCTCAGGAAAGGCAGTAGTTGCTCTCACCAAAATACACACACAAGGAAAAGGAGCCATTACAATTATGAGGACAAAAGGTTGAGTTGTATATTACATGCATCCATGTATTATATTGTCAACTACAAACGTGTGTGATATTTAGGAACAATATGTATTATAAGACCTTTTTTCCCGAAGGTACACTTTCCTAAGTTTAGACAATCAAAGTTTTTGAAAACCTGTTAGATATGTTGTAGATGTTCTTCCAAAGTCTTGTAATGGATGAGGTGAAATCACTAAATAAAAACACCAAAGGTAGACCTAAGAGGTCAAAGGAGGAGATTAAGGGTATGAGTACAACCAAAGTAGAAGTTAAAGGCTTCACAAAGGAGTAGTGGAGTTTAAGGGCATGATAATTTTATGATCAAGAAGATGAATTAGTAGAATGTTTCTTCTTACAATTAGTTTGTATTATATATATGTCTGTTAACTGGATTTGAGAGGTGCCAGAGATATGAGAATTGAGGAATAATGTATTGTATTGGGATTTTATGAAGCTCTAATTTATGTCTTGTTGACGAGGCCTAGGGTATACGATCCACATTTGGAACACCTAGATCAGGGGACTAATATAATTAATTCCAGGAGAAATACTCTCTAGCCCAATAAATGGAGGAATCCCAATGGTCAAAATCAAAAACTTATACCATTCGACATTCACATTGCATTGTACACATGTAATTTCTAGTATTAATATTTCAGAAAAAAAAAAAGGTATACCAAATGACTTACACCTACGAAGCTTCTATACATGACAAAATCTCCTATAACCTTTACGTAAAATACACTCAACCGCTCACCACCCTACAAATAAGTGGGGAATATAAACAAAACCCACTTATTATTCACTCGAATATTAGGCGATATTTCCTCGAGAAGCAAAAAACAAACGTGAAAACGTTCCACGTGATATTCGAAGGGCAATGGTATTGGTGTATCTTTATTTTTTTGGCATAGTGGGAAAAAATTAAAGAAAATGTTAGTATTGATAATTAAACAGAATCAGATGGTAGATACGAAAAAATTCGAGGGGCCTAGGAGAAAATCACGTATAAAATATTCCCTTGCCGTCCCATTTAAAATTAATCGGTGGGCTATACTTCATTCAGAGCCACTCGTCTTAATATGAATCCCTTACACACTTAATGGAGATGTGATAAGGAGGATCAAAAGCATATATCATTAAATATTTAAACAACATTGTTGTTAGATGGAACTATGATGAACCTTACAATCTTATATTATAAAACTCTTTCATTTTTTAGTTTAAATATACACTATACAATTTTATACCAAATACATATCGAAAATAAATTGAATGAGTTGCAATACATCTATTTACAATTGCATTTACGTCTTCAAACTCCATTGAATGAGTGCAATGTATAAGTTTTTAAATTCGAATCACGTGAATTTTGCATCGTATTCAATGTAACTCATAAACTAATTGATTGTCATCATGCCGATTAGCAAGTAAATTGAATGTGCTTATTAGGTAGGCTATTAAAAAAAGTGTCTTGCAATTGCACTCAACGTATCTTGAAAATTACTTTTCACCTGTACTCAACGGATCTTGAAAATTCATTGAATGAGTGTGTGTTAATTACCATACATCTATTTGTGATCGCACTAAGAAATATCTTGAATCCCCATAAAATTAACATACTAAGCGAAGGGCATGATTAGATCATGCAAACCATGCATTTATTTACAAATACACTCAAACACATCTCAAACACTATTTAGATTAGTACACTAAATGAAACATAATAATTTATTTGTCACTATTAGTGTTTTATTGAGAATTTACTTACAAACTAAATGAATTTGAGTTCAAAACCCACTACCACCATTCTTTTAAAGAAAATACAAATAATTAACAAATTGTAAATATCTAACAAAACATCCTCATTTAATATACATTATGTTAGTATTTTCACCAATTAAACCACACCAGTGTTACAATTGGGCATGCCGAGTGTTTCTAGGCGTTGCACTCAATATGACTTGATCCGTGGTGGGCTCATTGAAAGCCATACATCACACCAATAAACCAAAAGCCATTCGACAATATTAATATCTCTTTTAACTCCAATTAACTTAATAATTATTTAATAATTTTCAATAACTATAATGGTTACACTTTTTTGTATGATTATCATAGATTCATCTTTTTATCCTACTTTCTCATTATTAAAGATTCTTCTTTGTCACTGTTAAAGATTTTCCTTATTATTATCTATTGTGGGTCACCCTGCCATAAATGAACAATGGGCGAGGCATCCGAATCTTCTTTAAAAAGATTGCATATAAGACTGAAATTGTTTTACACCCCTCGTTACGTGATTCCATTTATCCACTTGTTTTTGTTTTTGTTTTTTTACAGGATTAACACCTTATTCAATACAATTTGAAGACGTCACATTAATTTCAAGCCAAGAAAACACTGTGAATGGAAAAATTATAGAACGATTCCTCTCCCACCCACATTGTCTTTTTCTCCTCTTCGTTGATTCCACCGCTAATTGTTAAAAAATTCGTCTGAAAAGCTTTATAAATGGAGGAGATATGGGGAAAATTATCACGGTGTGTTTTTCTTCTGCAACTTGTTAAAATGGAATCCGTGCAACAAAGAAATCGGCTGCAAAACGCGCCGCCGCCATTGAAAGTGAAGCCTCCGCCTGCAGAATTGTTTGTGAAGAGCACGGCCATTCCTCTGTTATCGCCTGTGTCTTCTCCAGATATGGAAAATCCCAGTGCTGGGGAAGCGTATGAAAAGGAAAAAGAGCAGCGGAATCCTCAGCAGGGCGTAGATGGATGTTTGTTCAGCGCAAACAGCTCGGACCATCCACAGATATACTTCTCATATGAAAATGGCGTGGAATGAAAATTAGAATAAATATTTTGTAAGCTTTCTGTTCTGATCTGGACCGGGATGGAATGGGTCTGTGTAAAATTAAGGGTTGATTTAACTGCGATCGAACTGTGGTCGGAGTCTGTAATTTAAAGCCTGCGAACCCCATTAACATTTTATCACTGCCCAAGAAACTTCGGTGTTGGAATTTGTAAAGGTGTTTAAATGTTATTACCTAATCGCTTTAGAGATGAAAATGGAGCTTCTGCTGGTTATATTGTCGAAGGAAAGATGTTTATGTGTAATTTGTTTATGTAATAATAGGAATTCATTTACAAAATAATAGGATGTATAACTAGCAATCGCATGTGTACAATGCAATGTGAATGCTGAATGGTATATGTTATTCGATTTAGAGTGATTGTTATTACTTTTGTAGTTGATGTTGATGAGGGGTGTGATTGATAGTGTAAGTGTAGGAGTATAGATGAAGCATTACATTTAAATATATCTTAGACACTTCATAAATCCTCAGTGTAACCTCCTTGCTATGAATTAGTTTCTTCTTCATGCCATCTTCTGATGAGGACTGATTTTTAGCTTTGGAAACCCTTATAACAATCTGCAAGATGGAGTTGTATTATAATCTCTTATAGCTTTAACTATTTTGCATATGGTTGTCTATCTTAGAATTGTAATCCACCTTATTCATCACCGCTTTACCATTACCCTTATCTACATCGATGACAACTATATTCATGTTGTCATTCAGCCTCTTTCAGTGCACCATTCTTGTTTGGAGATATTACTCCTAAGACATTTAGCACACCTAAGTGCCAGCGTGCAGTCTTGCCTTATTTCTTATACTACATCAATGGGGAGAAATCTCACAACATCTTCAATACCAACCAAGAAATTCCACACCCGGATGTGCCTCAAAGTGATTGCAAAGCCTAATCATTCTGAACATAACTTTCTACAAAGGTTATCTAATCATTTATTTGAAGAAACGATAACTGAAAATCTTCTAGCTAGTGGACAAACAAAAGAATTTCTTGGTAAATTTTCCCAAGATGCAGAGGAAAGGGTTCAACAGAAGAGGATATCCTCTGGAAGTCTATCTCAACATATTAACATGACTGATACTAATATTCATGGCTCTTTTGTGCCCCCATACGCCCTTGGTTTTGCCGAGAATTTAGGTACCCCTTGTCCATTAAAGGAAGGAGATAAAATCAGTGAATCGCCCTTTAGGCCCGTGAAAATGGAATCTTGTATTTCCTCACAGCTAAGTGAGACAATGTTCTATCCTTTAGGAAACTCTCTTCTTCATGGAGGAGTACCAGGTGTGAGCAGGTATAGTTCTTTCTGTGATTCTCTAGATAGCCCTCAGGTTACCCATTTGTATTGAAGAAGGCCAGATCTTGTGTCTGAATGGGTAGTCGATTGTAAATAAGATGTGTTATAGTAAGTGTTCAATAATTGTAATCTAGACAGTTGTTCCATATTTGTTTGATGTATTATAAGAGTTTTGTGTACAAAAAATTTCAGTTGCGTTAGATTGAAGTTTTTCCCCAACAACTACTTTCATCGCCACAATAGCATATTCTTACCAGTATACCTGATGGTTGTAATAGTTCTTTCCAGATAATTATAATGGCCATTTAAAAATGAAATAAATTTACATGGTGTTAGACAGACTTTGTTGGTAAATTTTGTTAATACACTGCCTCTAGCTCTAACTTCAAGTTCAGATTCTTAGCTTAATTTGCTGTGACAAATCCGTCAATTAGTATTCAATTGTAATTTCCTCTATTAATTGGGCAGTAAGAAATGACCCTCATTTATTGAATTGCTTACTGAAGCTATACATACACCATGTATACTTTCTTAATTTTTTCAAATACTTGATTTTTATCAACCTTTAGCTTTCAAGATGATATGGAAACTTACCTTTTCAAAAATTATGTCCTTGGGAAATGATGTAATTTATACTTCAATTTATAGTTTGTTTACAAATAATCGGCATGAGATTTCCTGAAAAACTTGTTCTTCTACATCATCTACATGATCCTTTCTACACATTTCACTCATCACGAATTAGGTGCACATGTTCATTTTTGTATTTTCACATATTTCTTTACATACTTTTTACTCGTTTTGATCATATACTTGTGTATTTGACTACTTGATCATTCTTCTCTTTTGCAGGTTTGTTGCTAGGGGTTGGTAAGAGAAGCAAACACGTTTGTCATTGTTTGGATGAGACAAGCCATAATCGAGCTTATAGTGGGAAAAAGAGGATACAATAAAGATTGAAGAGAGGGCCTAGTGGTACTAAACAACCACGACTCACAAACACATCGCCAATATTATTATAGTGATTATTTTTTAGGGTACACTGATTAGATTTTTTATGGTTTGCGACATGGATGGTTGAGATCATGTTATGTGTCAACGAAACCTTGCACCTAATTTTTATTGTCCACTTCCTGATGCACGTCAGACACAAAAACCTTACTTCTAGTAGGGAAACACCTATTAGTGTAATTATGTTTATAATTTCTTTGTTTTGGCATAATAGTTAATTGGTTGTAGGATACGTTTTTTTTTTTTTTTTTTGAGCCTTCCCTTATATTTGAATGGTTTCATAGAATCTTTAAAAAATCTATTCATTTATTTCTAAATATGTCGATTATCATCCTAAATCAAATATAGATGGGAGATATAATTTGTTATAATAATTTTAAAGAGTGAATTTATTACTAATGAATTTTTCATATTCAATTATAGATGGGAGTTTTTTATTTTATTTTATTTTTTTATGAATTTCTATATTAACACGAGTTAACAACCAACCTTATATACTTATAATTCAATTTTCTTATTGAAAATAAATAATTTTAAATAAATATATTAAAAATTACAATATTTAGCTCCCTTTCATGAACTATTTTTAGTCATTAGTATTATGTTATGAAAGAAGCTTGACCTATAACCAAAAAAATTTGTTTAAAGATGGGAATCTGATAATGGGAAATACAGCCCTTGTAAAAGGAAAATATTTAATAAACAAAAGCATAATTATCATTTTTTATAAAATGCAAAAAATTAATGGCCAAATAATTAGATAAATTATTGTGGACATGGGAGAATATTGTGGTTCCTCATGCATATAAAGTTGAGGGGGGAAAGGAACGCAATGATCCCAATGATGATTATAATGTGAATCCATTATGGAGATGACGAGTATGATTGAATCAAAGGTTTAGTACAACCTAAAGAGGCTAATTAACTTTTGAAGTTTTTGGAAATGTTGGTGTTGCCAATATAACATTGTAGGAATTATTTTAATTTTTGTTGCTCTTTTGGCCAAAGGCATTAATCAACTATGCTATAAAACGTTGATATAAACAAGTTCTTCATGTATATATGCCTTGAAAGGTATTCAATAATGAAACATAAATAATATAAATCTTGAGAGGCTTCTGTTTTTTTGCATATCCCGCAAGTATGGCATTCCATGAGACCACGTCTCTTTGAGGCATTTTTTCGAATAGTTCACATGCCTTGTGCATGCTTCCACACTTTGCAAACATATCTACCAAATCAATAGCAACTAAACCATCTGCCGAAAAAGGATAAGAAGCACTCACCATTTTATGGCCTTTAATCCAATTACATCAATTCCTCTATCCTTGGTCAATCCCCTTAACATTCCTCACCCCACCAACATAGTTCTGCATAGATGTTTGATAGAAGAACATAAGTTGCATCATTTTGAAGATCCAACTCAGATGGATATACAACTGCTTATGTCTATTTTCACGGTCACATTGTGTGCGATACAATTGCTGTGGGGTCCACCGTGTGGTTTCTATACATGGAAATTGCTCTGGAAAACATAAAAGAGAGGAATAGACAATAATTATTAAATTTTATTTGAAATCCCCAACAAAAAAATTATGAAAAATTTGGAAGCGATCCTTGGTAATATGCCTCGTCGCAATAGGCGCAGTGAACGTTTGTTTACTGTTTGAAGCTGTACAGATCGTCCGACGAGAGCTCGCGCATTAGCTGCACTGCGCGCTTCCAAATTCCTGAACATTCCATACTAAATTACAATACACATGAATCTTCTGCATAACCCCTCTCAGTTTTAATCAGGGTTTAATTAATTAATAAAATAGATACCCTGGGTAGATACCTCACAGTCCTGGGTGGCAATACACGTGCAAATAGTCAAATAGCAGAAATGGAGATTTACAGATCAAAATATTTTAAAGAAGGGAAGGACCAAAATGATAAATAATTGGTTTTAATTGTAAACTGCCTCAAAATTGAATCAAACTCTCTTCTGTCAGAATAAAAGCATAAAATTTATCGAGAGCCGACTGGTTGAAGACTGTGCAGTAGGTATTATACGGGCATGAGGCATCGACAGTGGGGGAAATTTTCCACGGTGGCAAAAACACTAATCTTTATCCGTCTAAAAAGGAACGCAGGTCAAAAAAACTATTAAAAATGTGAAAACGTCCAGACGGCTGTCAAACCGTCAACTTTAATACAGTCACAGAAACGTCTGAAGGTCCTTTACCATAGGGGAACGCCTTCGGCGTAATAAGCCACGATAAAAAGTGGTGGTCGGTAGTTATGCATGGGCTAAAAATCTAGATATGAATAGTGGTCGGTAGTTATGCATGGCCTAAAAATCTAGATATGAATAGAATATACAATTTAGAAAATTATGAATACATGGCTCTAAAAGATAACAATAGAGAGAGCTAAACACATGGAACAACAACACTATGTCCTTTGGTTATCTCTAAATAGGTTTCACATTAAATAGAGGATCGAGTTCCACCCATCCGTCCCTATCTTGAGTTTGAGAGACACCAACGTGAACCAAAGAAACATTGACTCCCCGCAGGTGGGGAAGGTGCAACCTACACATTGCCTTGATATATTGAACGCCACCGAGAAGGGCATGTGGTTAACTTGCCCCAAGAAAAGGTGTGGAGCTCCCTTCACCTCGTTGAGGAAGAGGGGAGGGGAATCAACTCGAGAGCGGTTGCGGTGGCATCCGAGTAGAGGTAGTAGAGATCCCCGTGGAGGCCGATCTAGTGGTACCTAACTCAGACAGAGAGCACTCCCCAATGGCAGAGAAGCTTATGTAAGTGTTGAAACTCGAGCACAATTTTTTCGACCTATGCTTCAGATCTACAATGTACACAAAATATATAACAAACATTTTTTTCATTAACTATGAGTTCTAATAAAAGAGTAGTATTGCTAAAGTTTGCATCCTTTTGAGCCTTCAATAACTAAAACAAATAATAGCTTTGAAAAATTCCATGGGAAGGCAATATAAGAAAAGTCAATTTGCACGGTCCCCAAGGAAAGGGCTTGGGGTGGAAAGGTTTTAAAAGGTCATCGATTCAATGCCAAGTCAATTGGGCTCTAAGACAAAACCAAGAGGTTTGTTTACAAGATTCAAATCACACACATGAAGGAAACCACACAAAGACGTTGAACTAGAAAAGTTGTTCTTCAAGGGGTAGACTCGATATGTCAGTGCCAAAGGAAATGAATTAATTTAGGCTTGAATTTGGCCCACCAAATTATATTAAGTCGAGAAAGACAAGTATGGAGAGACACCTTTAAATTCCAATAGGATTTCAATTCACACAATGTTGGAGAAAAATGGCTAGTAATCTAATATAGTAACTCAAGAGAGTAGCTCCAAAAAGAAGTGTCCCAATTCCAACGCCAATATTTCCACCAAAACCGTGGTGGTGGAGGCCAAGCTTGTGTGGCATCACATATGGAGTGAGCTCCTAAATGCAAGTAATAGAAGGAAAATCGAATGTAAAAGGTGGAACCCTTATCACATAAGTAGCCAAAGAATACAACCCTAGGAAGAAACCAGATCCTAAATGGAATCCCTTTGTAAAATAACTAGAGAGCTTTGATATTGGGATTCTCTTCCAATGAGATGGAGGAAGAAGAGGTAATGGGTGATGACCAAATATTGTGATAATTAAATGAAATCCCATGTTGGTCACATAAATGACTAAGTGTCATTTATGTGGGAGGACCGCATGTAGGGTATAAACAAACTCATACAAGTTTGAAGGATCACATGGGAGCATGCTCGCAGGAAGGAAAGAAGGACATACCAATGTGCGAGAGGTGTGCACCATGCAATGAAATAGGTCAACGCGTATGGATTGCGCGCCCACATGCAACACATCGAGGATTTAGTCGACTTTCGTAACAACGGATAAAAATAGAGAAAAGAAGGATAACATGAGGTGCACACAAGGTATATTATTAAGATAAAACACATGTAGATAAAGGCAAAATCAACACTTGGAGGTAGTCTAATTATAGGATCAAAACATGGTTAAAGCAAGCTATTTATAGCTTAAACTATTGGAAAGAAGAGTTAGAAAAATATGCAGGCTATTATTAGAGCACGCATATATTTAGTAAAGGTGCATGTCAAAAAGTGAATGACAAATACCCACCGTGCATATATAGGTGATGCATTCTTGTATTAACTAGTTCTTGAGAGTTGTTTTGAGTTTTGAGTTTGGAGTTAGTTCTTAAGTTCTAAGTTCCGAGTCTTCTCGGATGTAAAATGATGCTAGAGCATGTATCGAGTGCTCATGGTACAACATTTGGTCGTAAGCGGTTTGTGATGTATCGGCTTCTATGTTATGATGAATTATAGTTGTAATGGATAATTGTGTTTGGATAGCTAAAGTAACTAGATCTGAATATGGAGTTATGGGAATTCAAGTATTGTTGATCATTCTTTATGTTGATTAAACTTCCTTATTATATGTGTTGCTAAATTGCTATGTTATGATGTATCTTCCTACATGAATGGTTGTTATTATGATTATGAATATGCATGTTAACATCTTGATAAGAAAACAAAGGAGGGACTTGGAGGTTGCACGCGCTTCGGGTGAGCTTCCAGACTTGTCTAGATGAAGTGCCAACGTGCCTAGCTATATTGGGTAAATATAAGACTACATTTTTGTTTCTGTTTCTAGGACCTCTTTTCAATTTGTTCATCAGGATGTTGCATGCACATGGCATTCGATTATCTTTGGAGGACATTGAGATATGGATCTATGACAACCAAGACGTGTTTTCTCGAGAGGTATACCATTATACCTAATTTCAATATGTGCAAGTGGGTGGAAGAAGACTCTGCTATGATTTCTGTATGAGAAGTTCTTCACTTCTTTCTAGTAGAATTATACAAGTGCTTGGTAGTGTACATGCGGAACAAAGGTGTTTGAATTGGTAGAAAGCAAGTATGGAGACAAGAAGACTACCAAGAACTCTTTTATTTGGACACCTCGTTGACTAGAGATGTAGATCATTGGTGGGAAGGTGTGTTGCACAATTATACCTTAGAGTGTTAGTGTGAGTTATCCTATGTGTCCTCCTCTCATGTTGGAGGGTCATCTCACATGGGTTAGGTTTAGGGTTAGGTTTAGGTGTCATGCACTAGGGTTACTCAAAGACCCTATATGTACCCCTTTTCTATTCATTTATGAGCATGCCAAGACACTCCATTGTCTTTCCTCTATGCAAGCTTTGTTTCTGTTGAGCAAGTTCTTCCATTACTGATCAATTTTTCCTTGCTATCACTAGAGCTTTCACGATTCCGTTGGAGTGCAACTACTTCATGGTGCCTCATTTCCGATTCGATTCTCGCAAACTCTTTTCATGGTATCAGAGCTGAGATCGGGTAAACGTGCACTCGATTTGTTTTTTGTTGCGATTACTCTTACTTGGTTTCGTTATTTTACTCTGCATGCAAGTCTTTTGATCACTATTTTCTGGAAATTATCTTGCTAATATCTCTAACAAGCTTTCTCGGAAAGTTTTTTGTGTTTTTTTCTTGTGCATGTTGTCTGTGGTTGCAGGATCCTTGAGTTCTTCAGTCGTGGTTGCTCATCAACAAACTACTGTCCCTCTGACCCTTTTTGGACTATTCAAACTGCCATCACTGTTTATTCATGCGTGGCCTACATTTTTTCTTCATTCCAGGCATTTTTTTTATTGTTCAGGCGTTTTTTAATCATCTGCCACATTTTTTTGATGCATTGCATTTTTAATCATCACCACATTTTTTTGATTGCATTGTGTGTTTTTAATCATCTACCACGTTTTTTGGGTGTGGGCAAGCTAAAACATTTTTTGTATAGGCATTTTTTTACTCTTCTAGGAGTTCTTAACTGCTCTGCATTTTTAATTGTGTTCTAGGCATTCTTAATCGTGTTCCGTGCGTTTTTAATCGTGTTCCGGCATTTCGCATGGGCATTCACATTGACCTTGTTTTGTAAAGGACTGTCTTCTAACCAAACGCCTTCTTAAAAATCTTCTGTCGTGGCCTCTTTCTTGCTGTCCACGACCTTTGGAATAGGTAAAGTTTTTTGGGACAGCTGTTTTGGTACGTTTTTCTTTCCTTCTTTTTAAAAACTTACTCACTCAAACAAAAACAATCGTTGCTTTTTCCAAAATACGGGCCGTTGTTTTTTTTTGCTAAGTTTTGTTTTTTTTGGTCAAACAAATCAATTTTTTTGGTAAGTTTTTAAAAGTTCTCTAACTTCACCGTGATTTTTTAATATATGTCAAGTTTCTACAACTCATTTAGAAATTTGTTTTTTAAATAGAAGTTTCTATATATATTTAAAAAATCTTCATCTAAATATTCATTAGATTAGATCTAATTAGATTTAATTAAATTAGATCTACTTTTATTTAATTTCACATTATTTAAACTATATTTTCTTTGGCATTATACAATTTGGTTTTTGGCTTGTTGTATTTCTAACCTTCCGTCGAGTGCCGAAGACGAAGGGTGAGGTCGGGATTGGCAGGTGGCTAATCCCCCCTCGCAATACAAACAAACCCTATCTCAAATTCCATGCCATTTCCAACGAGCATACATACGACACCCTTTGCATGCATTTAGGGCACTTTTTTAATCCGTTTGTAGGCTTATTGGCTTTTTCTCATCAAATGCGGGAATTGGTTTTTGCTATAACTTTTGACTCGTTGCTCGGTTTTGAGCACTTCTTTAGTCAAAGTTGCATGTTTTTTCGCACTCTAGATGATGGGATCATTAGCTTTGTAAATGCACTAATTTTATAAAGTGCCGCATTCTGGGGGGGTGTCTTTGTTTTGCTTAATTCAGCTCATTCTTTTGAGCTTTGTTCCATTCCTTTTTTTCGTGGACTTGTGAGTGCATCCGCCATAGTCTTACGACAAAGGGATTCTTTCATGCGATGTGAGATGCTTTTTCTCACCACCAGGGTTGGCTTTCGCCTCCTTTCTATTTTTTACTTGTGCTTGTTTACGGTGTTCCTCTTTTGTTGCGCTCCACGAGACACTGTTGTGGTCTCCTCTCTTGCGCGTTATTACGCTAATTGCAAGACGAGTTACCAAGTGTTTCAAACCACATGCACGGACCCGATTGTAATCAACGCACTCAACTATAAAGTGCCGAAAGCAGGGGGTTGTTATTGTCCTAGGTGGTTGTGTTTCTTTTCTGCATTTCTTTCTCTCTCTCACTATGGATGCACTTTCAATTCCTTTTCTTACGCCGTTCAACTTTTTGAATGGAGATCGAAAATAATAATGAAACTAAGGGGTAAAGGGTTATACCGCATCACCATGGGAACTGAGACTGAACCAGATGACGAACCTAAAAAATCTAAGTGGTTAAATCGTAGTGATGAAGCTTTAGGTCTTCTCTGCATGTCTATTTCTCCTGACTTGCTCTTCCACATTGAGGCGTCTGAAACACCTACATCTGTGTGGAAAATGTTGGATGCGATGTTTGGACAACTAGATGACATGAGAGCGCATGAGTTGGAAAACGAACTACTAGGGTTAAATCCTAGTGACTTTGAAAACCTACAAGCCTTCTTCTCAAAATTTGTCCACATTAGATTATTGTTAAAAGGATGTCAAGTAGAAAAGAAAGATTCTCAACTGATCTTGTCGATTCTCTCTAAGCTAGGTCCCGAATATTCTATCTTCGTGTCAACTTTCTATGCTACAAAATTTGCTTTGGGCGATACTTGGATGATGCCCTCCTTTGATTGTTTTTCATCCCAACTCATTCGAGAACAAGACAAACTCATTCAAATGGGGTCTCTCAAGTCCAAGTCACATGCCCTGTAGCAAGTACTATGCAAGGAAAGAAGACTGAAAAGAAGAAATAAACTAAGGATCAACCTAAGAAAGAAACCAAGATCAAACCTAAAAATGACACAAACACTTCGACTTTCGAGCCTCAGAGCGCGAGAAAAATAAGTATTTGTGTTCCTATGCAAGAGCGTCTGGTCACGACGAGCAACATTGTTTTAAGAAACAAATTGATCACTTATCTCATTTACTTGAGAAAAATAAAATAAGTGTTCCTGAATCAATAAAACAAAGTGCTCCGAAGGCCGAGTCTTCTGCTGCAAAAGGTGCTAGAAATGATAAGAAGAAAGGAAAGGCCCTTGTAGCCAAATTTTCTCCTTCATCGACATGGATTATAGATTTTGGTGCCTCGTACCACATGGGTTCTTCACATGTTGAGTTTTCCAACATCAAACCTTGTGGAATGTCCCAAATCACGATGGGTAATGACACGACAAAGTGTCGGTTTCAGTAGTGGATCGGTAGAGATGGATGGGGGACATTTAACCAAGTGTTGAGTGTTCCTGATCTCTCTACCAATATCCTATTAGTTTACCAAATTACTCATCTTGGTGAAGGAATGCGAGTGGAATTTGGTCCTAACTTGGTGATTATTCGTGAGCTTAACAATGACACTACAGTGGCTGAGGGAAAGGCAGATCACCGTTCACGGTTGTACACCTTCTCCCACTTTACTTCTGATTCTACGCCCACTTCCTTGCTCACTCATGCAAATGAGGTTAGTAAGCTATGGCATGAGCATTTTGGACATCTAAATTATCGCTATCTTGAACAATTGAGTCAAAACAAAATGGTCAATGGGTTGCCTCGCGTCAAGTTTTCTAAAGGTCTTTGTGAGGGTTGTACCCTTGGAAAGCATCCTGAAAAGAACTTTGACAAAGGAAAATCCTGGAGAGCCACTCGTCCCTTAGATCTTGTTCACAGTGATGTTTCTGGT